>CM076572.1:542864788-543464788 GCA_034641835.2 Pinus albicaulis
AACATCGAGAACCCAGAACACAATGAGTACCCAATACGCATAGAGTGCCAAAAACATGCAAAAAATCATTAACCTTAGTCATTTGAAGGATTTTCCTCCAGCCTGATAGGCTTCTTAGGAGTACTGCCAACAAAGGTGTCCTCAATGGCCTGGTGGATGGTGGAAGCATCAACTATCTCTTTATTTATGCTCAGTGAGCATCTAACATTGGCCTGCATGGTGGCGATGCGTCACGTCAGTAAGGCATAGTGGGGTGAATCCTTGGTGACGAAATGTCAGTGATGAACTGATTCCACATATACTGTAAATTTGTCGTTCAACATGTCTAACCTGGCTTCTAAATATTGGTATTTTTAGTTTTTTCTTGTAGCGTGAAGCTAAGCATTGTTTTAAGCTGCCAATATATCTCTATGGTTCAATTGTATAAATTCCCCCTGGCCCTAGTGAGGGCAGGGTCAGGTATCCAATCAAATTGAGTGTCCACCTCCTCTGTGATCAGCCTCCTTCTGATGCTGCACACCTGGATATCCAAATTATGGATGCACTCTTAGGTTTCAAGGGCGACAATGACATTAAAATTGAGGGTGGCTCTCCTAGCCAAAGCCTTAGAGCAAGTTCGGGGCTGCATAATGGGATTATCCCATCTTTCAATAGTGCAACTTCGACCATGGCGGAGGGCAGGGGCCGAACCACGATGAGGAGCCATGATTATGGGAGGGGAGTCAGGAGAAAAATCAAGAACATAGGAAGGAAAACGAAGGCAGTATAGGCTCGAGGGTGAAGAGAGTAATGAGGAGACGAGAGTGAGTTAGGGTATTCAAAGGGGGAGCGGGCCACCAAGGGAGGAGAGAAAGAGGTAGAAATGAATGAACCATTGATTACAACCAAATAAAGGTACAAAGTAGTCATGAGAGAGTGAGAAATGGTTCAAGTTAAGGGGTCAGGTAGGTGGTGGTCTTGAAAGATCATTGTGATCTGGGATTTATTTTCCTCATGCGGATAATTGGGAATGCCGCTCATGGAGGAATTAATAATGATGAGGTGGGGGGATTGTACCAATCATTTCTGAGGGTATGAATGGTGCCCTTAGAGTTGAGGTTCTCCCATACTCTATTTTCCTTATTATTTAAATCCTCATACTCTCGACAGAGAGGACCTTCCTCTAGGTCCCTCCATGCAAGGGAGTGAAATCTAGTGCTGTCAGTTGCTAACATTCACCAACCTGTCATCTAGAATGTTATAATTAGTAGAAGTTATTATGAGTGTAATCTATTCTATTAGATACATTTTTCAATTTTTTATTTATTTTTAAACACATTGATTAAAAAATCATATGCTTTTTTAGCACCTCTATTTTTTTTGCAAGGAAAAAATTGTAGAGCACATTATTCATGTGTTGAAGCATTTAAAATATTGTCTTGTGTAAACAAAAATAGTTTGTCAATCTATCGAATCATAATCTTATTAAATTTGTTAGCTACCATCCATAACATATCATCTCCCAATGGTGTTTCCAACAAAAAAAATTACATATTAAAATCACATCCAACTAAAAATTTCCATAGTTAACATGAAACAAGACTAACCCAAATTGACAACATAGAAAAAAAAATAGAAACTTAATTACAGGATCAGTTTGGGCTCATAGATGATCCCATCCCAATGTTTTTTCAACCGAAAATAACCCATTTCTTCTTGTATACCTTGTTCAGACAAGGAATCGGCCTTTGCATTCAATTCTCTAAAAATATGAGTGAATAAAATTACTTCAAACTATAAAATATTCTCGTAAATATATATGGTCAATCCCTGAAGATGGACATTCGGAATTTATTTTTGTGATTCATACATTTAATAGCTAAAGTATATTTTCCACATATATTTAGTCAAAAAACACCCTTGGATAACTCCATCTTTAGCAAATATCATAGTGCTATTAATTCCACTATGTTATAGGATCCCTTGGCCAAATTCGCCTCAAATTTGAGATAATCATTTGTTGTAACATATAGAAGACCTCCAAACCCAAAAAAAATCTCATCCCATTGAAATTAGGTTGTTATTAATGTTAATGAAATTAATATGAAAGGAAAAGTTACATAATCAAATGGTATATTTCTAGACCTTTCGACTAATAGGTGGCATGCCTTCTCTCAAAGTTGAGGAGAAATGAATTTTTTGCATGCCTTCCATTTGCAAAAGAGGCTTTTTGGCATATTTTGGGTATATATTTTTTTATAATATTATTTTGAGCTAGCCATAGGCTAGAAAAACTCAAAATTAGGCCTAAATAGGCTCGAATTGAAAATTGTAGATAACTTAAGTTGCAAGTCTGACTAGGATCTAACCAACATTATTTAACCTAGTTATAAGGTCTGAGATTCAAACTGAGAAAATGTCTGAGCTAAGGAGAAGAAGTTTAACAGATAATATTGCTGAGAATTGATAAAGGAATACTATTGAGTAGCTAAGGGAGGATTGCAAATGTCATTTTCTCTATATTCTCTTATGATTTCAATGTGATTTGAATGGTTTTAAAGAGCAAAAGAGATTATGTTGTGGAGATCTGTTATTGGGAAATTGCCTAGGAAAGATATATGAGTTGCATACTACAGAGGATTGGTGCCCTCATCTTCTTAACATGTAGGAGCCTGCACAATTGTCAGTTGGTGGTTACAAAGGATTGGTGTCCTCATCTTCTTAACATGTTGGAGATTGAAAAATTATAAGTTGGATCTTACCAAGGACTGGTGTCCTCAAATGTGGTTTCTTGGAACAATGTAATAAATTTGAGACTGTTAGAAAAGTATTCAAGTGATTTTCTTCCAGTTTGGGTTTCCATGTGAATCGATGTTTTAATGCATTGTGTTAATTATTTATTACGTGATCTGGTTTCTGTTTAAGATAAATAAAGTGAAAAGAAGTTAAAAATACATGTGAGACTGATTCAAACCCCCTCTCACTATCATTGTGTATTTCCAACACATTCCCCTCGCACGCCCCATTAAAAGAGCCCGAAGGGGAAATATTGTAGACATGGAAATCACCCACTTATGTATGAAGTTTAATCATATTTTCTTTTGATTTGAGCATCAAAGGGATCTTACACTACAACATCTTTGTAGAGCCTCAATATTGCCTCAATTTTTACACTCCTTTCACCCATTTTCCTTCTTTTTTGTCACCATCATTAGCTCAAACAAGTGTTAGACTGCAAATTTTGACTTGGTAAAGTATTTTGATGACCTATTTTTCATATTTTCAATTTTTCCTTATTATTAGAGTAAAAAACGCATTAGCTGTTGAATTAATGCAATTCTGCAACTGATTGATGTTTTTGTAGCCACTTCCATTGTTCGATAGATTTTGAGGTATTAATGGAGCATCGAAATATATGGGAAGATGCCAAATAATATCATCATGGATCCTATCCTATCCATCTGGCCCAAATGAAGCATGAAATCGCTCAGAATTGCGGTCAAAGGAGCAGTCAACGAGGTGCTGAATCAAGTGAGCGAGGAGTTTTAAGCCATCATGCTTCACGATTTTCTATGCAACGTAGCAAATCATGAAGCAAAAAAATTCTACTTTCTGTTTTAAAGTTCGAGATAAAATTTTCTAATTCAGATACGCGCAAAAGCCTTAAGACAGTTAATGATATCTTTTATAAATATCAAGCTAGTAATTGTATTCAATGTGAATTATTGCGTGACTGTAATCTTATTTAAACTTAGTTTTATTTTCAAATTGAATGAAGAATTGTCTTGGAGTTTCATTGCGCAGTTAGTAACGATTATGATTTGAAGCCATTTGTTGTGGAGGGTCCCTGCAACAGAAGATGTTTTGTTTTATTTCTGCTTGTTATTTTTAATTAGATGTTATACATAGCCTCATTTTTATTTCCCAGTTTATGTTTTCACTGCATTTCGTAGCGTAAATGTATGTCTTCTTTTTTATTTCATTTTTAATTACAATTTATTCCAGACTTCCGTAGTATGGATGTTTTGTTTATCATTTTCATTACGTTAGTTGATATCAACATTTCCAGAATTTCGTAATATAGGTGCTTGGTTTAATTTGGTCAGTATGTTAGATGTTATAATCATTTCAAGAATTTCATCTTATTAGTATAAATGTTCAAGTAATTTGTTTTTATCATTTGATGTAGTTTCATTTTCTAAGTATTCATAACACAGATAATCATAGTTTCTTTTATGCATCAATGGTTTGTTGTAGATTAGTTCTTCTTTTGAGAGACATATTTTAGAATTTCCTTTTTAGTTTTCAATTAAAATTGTTTTTGTAAATTTAAATAGTCTTGTTTCTTAATAGGGATTTATAATTTTCCTTTCTGAGCATAACAATGTAAATATTTTCCAAGTAATTCCTTACTTCAAGTTTCATTCACATAAAATTTCCAAAATGACACAAAATATTAATGTTGCCTCTTTTTCCAGAATTTTAAAGTTTTCTCAAATTCATCATTGGTTACTAACAGATAAATTAGCTAAGATTATTTTAAAAGTTTTCAGGGGCACATTTACACTTGGATTTAATTTTCTCTCATGAATTATAGCTATTTTCTTAAATTCATTTAGGACATCTTCAAAAATGATCTACACATATAAAATCATAATAATAAAATAAGTAAAGAAGGTTTTTAGCATATATAGTGCACTTGCATTTCAAAATATTACCAACTCCGGTCGATAATTTATGGTATCAATTTAAGAACATTAATTTGACTAAAAAATATTAGATACCAAAATCATTAGAAATTGGTTAGTTGTGAATAATATTCATTGATATGGGTCACATATTAATGACTTACAATGGAATTTATATTGAAAATGATATCTAGCATATTGCCTTTCTTCAACATTTGAAATGAATAAATAATCTAATTAGTGACTTCGAAAGAGGAAGTCTACCTTCCTTCGAATAATATTCCACTGCGAGCCAACTCAATTCCAAATAGGATTAGGAAGGGAAAAAATCTTTGTTTCCTATGATATTGCTTGTGAAACCAAAAAATTAAACATGTATCCACATTTAAAAACGTCAATATTGTAACAACCCTTTTTCCGTTACCCCCATGTTTGTAAACATGATTGTGTTTCACAAGCGCGAGATTCATAACTTGCTAGAACAAAAATTGCAAATACTTAAGAATTAAATGTGAATTGCAATCGGTGGTTGACTGGAGAAGAGAAAACCATAGGTCCAAAGCCTAAGGGAGGGATCCTGTTGCGTGTTGTAAGTAGGTCATAATTGGCTGCATTAAATTCCCAACACCCTCGCTGACCAACCCGAACAGTGGGCCCTGATAGAAGTTATGAGATTGGGATTGGGTGGTATAGGCAAAGGAATGTTCACATCCCCATACCCCTCGTGGACTGAGGCCAGGGAACTAGGGCCTCAGTAAGAAAGATGGAAAACATTGGAGAAGAACAAAGAACGAATGAAGATCATGAAGGGAGAAGAAAGAAAGTTTTGGCTCACTATGTGAATTAGCTATTCTTAGAGTAGGAATTCCTTGGAGGCTGGTAGTTGAATTCAGGGAACTAATGTTGAGATTGAAACAAGATGATGAGATTAGTGAAAAGAGTCGCCTTCACTAAGTGGGCCCACAGGCTATTTTTGGCGTAAGTCTATTTTTAGACTATGTCTATTTTTAGACATGTCGATCATATTCTATGAGTTGCAGGATGCTATTTGTGGATGGTTGGTCAAGTTGGAAAAATAGATGGACTTCTATTTTTAGACATATTGGGCGGAATCTATTTTTAGATTGCTAGTCTAAAAACAGATATGTCGAATATTATTAGCTCTTAATAATATTTGGACTATAAACATTATCTTATTCTCTTGGAGCACTTCAGTTAAGTGCACAGATGTGGCACAGGAGCTGACAGAAGGAATTACACTATTCCCGAGGGTTAAGTGGAGCTATTGCATGGAGACTTCAGTTAGAACTCATGTGACAGAGTTTGGTGGAGTTATTGAGGTAGTTGGTGGAGTTGTGTTCAGTTTAACTGAGTTAAACATAGTTGAGCTAGTTGTATCTAGTCTAACTGATTGATACACTAGTGAGAGTGGCGTGAATTAATTATTAATTAATTCACTAATTATTAAATCATTAATCAACTGAAGAATACATCAGTTAACTACAGTGCATGGACAGTTTCAGTGGAGACCAGTGGAGAGGTAGGTGAAAGAGCAAGTTGACTATCAGTTGTGACTATAGTGTTGCATGAATTGCAACACATAGTGGTTGGAGATGCCAATGAAGATTGCGTGAGCAAGGCTGGACCAATTTGAGTTCATTCAGAGCCATTATTCAGCAGTGATTGCGCAGTAGAGGCATGATAGCAAGTGGCAGAGATCAGTGCATGGGATTTGCTAGATTGGACCTGATTAGTGTGTAGCGATTGGAGATTGTACTGAGAGCTTGTGAGGAGCTTTGTATGATGATTGTTACATGATCTCTATGAAATATAATATACATATAGTTGGGGGTTTTCAGCTTTAAGCTTTCCCATAAATTACTGTGTTCATATGTGTGAATTTTTATGGTTTTAATGTGTGCATGCAATTGATTTTATTTCCGCAAGTAATGATCAATAGTAGAAGAGATTCTGTATTGTGCATGAAGTCAAATAGCGTATGATCAGGATAATATCAGATGTATAACGCATTATTTATATAATTTCTACATGGTATCAGAGTAGTATTGATCATTGGAGCAATTGCAAATCATTGAAGCTGTTGAGTTTTGTGCTAGTGGAATTCGAATTTGCAGCAGTGTTTTGTTGGTGTCAAAGTTGAGATGTCTTTCAATGGATTGCGATTGGAGTATGCCCTTGAGGGCAGCTTGAATTATATTGCATGGAAGGACAGGATGGAGGCGGTGCTGGAGGACAATGGGTTGAAGGAGTTCATAGATGCAGAAATTCTAAAACCTGCTTCTAGCGATGCTGCCGCACTTGACGCATGGAAAAAGAAGACAGAAAAATGTCGAAGGATTCTGTTGGAAGGTGTGAAGGATCACATAGTGTCCAGACTTCATGGTAAATCTTCTCCATTCTTGATGTGGAAAGCTTTGACAGACTTGTTCCAAAGCAAGAGCGACCAGAGGAATTTGGCGCTCAAGGATAAACTCAGGAACATAAAAATGGAGAAAGGCGACAGTATACCCAAGTACCTCATGAAGTTTTTCCAGTGTAGGGATGAGATGGGAAGTGTGGGGGTTACTATAGATGAAAAGGAATTGGTGAGATTGGCTCTCCTTGGGCTTCCGAATAGTTGGCATTCCTATCAGGACTCTGTCAATGGTCGGGAGAAACTGCCAGGATGGGAGCGACTTTGGTCGGATCTTGTGCAGGAGAAAATAAGGCGGAGTACCAGGGACAGATCTTCATTGAAGAATGTATATGAAGAAAATTGCGCTTTGGCTGCCAAAGCAAGGAATGGGAAGAGCAAGAATAATGCTTCTCAATCCGGTGTGAAAGGCAAGAAGCAGGACATGTCCAAGGTGAAGTGCTTTCATTGTCACCAACACAGACATTACGCCACTAATTGTCCACAGAAGAAGAAAAATAAGCAGGCTGCTGGATCTGCAGCTGGAGAGGCCTTAGCCTAGTAGTTTGAGCTAGATTTTTTGCTGATCACATGCTTGGTATCAAGTATGATGGGTTCAGTGTGGTTTCTTGACAGTGGTGCGTATTTCCACATGACCGAAGACAAATATTTGTTTACTGATCTGGATGAGAAAGATCTTGGAGTGCACATCGAGATGGGCGATGATGGTAGATATAGTGCGACCGGTATCGGGACCATTTCATTTGAGATGGAGTCTGGTAAACCCTTCGTATTAAAGGAAGTCATGCATGTTCCAGGATTGAATAAGAATCTTATCTTTGTGGCGATGTTGGAAGACAAGGGATATGATGTTGTCTTTAGCGAGGGAAAGGCTTTCTTGCGCAGTAAGGCAACTAGTGAAACCTAGAGGATAGGGGTTCGAGTTAAGAACCTTTATCAGTTGTAGGTAGATGGCTGTGCAGAAATGGTAGGCAAGGCAGAAGGAGTGGTGAGCCGGGATGAGGGTGAGTTATGGCATAGGAGATTGGGCCATCTTCACCATGGTGCTTTGAAAATTTTGCAGCAGATTTCTACCGGGCTTCCCAAAGGTACACTTGCGTAGTCAGATTAGTGCAAGGGATGTAATTTGGGAAAATTTGTGAAAGCCACCTTTCACGAGAAGGATATTCGCGCCACGACGATCCTTGAGAGAATTCACACAGACGTGTGTGGACCATTCTCAGTAGCTTCAATAGAAAATCACAGGTATTATGTGATCTTTTTTGATGATTTTTCTCGTAAGTGCTGGATCTTCTTCATGCAGAAGAAGAGCGAGACATTCTCAAAGTTATGTGACTTTAAGGCACTGGTGGAGAAAGAATCGAGGAAGCAGGTGAAGGCTCTTAGGAGCGACAATGGTGGTGAATTCATCTTTGGCGAATTCAAGGACTTTTGCAGCGTAGAAGGAATTCGAAGAGAGCTCATAGGGCCTCATAACCCACAACAGAATGGGGTCGCTGAGCGAAAGAATAGAATGATCGTGGGTGATACACAAGCGATGTTGCATGATCAGGGCCTTCCCATACACTTGTGGGCTGAGGCATGAAATATTGTAGTTTATGTGCAAAACCGTTGTCCTCACAAGATACTTCGCATGAGTACACCCAAGGGGGCGTTTTCTGGTAAGAAGCCTGATATTTCTCATTTGAAGATTTTTGGCTCACCTGTTTACATTCATGTGACGAAGGATGCCAGAAATGTGGTTGGAGCCGACTGCAGAGGTTGGGATATTTGTGGGGTACACTGATACACCTCACAACTATCGTGTGTATTTTCCAGACAGCCGGAAGACTGTTGTGCGACAGGATATCAAATTTCATGAGGAGAAAGCCATGAAGTGTTCGCTTGAGAGGGAGCCACAATTGCATGCAAATGAGGAGATATTAGTTCTTAAGGATAAGCCTCAGGATGTGGATCAGCCACAAGAGGAGGTTCATGGAGTGGAAGAAACCACTCATGCAGCGCCAACCATCAGAGGGCGGAAGCGCACTATAGAAGCTGAGCGACTGAATCTTGATGCAGAGAAGATTGTAGGAGCACCTACATCGCAGCGCAGATAAAGGCAGTCAACTGAACGATATAATGGATACATGGCTTTGAAGAGCAAGTGTATCGTGATAGAACCATCCTCTTTCGAGGAAGCTATGTAGGACCCTGCATGGGCAGATGCCATGGTGGAAGAGTATGATTTGATTGTCAGAAATAGTGCAAGGGAGATTGTCCCAAGGCCGGAAGGGAAATCAGTGGTAGGTTCAAGATGGATCTACAAATTGAAGCAAGCAGCTAACGGGAGCGTTGAGAAGTACAAGGCAAGATTTGTTTCCCAGGGCTTCTCACAGATTGAGAAGACCGATTATGAGGAAACCTTTGCACCTGTCGCAAGTTATTCTTCCATACGGACGATTCTTGCTCTCTCAGTGCAGATGGGGTGGCACATTCATCAGATGGATGTGAAGACTGTGTTCCTCAACAGAGTCATTGAGGAGGAGGTGTACATAGAGAAGCCCGAAGGTTTCGAGATCTTCAGCAGCAAGTCGCATGTGTGCAGGCTCAAAAGAGCGTTGTATGGGTTGAAACAAGCACCTCGTTCTTGGTACACACGGATAGACAGTTATTTCACCGGACTTGGATTCTCCAAGAGTGAGGCGGATCCGAACCTATACTAGATTGTGGTGGAGGGTAAGTTGCTGATCATTGTACTTTATGTAGATGATTTGATTCTGACAGGTGATGAAATATTGATACACTCATGCAAGGCTGATCTTGCAAAGGAGTTTGAGATGAAGGACTCGGGCCTCCTTCATTATTTCTTGGGATTGGAAATTTGGCAGCACAGTGATGGATTGTTTGTGTCTCAAGGAAAGTATGCCCAGGAGATACTGGAGAAGTTCAAGATGCATGGCTGCAAGCCTATCGACACTCCTCTTCCTGGTGGATGGAGGAAAGAGGATGCTACATCAGCAGAGGTAGTGGATTCCACTGTTTACCGACAGTTGGTGGGGTCACTTATGTATCTAGTCAATACACGACTTGACATATGCTATGCTATTAACCAGCTTTCACAAGCTATGGTTAAGCCTACCAAGCTCTTTTGGAAGGTGGGGAAGCATGTATTGAGATATCTCAGAGGTACATCGAGATATGGACTTTGGTACAGGCAGTCGGATGAGGTGAAGTTGTGTGGCTTCACTGATGCAGATTGGGCAGGGAGCCCAATGCACAGAAATAGCACATCTGGAGGGATTTTCAGTATCGGTTCTACAAAAATTTCTTGGTACAACAAGAAGCAGAGATCCGTGGCACTCACTTCAGCGGAGGCCAAGTACATGGCAGCGAGTTTGGCTGCATGCGAGGCTATATGGATGAGGAAGATCCTGGTCGGGTTGTTCGGTTCACACTTAGATCCTACTGTGATATATTGTGATAATCAGAGTTGCATCAAAATCTCGATTAATATAGTATTTCATGATAGATCTAAACACATTGACATCCGGTATCATCATATCAGATATTGTGTGCAGCAGAAGATCATGTTACTTTCTTACATTCCTACGGAGGATCAGGATGCTGATATCTTAACGAAGCCGCTCACCAGGAGCAAATTCGAATACCATAGGGGCAAGATCGGGGTGGCAGATAATCCCTATCTTGTTGAGAGGGAGTGTTGAGATTGCAACAAGATGATGAGCTTAGTGAAAAGAGTCGCCTTCACTAAGTGGGCCCGCAGGCTATTTTTGGCGTAAGTCTATTTTTAGACATGTCGATCATATTCTATGAGTTGCAGGATGCTATTTGTGGATGGTTGGTCAAGTTGGAAAAATAGATGGACTTCTATTTTTAGACATATGGGGCGGAATCTATTTTTAGATTGCCAGTCTAAAAATAGATATGTCGAATATTATTAGCTCTTAATAATATTTGGACTATAAACATTATCTTATTCTCTTGGAGCACTTCAGTTAAGTGCACGGATGTGGCACAGGAGCTGACAGAAGGAATTACGCTATTCCTGAGGGTTAAGTGGAGCTATTGCATGGATACTTCAGTTAGAACTCATGTGACAGAGTTTGGTGGAGTTATTGAAGTAGTTGGTGGAGTTGTGTTCAGTTTAACTGAGTTAAACATAGTTGAGCTAGTTGTATCTAGTCTAACTGATTGATACACTAGTGAGAGTGGTGTGAATTAATTTTTAATTAATTCACTAATTATAAACTCATTAATCAACTAAAGAATACATCAGTTAACTTCAGTTACATGAATGTTTCTGATGAGATATTGATGAGAAGGTAAGCAAAGGAAACCAGGTGTATGATTGCTGACTATAGTGTTATAACAAATTGCAACACACGGATGAACTCCCAATGAGTTACTGCCGTGGAAAAAATCAGAAATTAATTTAAAAGTTCATTCAGATTCATTCTTAAAACAGTGAATATGTGATGGTGGCTATGATTGGCAGAGATACGTTGCATAGGATTTTATAGATGGAACCAATGGTGTCGAAATTGAAATTGTCTTGAAACTATGAGAATATGACGTTTTACATGATCTCTATAACATATAATATACAGATAGTTGGGGGTTTTCAGCTTTAAGCTTTCCCATAAATTACTGTGTTCATATGTGTGAATTTTTATGGTTTTAATGTGTGCATGCAATTGATTTTATTTCCGCAAGTAATGATCAATAGTAGAAGAGATTATGTATTGTGCATGAAGTCAAATAGTGTGTGATTAGGATAATCTCGGATGTATAATGCATTAGTTATATAATTTATACAACTAATAGAGAAAAATCAAAGGAGGAGCGTTGGAATTGTGATTTAGTCTTGTGCTCAAATGATTGGGGTGTTATCCCATGTTTTGTTGTGTTTGAGGCCACTAGATTGTGTGTCTAAGCCTAGATGGATAGTGGGAGGCTCATTGGATGACCAAATCACTGTGGTGCTTGTTGTATAGTTGTTAACCACCTGGATAGGGAAATCTGAGTCACTTTGGTGCTTGCTAGAGAGATGTTAACCACATGGATAGTGGGTTTTAGACCCATGTGTTGCTTTATATAAAAATATAGTTGATATACCACCTAGATAGTCGATTCAAACTCATGGACTGAGGAATATACCATCTAGACCTTGGATGAAGCGTTGTGATTAAACTAAGAGAAGTAAGTGGATATTTATGGTGCTTAATACTAGAGGGAAGTTGAGAAAACTCATGGATAGTGGACTCCATCTCTTGAGTTTCTTCTGTTCCTTGGTGTGAAGTACAACTGAGAAGGCATCCCCTCCAACTATGGATTTCGCTTGGAGATGGTCAACTATAAGAAGTCTATAGTGTAGTTGACCTATGTTTGGATGTAGAGTGGAAGCACCTACTTCAGTTTCTAACCATATTAACATAGTAAGATAAGTTAATGCAACCTTTCATTGAGCCATGATTTGAAATGTTGTATGAATGCAAATGTTTGGTATGGGCCCATGAATATGTATGAATGTTATGGACTGCCTTACTGGTACATGAATTCATTAGGCTCATAATATTTATGATGTTCTAAATGCCAAGTAAATGATAATGACTAGATATTTTTTATTCGAGTTGTGCTCCTGGTGGATGTGTTAAACTGTGTAATGTGTTCCACGATTTTAGATGATAATAATGCCTATGAAGCAAGGGTATATAATTGTAGTTTTCATTGGGAATTTGGGTGA
Organism: Pinus albicaulis; assembly: GCA_034641835.2. Classification (NCBI taxonomy): domain Eukaryota; kingdom Viridiplantae; phylum Streptophyta; class Pinopsida; order Pinales; family Pinaceae; genus Pinus; species Pinus albicaulis. The sequence continues at coordinate 542,877,636 of CM076572.1, forward strand.
CTTGAGGTGACCCTTGTTAGCTATTCGGTTGAATGAATTCCCTATCCATTTTAACCATCTTGTAATATGGTTACAAATCGTTAGACCCTGATGTGGATTCCCAAATCCTGACTATGCTAACTATCCAGTGTTAGAGCTACAAAACTAGATAGTGAAGACCTATCCAGATTGACAAATTTATATCACCTTCATTACATCACATAATGTTATGCTGACATACCAACAACACTTTAATATTTTATAAATTGTATTGGGAAAGCTGAGAAGAATAGGTTACTCTGGCTAAGGTTCTAGCTATGGAACCATGACTTCTAGCTACCTCCCACTGCTCAATTCTCTAACCCTTCGCTATTATCCAAGATAACCATTAGGTTTGTTTTTAAATAAATATGGATAGGTTAGTTAGGGTTTAATAGGGTATTTAAATGTTTATTTTTAAATTAATCACATGTATAAAGGTCTTTCAATAATTTTGCAAGGTCATTATGAGTTCTAGTGTGTGTCATCATAAATGGAAAATTAAAAAATTCATGTCCCTCAAGCTTATCTAGTCATGATTATTAAGCTGACAGTTTATCCAACTTTTGCAACAACTTTAGTTCAAACAGTTCAGGGTTTGATACAGAAGTTTTTGACACTTTCATAGAAAATTTTCCTTCCCAAACATTAATTTTGCTATGAAAGTCTATTTTTCAGTTAACGGTAGGGAAAAAATACAAAATTTGAAAAGTGTTATAGTTAGAGGTTATTGGGTCATTATTACACCTTTTTGTCTTTATCAACCATTCCCAAAATGCGTGCACCATATAGCTTCTCATTCATTTCATTCCCTTTCACTTTTTCAGAGATTTGCTATCACAAACCCATTCTCATTTCCTTACGAGCTACTCTTGTTGTCTAAGTATCATACCTGATGTCTTGTGGGTTGGTTAGCTATCTTTAGGTCAACTCAGTTAGTGTCAAAAGCTGGTTAGTTGTCCTTAGGATCTCTTGTAGGTATCTTCTCACTACGTTTTGGAGCCATGGTAGCTTGAAGGAAGAAATATGAAGGAGGGTATGTGGTAAGATGAGAGCCCATGGACATGAAATTGTTGGAAGACGACCCCACATTCACCCAAGAATTTTCTAATGTTGGGTGTTTTCGATTCTATCAAAAATTGCAGGGGAATCATGGGAAAATTTCAAAGGATTTTCCATTAAATTTATGGGGATAGGATCTAAAGTAGGTATATTAATTTTTTCAGTGTCCCCTTACACCATTTCTCAAGCCAAAAAGATCCCTAGGTCAAGATAATTATGGTTCAAGGTGCAGAAGTTCAAGTTGAAGAATTGTGATGTGTTCCTAAAAGAAGAACACAAAAGCATTGATATGGCTACATGCATTCCCAGAAATTTCCTTAAAGAGCATTTTTCTAAGTTTTTGATGGCGATCCATAAATAATTCACTTGTGATGGTAGATTCCACATGGTATATCAATACCATTTCGAATTGTTGTTGCACTTCACAGGTAAACAACCCTTACATATACCATTCTGTTTGTTTAGAAGCTTGGGAAAAATGGCTGAAAAAGTTCAGGCCAAACCCGACACCAGTAACACTTCAAATTTTCATCATGCTCTTATTAATTTGCTGGTGGTTGAAGAGTTGAATAATATGAAGAGATATTGGCCCACATTTTTATTTTTAAGTGGCTATGAATTGGATGTTTCCACCCCTAGGAGAACTCCAAAGTCCAAACCTATAACCCGACGGGAGGATAAGAAATCTGAGGCAGATATTGTGATTGAGCTTGAAACAAAGATAGAGTCTATAGAAAAACCTATGGAAATTGAATTTGAACATGTAAAAGAGCCTGTGGTAGAAGAAAAAGTTTCTACAAGTACCAAGACAAAAACTTATACAAGAAGGAGGACAAGAAGCCAAAGCAAAGGGAAGGGTAAACTATCAAATATCCTAGAAGCTATTGACATTGAAGAGAGCCACTTTTTACAACCTATAGAGATAAAAGAAGTAGCACCCAAAAATAAGAGAAAATGAGCAAAAAAAAAGGATTTTACTCAAGAAGATTCAGGTTTTATTTTCAAGCCCAAAAAACCTATCACAAGATCACATCAGCTAAAAGGAAAGATGCCTGAGATGCCCTTAGAAGAAGAGGTGCCTCAAACAAAATTAGAACCTTTGAAAAAGAGGAAAGGTAAGGAGCATGTACAAGAGAAAGGTGAAGTGGATATGCTGCAAGAACAATTGAGAGATGCTCAGAATGAGGTAATAGAATCAAAATTGATTTTTGAGGAATTGAAGGAAGACATATCAAAGCAACTTGACTTTTACAATGAGGTTGCAAATAAGTCTGGAAAGATGTTAAAGAGGACATTAAATTTACATAGAATGATGAAACACGTATGCAAGAGAAAAAAAAATGGTTGCAAGCCAATAGGAGGAGGTTACAGGAACAAATCATAACTTTGGAAACACAAATGGAAATGATCCAAGTTGAACTTTTGAAGAGGGGCCTCAAATTCATTACTGTAATTGATGATACTCCATGAGTATGGTAAGACCATAAATTTTTTCTTATACTATGGCTAATAAACAGGTTGGGTAATATACAAGCTTATATATGCTTTTAGAAGTGTTTTAGAGGTGAAAAAATATTGAAAATGCAAAATCTCAGAAACTAGGTACTTTCGTAGCAACTCTCCATCTTAAAGGCATAAATTTGCTATGAAACTATTATAGCTTTCCATGGAGGCAAAAACTAGTCTAAACTTCAGCGATAAGAGGGATTAATGCATGTATTTAACTTATAGACCTCAAAGAAGACCTTGAAACAGTTAGAAAAATAAAATATTTTGTAGAAGGGTGATTTTGGCATTTGCAACTGAATTTTGCTACCAAACTGTCTGTACTTTGTTTTTTCAGCGTAATGAAGTTTTCATGATTTTTGGGCAAAAAAATAGTGAATAAATGGATAAATCACAAGTCAAAGGTATTCACATCATCATCCTATTTTTCAGGGGGACAACTCGGCAGGTCAACCTCCATGTGGCCGCCAACTCATCAAGCCAACTCATCATGCCAACTTATCACGATAGCTCATCATTCTAGCTCAAGTATTCGAGTTAATCAACCATCCAACACCTCAAAAATTAGATATAGTCTATAAGGAACATTGGAAAAATTTATTGGAGTTTTTTTTAAGTTCATAAATGGCGATAGAGTCCTTTTTGTGTACAAACTCCGCCAAACAGAAAATATCCCTGGAAAGTCTCCATGTTTTGTAATTCTACTGGAAATACATCTCTTAGCTTAGGCATCGAGTCTAGCCCAGGTGGAAGACTATTGTAAAGAGGCCTCACTCTATAAATGAGGGAATTTTTTACTTTGAAAGGATTGTTGAATGTTATGAGAGAGCTACTTATGTACATGTTCTTTATGAGCTAATAGAAATTTTGCAGTAGACTGTTTTACAACCTGAGATTCTCTTAGGCTTATGGGTTTTTTCCTTATTTTGTATATTGTTATCAGCTTCATGGAAATATGTTTACTTGGAATTCATGATTAAATGCTCCAACTTCCTTCATTTTTTGTGTTTTTTTTGTAAGAGTTAACTTATGTTTAAGCCAATTTGCCTCAACTTCCATGAATATAGTTTGTGTGTAATTGCACTACAAGGAAAAGACCCTCTAGCAGATGTTTTTGAGAAACCCCTTATAAAAATAGACCATATATCTGTTTGTAGCGAATGTCTCTAGAGAAGGTTGGTGGGTGGAGGTTTTTGCGAATGTTTTTTTGTGATGCGTTTCTCATCATAAACCGCACCGGTGCGTACTAAAAATTGGCACACCAAGACATCGTGCTCTCCATACAAACCCGCTGGTGCGTCTAATTACTATAGCGCACCGATGCTCTATGTATAAACAAGCCTGATGCATCTCCATAATCCAACGCACTGTAACGATGTGTGGTGCAACATTGATAATGCCACTTGATGCGTCTCAAAAACTCGTGCATCGAAACAAGGTTAAATAAAAAAAATTACCGACCCAAAAAAGTCGTTTTTACTTCTTCATTATTCCAGACCTCTCAAGCACTGGTGTGAGTTTATATTGTGTTAGGCGCCCTGCCATCGGTGCTCCCATTGCATGCATTGCTTCCATCCATTGCTCACCTTGTGGAGTTCCAATTTTCGAAAACGGTGGGAAAATTTGGTTTCTTCAATTCCTCAGTAAATATGCCTCCTCGATGCACAAATGTAGAGGTATTCTACTTGTTTCTTAGAACTAAACATTTTAGCAAATTAGATTTTGAAAAAAATCAAAATTAAACATTAAACAAAAAAAATATCTATGTGGTGTGCTCAATCAATTCGGCTCGCACCTTTCGCGATGTTGCTTGTAAATTTACAGGTCGTATTGCGAACAGTGTTAACGGAAACCCCACCGGGTTTCGGTGTGGTATCGAAAAAACACACACTGTGACTAGTTTAAAAATAACATGGAGGTGCATTCGTTTAAACAACCACACTATTGACTATGTACTAGTGTCGGGAGGGTGGTGCGTTGACCAAACTAACCGCCCTGGGGCGGATAGTTAGGTCAGCGCACCACCCACTTGACAACATTACATAGTCAACGGTGTGGTCGTTTACAAGACTGCACCGTTGACCATGTACTGTTGTTGTGCAGTGCATTGACAAAAATATCTACCCCAGGGCAGATAGTTAGGTCATTGCACCACCCACCCAACAACAATACATGGTCAACTGTGTGGTCGTTTACATGACCGCACCGTTGACCATGTATTGTTGTTGGGTGGTGCGTTGACCAAACTATCCACCCTGGAGCGAATAGTTTCTTCAACGCATTGAGAAAAAATATTTCCATCTTTTGGGGTGCACGAACAATTTCCATGCGCACCGATCACGGTGCACGAAAAGAATGTACACACCGGTACCGGTGCGTGACTGTTTTTTTGGGCGCACCAATTGTTTTTTTTTCAATATATATATATATATATATATACATTTCTCATTTAATATAAAAATGTATTTAATATGTAAATCATTCAACGATGTCAACGGAGAGAACAAAGGGAACAATAAAAACATATGGAGGACTAATATAACGTGATACAACTGTGGGAGGCACAAGAGAGGGAGAGAATTATGTACCCTCGCCCTATTACTGCAGCCACCCAGTTTCTCCTAAGGGAGGTAGGCCTCCTCAAGTTCTATGAGGAGGCTACATCCCAAAAGGGCCATAGTGGGTTATTGGGACAAATTATCTTCAGGTGGGATGCCCACCGATAGGCTTTCCGAGTCGTTCTTGGCTATTAGTTCACGCCCACTAAGGAGGACATATGTTTTATTACTGGCCTATCTAGGAGAGGGCAGAATTTTCCCCAGATCCCAAATGTCCCCGTCGGCTATGCAGCAGGGAGTCAATTGGCGTACTCCCAGAGATATATTAGGGATGATATAGTTTCTCATACATATCTTCAGGTGTCTAGTGTTCAGTTACATATTGGTTCATTTGGTGCAAAACAGGTGAGGCACCTGTCACTACTGCTGACAACCATTGCACACTATACCAGTGATGGGAAACACATTATTTGCCCACTTTTATTTTATGTTGATTCTTTATTTCAGACGCCACAACTTGTGAGATGGACTGTGATTTATTTGCAGCAGTTTTGTACAACATTAGATAGATTTCGTTCTCAAGCACATGGGAGGTTGACCTTCCCTTTTTCTTCAGAGTTATTTTGTTTATTTTTGAGAGGTTTCTATAGATGAGGCCTACTTTTTTTGCTAGCCTCGTAGGTCGACGCTACATGTACATATGCAGATGTGGGGTCAGATGATGCCTAAGGGGCCAGTCTGACTTTCCCACCAGGATATCTCCTGATGCACTGGAGTTGATATCCAGTGTTGATGATCACTCGTTCGTTCTGGTGCCATGTCCGTACGCCGGTTTGGATTGGCGAGGGTGTACCGACATCCTCTTCACACATGAGCCACTGGATGCGAGAGGTAATATTAGTGTTTTCTTTAAATTAATATAGTTTCATTTTATTGTATTAATTAATTAATTAGAATTATCAAATTTATTTTAACACGTTCTTTAACTTGTTTTATTAAATCGTTTAATGAAAATGTCTAATTTATTGTTGTGTACTATATATTTTGTAGATATTGGGACATTCGTTGGTGACATGATTCCACCCCCACCGAATGATCCAGGTGTAGATGCTGATGAGAATATGGCAAAGGCGGAGGATCAGGGTGAAAGCCCTGATCCTGATCAGGTGCATATACCCGTGGGGGAGAGGCGTAGGCCGGACACCCGATTCAGGATCGAGTTGGGCAACCAACTATGTTGAATGCTAGTTGATGAGGGATTCTGCCCGGCTACGATCAGAGATATTCGGGCTGATCGTAGGCTCACACAACTCTGGAGAGGAATGCCTCGTGATATATTGACTCTCATGCGTCATGTCATTGGAGCTTCCAGAGCACTGGCGTGGGTTAGGAGGCGTAGGCGCCGTGGAGATGCATGATAGGGCAGCGCCTCATCTGATGATCATGATCATGAGGAGAGTGATCATCATTCTAGTACTCCGCCTCCTCCTCCTTCACCTCACATTGAAGATCAAGATGAGTAGCCAACAACCAGTCCTGATCAACATGCATCGTCTGAGTAGTATGCACCATCTCATTAGACACCTAGTCCTAAGCAGGCACCTGATCCTGAGCAGCCAAGTCCATCTGAGGAGGAAGGTCCATCTGAGTAGGCCACACCATCCACTGAGCAGGTTGAACCATCAACGAGTCATCAACAGGCAGTTCATGAGCATACTGCATCACTGACTGATCAGCAGGAACCTCCGGAGCAGGCACGTCAACCATCTAAGCATGAGGCTGCACCATCGACTGAGCAGGCCTCAACTAGTACTAGTATTGATGTACCACTAGATATTTGACATTTATATGCAGTTATATTACAATTGTATAGTTTTTACATTATATATGGTCCATGTATTTTATGTTCATGTTTATGTACTTAATTTACATGTTGGTGTTTTTCATGATGTGTATATTGTTAGGTCATGTTAGATATGCTAATTTAATGTGCTTGCAGATAGATGTGTATGTGATAGCACTTATTTGACATGAGATGTATATTTTATGTTTATGTTGTGGTGATGTTATACAATGCTTGTGTTTTGTTAGATGATCATGGTCATGATGATTAGATGATGTTAGCGAATTTGAATGTGTATTTTTAGTTGAATATGATGTTTGTACGATGCTTATCATGATCGTGATGTTTATTTTTAATATTAAATCATGATATTTATTAAATATTATGTCCTGATTGTACTTTTAATTGTATGTAAAATTGTAAAATTGTAATTGTATGTAAAATATTTGTAAAATTGTAATTGTAATTGTACGTAATCGTATTGTGAAATTGTAAAATTCTAATTGTAATGGTATGCCTTCGTGTCATGATTCAATTTGATTAAAATTGTAAAATTTGTAAATTTGTAAAATTCTAAAAATGTAATTGTAATTGTATGCATCGTGATTGTAATTGTAATTTTAATTGTAATTGTATGTAAAATTGTAAAATTGTAATTGTAATTTTAATTTTAATTGTAAAATTGTAATTGTAATTCTATTTGTAATTGTATCTAAAATATCTGTAAAATTGCAATTGCAATTGTAATTGTATTGTGAAATGATTGTAATTGTAATTGTAATTGTAATTATATGTAAAATTGTAAAATTGTAATTGTAATTGCAATTGTAATTCTAATTCTAATTATATGTGAAATATTTGTAAAATTGTAATTGTAATTGTATTGTGAAATTGTAAAATTGTAATTGTAATTGTATGTATTGTCATCATTCAATTTTATTAAAAATTTTAAATTTGTAAATTTGTAAAATTGTAAATTAATTGTAAATTTTTAACCATAACTATCGTAAGTAAAATGTATACCGTAAATATTGTTAAATTACCATAATTGTAAAATTTTAAAATTGTAAATTGTATGAATATAAATAATTGTAAAATAATAAATATAGAATAATATGAATTTTTGTAACATAATAAAGTTTAGAAAATATTGCACATAAATTCATGTTTATAATTATCATTATTTTATTATGATCTTACATACCAAAAATAACAGTATAAATTTTGAAGATATCATTCACACACATTTAAAGTAATCAAGTAGTATGCACCATTGTTTTCGAGATCAACATAATTGCAAATTATCAAGTAAAATGATTTAATGCAAACCAATTACTTCAAAAACATATTATAATGTTTCGAAAAAAAGTGTCTTAGTTATAAGGTCAAGTCCTCTTCATTATAAAAACCCATCTTAAAAATTATAAATGATGAAATAACATATGTACCATATCACCCTCGGTTCTCATGATCACCCTCATTATCTTCTAGCTCGCTTGGCATGATAGCACTGTTGTTCTCAAAAATATGTTTTGATCTAGGGTCATGTCTCAATACAAACCACCAATCACTATCCAACACATCTGGGTAAAAAAACACCTGGTTGCAGTGTTTTGGAAAACATAGGGCTCCTTAACTTCATCCCACATCTTTCTAGAATTAATACATATCAACCTACTATCACGATCTTCCTTTACATTATTCCGATAAAATTTGTCCCACCACTTTCACCTAAAAATGACACATTGGAAAGAAGAGAAATCCACTTCAATGATCTCTTGTATCTTTCTGACGTAACCTACCATCCCTCGTACTAGGTTTTGATCACGATGGCTAGCTCGACTAGATTGATCAAACTCAACTTCCACTCCAAAGTCTTGTGTCATGTGTCCATCATCGGAATTTTCTGTGTGAAAATGGTGTCCATATACCCACAAAGATGGGGGAAAATTCACCTATAAAAAAGTTAAAAAATATTATAGTCATGAGTCTTTTAATAACCCAACTATTAAAATATGAAATATAGATGTTACATTTCAAGGGTGCATTATTAAGTCTAAAATGTACATAAATAGATCATACCAAGTGGGTGCACCCAATGCCTACGTTTAGTGCATCCTCTTCAGCACACGGGTAGTGCCGGTTGTACCGTATTTCTCTCTGACTTGGTTAGCAACCCAGAAATTAGGGCATATAATTGGCATATTTTCTTTTAAATGATCGGGATAAGGCACACTTCTACCACTCAACCATTTGAATTCTTTCATGTCACTATCCCATTTCATCCTCTTTTGTTCATACAATGCGACCCATGGTTGTGTCACTTCGGAATTGTAAAGAACAAATTTATTGATTGCTTCAATTTATGCATTCGTTGATGAAATATAACCGACATATAGTACATATGAGATCAAAATATACATTATATCAAAGTTCAACATGAATATTTACTTTGTGTAAATTTGAAAAATTATAAGTCGCTTGCTCTTTATCAAGCACATTTTTCCATTTGTTTGGAGCATCTCCCCTTCTCTTTTGTCTTCATCCCTTTCATCGTCTAACATCACCGCACCTGATCTGTTTTCGATCTGCTTGATGTACTCATTGGAATAATAGAAAGACTCATATGATATGTACCCCTCTACCATAGACCCCTCGGGTTTTTCCCTTTGTCGAATAAAACCTTTCAATTTCTTCATGTACCTCTCTAAGAAGAACATCCAACGACAATAAACCACCACAACTAATTCAAGCTAATCTACTAGGTGGATTAGAAGATGAACCTTGCAAGCCCATGAAACTCGTCGGCAGTTCCTTCTCAAACATACAAAAAATCTCAACTATCTCTTGACGCCACTATGGAATGTTAGCCACATGAATCTCCTTTGACGTGATCCAATGTACAAATGCAAATAATTTAGATATGGCATGCCCCAGGTCTTGGGGGAAGTCATGTTTCACACACCCACGCACGAACAACGGATAGTGACACTGCAAAGTTATAAACACATGCAATAATATACAAAATTAGTTATGTTTTATGATCCCTGCATGGGATAAAATTTATTAATATAAAAAATAATAAAATCATGCTTTTGACATTATACATACTCTTATAAGATTCAAATGGCCATGCGATTTCAACCCTAAAAAATGGTCATCCATGGTGAAGCAGTGACGTAGTGAAGACCCATATGAAGATGGCACCCTCACACCAATTATAACTTCCTTTGCCAAATAAAGATCATCTTTTTTTAAAATCCATGGGACATCACCTTCTTTGAAATACCAATTAGAGGGACTAGATGGCTCTGATCCTGTACTTTCTAATCGTCTTGGCCAATGTTTCTTTTTAGTTTTTGAATTAATAATATATTTCTTAACATACAATGTGTTACTTTGTTTCGATGATATGTACCTCCATAAAGAAGATGAAATTTTTTTAAATATATGCATGGGATATAATAAGTGTGTAATCTTAAGATGCTCCCAATATGGGAGGTTATAAAAGATAGATTTCCTTTTCATCCCAAAGGGAAATTTCTCAACATAGGTGTTAAAGAATTCTATATCATCAAACATAGGCTCCCCAGTTGAATCGAAAATTTCTATGAGCTCCTTCTCCTTCTCTCTCTCATATTCTCCAAGCCATTCAGTCGGTGTCGTTATTGGAGGCCTTTGGGTTCTCTCTCGTTTACCATCGAAAGTGGATGCTGGTCTTCTGTAAGCGTGTTCTTCTGGGAGGAATACCCTGGATCAGTCATAAACTGTCTTTCGTAGGTCGTTGGACCATCTAGATTTAAGAGAAGGTCCATAACATTTACATCCAAAATACCCTCTTGTTACAAGACCTGCAAAATTATTGTATACAATATGCATGGCATGTTAAAGAATATCATGAAGATCATAACAATTACAAATAATTAAATAGCTAATATGTGGAAGAATATTGTTATGTGTATAAACAAATCAATAAACATGTAATTTACCAGAGAAAACTCCTAAGCCTGGATAATCATGTGTCGTGTAAGAACATATGCCATACAATGTAAAACTCATCTTTTTTGTGATGGGTCTTGATACATCATATACATTTATCCCATCCCATAATTCCTTTAATTCATCTACCAGTGGTTGTAAGTAGATACCCATATTCTTCACTTGTCTTTTACCAGGGACTATGAGAGCCAACATAAGATGTTCATTCTTCACGAACAACCATGGGGGGGTTTTGTTATTGCTCACTACTACAAGCCAAATAGAATAGTTGGCGTTCTGGAGGGAATATGGGTTGACGCCATCCATGGTTATGCTGAGTCGTAGACTTCATACTTCATCCTTGAATTTTTCGAGCCATGTATCCTCTATATGCTTCATGGCTATTGAATCTATTGGGATTCACATAACTCGCAACTCACTTATGTGTGAGGCATGTGATCCCTACAACATAGCTAATTATTTTCAATGAAAGAGCCTTTGAATCGTTGGGATTATAAGCATGTGCCTCAATATATTAAAAGTAGGACCACACGATTTACCCTTATTTTTTTATTTATGATACCTGTCATGCCCACATTTCAGACATATCTCTTTGTTTTCATATTCTACTCTATATAGAATACAATCATTTGGACATGCATGATATGATATGTACTCAACACCCAACATTCTAAACAATTTCTTTGCCTCTTCGTAGCTACCGGGCAATACATTATCACTCATAAGAACCTTATCTTTGAATAACTTGTAGTTGGTCATGGACAATATTAAATGTACGTTAATGCCAATATAATTATTAACATTCATAAAATTGAAAATTTTTAATGTTCATTGTGTGATTATATTTCTCAAAATATAAGGGAGGACTTGATGGTAAATTACCTCAAAATTTCCGAGAAACATGCAATCGACAAGACAAACTTTTCTTTCAAGTTGTACACTAACATAGTTGTCCCCAACTGGGTAGACTTTAACTAACTGCCAGGTCCAAAGAGAGGGGTGGTGGAAGAAAATTTAAGGCTTTCGAAAAAGGTATCAGCAATATGAGCATCATCCCCTAGCTGATCATAATTTTGGAATGCATCTAATAACATTGTCTCCACAGAATTCGTATCCCTTAAGTAATCATCCATACCAACCTTTTTTCGATTGCCTCCATTGCTTGCTTGTGAAGAACTACTATTTTTGTAGCCATTCCTAATTGGTGAATATGGACGTAGTGGGAATTGAATATGTGGTTGATTCAACCATTATTGGTATCGTTCCTCTCCGATTTTTTCTCTTAATTCAACCTTCTCTTGATTTGACATTGTCGTGGGGTGAAATGGAAGATGGTAGGTAGGTCGCTTATCATCACTAGAATCCTAATAATTTCAAAAAATATATTTGAACATGATTAGTACAAAATCGATGATATCAATTAGTAAGCATGCCGAAAATGCATGATTAATTGGTTTGATGTTGAAATAATTACCACATTAATATACCAAACAATTATTATTACCATCATTGTCCCAAGATTGTGGCTAGAAGATGCAATGTTACAATTGGCAAGGTGAAGCGGCTATCCATTTTCATCTACCAAATGAGCCTTGCTATATGTTGCTCCTAATAAGAGCTTCTGACATTTTGGAGTTGTTTGAATATTTTGTGCATCTGAACTCAATTCTAAATCTGCATGAACCTGCAAACTTGTATACATTAAATTTATTCAGTTGATTGACATGGATAAAAAAATTAAATTCAATTAGATAATGAAAATATAAATAAAATCTGAAGTAAATATTACGTCTGGAGATGGATAGGGAGAACTTTGCGATGGACTTTGAGAAATATTATGGAACGAGATGGATTTTGAAGAATTTTCCATTTGATATAATTATGAGATTTTCTCCCTGCATTTGAGCAAAATCAACAATAAATTTTGGTGTACATACCTAAAAGTAATTTCGGTGCCTTAAAAATGGACTTATTGTTATTGGTGCTAATGTACAGTTAACCGCATCAGTGCGTTTTAGTTACTGGTGTGGTTAGTTAACAAACACACCGAATATCCGGAAATTAAAAAAGCACAACTTCATTTACTGGTACTGGTAAATTGAAAAATGGGCGAAAAATTATTTTCGGAAATATAATTTCATAACAAAGTTCTTTAAATAGTAAAATCTATTCATTATTTCATTATTTTTGCAAAAATTTTCAGAGAGGGATTTGCATGAGAGACATACCTGGAGCAAGAGAGCACGAGAGCATTGTGGAGCAGCAAAACACTTTCGAACAATAACACTATTCAGAGAATCAGAATTTGAAACATCTGGTGATTCACACAAAAACCCTGTAATATAGTAAAATTGTTAAATTTTACTGTAATAATTTTTTTTTTTTAGATTTTCTATTGGAATTAATACATGCATAGTAAAAAATTTAAATTTTACTGTGCATTTTCAGCAAAAAAAAAAATCCATTCTTATGTTAAATCCTTGCTTCTTCTTGTTTCTGTGACTTCACAATTAGGTCTTTTCATTTTTTATATTATAGGGTTTGTATTGCTATATATATATAATATGACATCTAACCCATGAGACCACTTGTAGAGTGATGCGGGAGCATCAGGATTAGCCAGCAATGTGAAGACTTGTTCACATGTTGTGGCTAAACCAGGGTGAAATCCAGTGACTGTTGGTTAAAATCAGTTTTACTGAGAAGGTTGGACTTCTCAAAAAGTTTGTTATTGTAATAAATAAGAGATTATCTTCTTTAAATGTAGAGATAAGAGTTGTTAGTCTAGGTGTGCTTGAAAAGAAACGAAATAGAAGATTTATGTTATTCTTTAAAAATAGGAGATTGCGTTAGCGTTGTTTTAGGAGCTAGTTAATAATAAAAGGAGGAAAATGTTAATGAGGGAGAGATTAGAATAGGTTTTGTGTGGAGAAAAAACTCAGATTAGTAGGAGGACTGTGTAGGTTAAAAGAAAAGAAAAAAACAGAGATCATTCTTGGTAATCTGGCAAAGGCCGAGACTCTGTCTTTTTTTCTTATGGTATGAACAAATTGAATGTTGTATCCATTGGTGTATGGGGAGTATAAAAGATTGATGCGGTTGTTTCTTTTGTAATTCCGTGAAAAGGCTGTGATCTGTGCTATTTTAATCTGTGTGAATTGCTCGACATAATTAGGTCCGCGGATGCAAAAGTCATTAACACCGAAATTATGAAGTAAATCCCTATAGCAACCTTTGAACAGATTTAAGAGATATATTGTTTAATTGCATGAGTGATTGGGCCTGTGTTTTTTTAATTTCAATTGAAAGAAATTCGGTGTTAATATAAATCGGGAAGTAGACTGAGATTGCAAGTTGGAAAAGCCTTTAACACAGAAAATTTGTATAAATTGACTTCACAGAACATTTGAACAGATTGATTAATATATATAATGGTTTTGAAATTTGTCGGGTTCGAATAATTTATCGCATCGGATCGGAGGGGAGTGATCCATATCGTGCCATATAGCGATGGATCCGGACGTGAAATATTAATAAATGGGTTAATGTGATATCAGATCCGGAAGTTATCGCGACACCACAAGAAAGCCTCTTGTTCAACCATTGTTATACAATGAGTCCGATTGCCGATTGATATCACATCGGAAAAACTGTTAAATAACATATATGATAGCACAGTGTTGATGGCGATAGCGAATCGGAATTCTAATCACTGTGCAGCGATGGTCTGAGGAGAGTGAGCTTCGAATTCAAGAAACGAATGGGAAGTCGATACAGCAATAAAAATAAGTGTTAAATGGCGTTAGATGGAGGGGAAGCATGAAGCTGTGTGCGACAGGTGCAATGAAATGGACGTGTGGTAAGTTAAAAGGGAACCCTACGTTATTTATTGGTGAACCGATTGCATAATGGATGCGCAATCACAATTTAATTGAGGTTAAAATATGATTTCAATGTATGTTGAATCATGAGTTTAGAAGACTTGTGGTTAATTTCTATTATTTTCATTATGATAGAAATAAAAGAGATGGCGCGTTTATTATGTTGTGGAACCAGATTTGGTTTTGTATTGAGAGCAGGAATAAGTTAAAAGGATATGTCTACATGAGTCCAGATATTCGATCTGTTAACACATATATTCATATGTTGTTGACTGAGATTATTAAATTGATTTATTCCAATCACATATATGGGTTCCTTATTTATAAAGTGAAATGTTTTTTAACCATTAAAGCAAAGGAAGACTTTCGTCCATGGGACTATTTCTAATAAGAAATTATGAGTCAGGTTCTGGTTATGACTCATATCCATAGTGCATGAGATTAAAATAAGCTTCCGTATCATTATTGGAAAATAGTTGAGTTGCCAGATCAGAAATGTATTAAAAGGTGAAGAATCTCCTTTGAATATTTATTTATAAGCTTCCACAACAATAGTGTATGAAATTTCCAGCAATCTGAATTTTTATTTTGGGTAGTTTTGAGATGTATTCATTTTTGCATGAGTTGGGAGAGATTCTGGTTTTGGCGGGTTATGCTCTCCATCACAGAGTCGGATCCCAATCCATGTTGGCCCTTGCATGATTTAAAAAAAAACATATTTTTTTAATCGGTGCGCCCTGTTTAAAAAATCACATTGGTTGCTATTGTAGTATAGCGCACCAGGCTCATACTGACAAAAAAACATTGTTTGATAAAAACGGGTTTTTATTAATTTGTCTGTGTTAATCAGTGCATCAGTTAACATATAACGCATTGGGTCTCCTTATTGACAGAGATCATCATACAATGTTTCTATTATTTTGGCGGTACGTTTATAAGAACCTACCGCACCGCCTTCGTTGCGTACTTTTTGAAAGGCACACCATTTTCTTGATTGTTTTTTTTACCTAAAAATTATGTGATTTATTTATAAAATATATTAATGAATGATATGGTACAAGTTTCAAATTGATAAATAAATGGCTGACAAGAGATCAAGTAACAAAAATACTGATAGCACATCGAAAAAAGCAAAGAAGGCAAGTTCTTTGTAAATTCTTTACAAAAATTATTATTTTAGAACTATATGTAACTTTAACTAATATGTATTGTTTACTTTGTATCATGCAGAGCCACAAAATGACGAAGCTTGATAAGATTATTTCTGATCTAAGACCATAAGAGCGTAAAAGCTTGATGGAAAAATTGCAGAAGGATGAATAAGGTGAATGAAAAATATTGTCGATCTAATATGAGTTCCTTTTTTTAATTTTCATTAATAATATACTTAAAAAATATTAGATAAAATGTTTCAAACAATCTATTAATTCACATATGTTTTATTTTCTATAGGGACCAACAACGAAGAAAAGGAATGGTGTTCTAAGAAAAGAAAAAAATAGAACATGCAAATGAAAATGAATTGCTCCTTAGCTCATCTGGAGTGGTGTTGGAGGTTAATGAAAGGGGGAAAAACTTTTACAAAACTTTGAGGGATCTACTGAAACGAATGTATAGATGTTCTTTCCACTTATAATACAAAAATCAATCCAATGATTCCAAGAACCAAATTTTATTTAAACTACATGATGAGTTTCCAAAGAATTGGTCAATGAGACATCTCAAACTTTTAAGAGCAAAAACGTACAACAACCAAAAAGAATGAATGAAAAAGTAATATTCCTTTAATTTTTTTTCTAGAATTATATGTATATATTACTAGAAAAAATCATCTATAAATATTACTTTTGTTATATTTACTTTTCATATATATTCAATATAAAATTAAATAGGTTATTTTCATGTTACATTTTCAGGAAGATTATGAAAATCTCAAAGGATGAACAAGTTGATATCAGAAATATGCTAGTAGGAATGTCCAAAAAGGTGTACAAGGATATGGTCAAAGAAATGGACATAATTTCATCGCACAAGGATCCATCTCAACAACAACGTGCTTCAAATGTAAAATGTAATCATTGAATTTTTTTATTAGGTACAATAAATAAACAATCTAATATTAAATATTAATTTTCAAGTTACTTCCTATGTTTGTGAGTAACTTACAATAAATAAACAGGATGACAAGGAAGAAAAGGGTTGATATCTATATTTGTGAGTAATTGTTACTTCCTTATAACAACTTAACTAGATTTCATTTTTGTATATTTTAAGTTATTTTACAACAATCATCATTGAATGTCTTCAAACAAGTGCTAACATACAAAGAAGAACCATAAGAAGAATTGATTGACATTGGGTTAAATATGGGTTGTCAGTATATGTTGGCATATTTGAAATTAATTGTAGAATTTGTAAGCATTTATCTTGTTTTACTTACCTCCGTCTATAATTAATAGAACAAAAAAAACTTTTATATTAAATATATGATTTGTTATGAGGTATAAAACTTGTAGGAAACAAAGTATGGAACTACGCTAAAAAATGAAATTTTAAAAGATGGCATCAAAGTTAGTTTTAAAAGAATGTGTATAGTTCATGAGTCAATTCTTGATATGGTACATTTATTTTCGATTTACATTCATGTATATTATTTAATATTGAAATTTTCATTTTTCTCACCAATGTATATACACTCCTTACACTTTATTTTTATGCTTGTAGATGGAACTTGAAGAAGAAGAAAAAAATCAACACAATGAACAAAACATTAATCAAAATAACCCAAGTCATGGAAGTAGCTCGAGCAGTGACAACATTTCCAGCGAAGAATGATGATCAATATGTTTGAAAATCAAAGAAAGGCGTTGTACTTTTTGAAATATTTGTCTGTGAAATCAGACACTTTGTTTAATATAATGGACATAGTGTCCCAATTGAAAGAAAGAGGGATACCAATAATTTTCCCATTTTGTATGACAAAGAGTGTCTTATTCACACACACACACACACACACACACATATATAATATGTTTTAATTTATTCTATTGTGTTCTCCATTGTCGATGTGAAATGTTATGCCAATGATTAAATATTATAATGAAGAGATGTGAAATTTGATGATATGATATAACAAATTAATCCAAACATCACATTCAAATGCACTAATAAAAAATTAATTGATATGAATATTGTTATAAGATATGTGTAGACATTTAATGAATAATGAAATTAGAAAAATTCACAATAATTGCACTATCACAGGTTGATGTTTCTAAAAAAACAAAATGAACACCGTTGTATGTTAGTTATTGCGCACCGGTTGTAATATTGCCAAAATTTCACATCATATTTGGAATATTAGAGTCCTTGATTTTCTTAATAAATTAAGTAAATAAAAGGGTGGAGGGACCCACAAAACTCAAAGATGAATAAAATCCACTTTTTATGTGTGTATGTGGATATTTTAGATCTAGATATAGAATCATGGAGTAGTGGAGCAACTCCATTAATGGAGATCGTGTCTCATTTATGAGATAGATTATGGGTGATGAATCAGTCAAATAAGATCATGCATCTTAAATATCAAATCATGAGGATATTTGATAAGGTCAACTAAGATCATAGTGCATTCAAAGAAGATCATGAAGCACTTATGATAAGATAGTGGAGGAAGTGGTGCATTTAATGCACACATGATGGAGGACATGGATCAACAACGTAGTCAGACATGGAGACTTTGTCCACATGTACATCATAGATTTAGAGTGGGCCCAGGCTATGGAAGGCTCATGCATATAATGAAGGTGAAGGCACAATAGAAGGGATGATTTGGATTATTCATTTCTTGATCTGTTTAGATCTAGATTTGTCTTAGGACATTTCTATGCAGACTTGGGTTGTTTAGCAGAGTTTGCAGGGTATTCCTGAGCGGGAATCCCACCTCTTTCTTTGATTAGCTCTGGAAAGAGAATTGTTATTCATTCCTTATCAGGCATTGGTGCCATCTTCAAGAGGTTGTTTCTAGTATTTAGCTAGGAAACCAGCTGAGGATTCAATCCAACCTTTCAGGAGCAGCAGATCTATATCCAGCATTCATGCCATTGGGTTTTACCTCCATGTAGCAACAGTCCCTTCAAGGATTGCGCAGTCCAATCTTGTAGATATATTGGAGGAAGGATTGTGTAGTCTAGTCCTGATTTGACATATCTAGCAGTAGGATAAAGAGCCTCCCTCTCTGACAGTGCAGCTTTCTAAAGTTGTTGTTCATCCAGTAGCTATTTTCAGTGGAGGAGATTGGAGGAGCTACATCTTGATCTTTTAGCCCAATGATCTAGTGAAGGGATCAGCCCTTCTTGCATATATCTGATTGTACATCATTGCAGCCATCATATTATCAGATCTAGCTTCATATCTACATTCCCAACAGCATATATGTGAAGCCCTAAGAGGAATTTTGTCTTAGACTTACAAATATGAGAAACCCCGCCTGGGTTATCTTGGGAATCCATCATTCAACCTAGATCTACAATTTCAGCATCATTAGAGCTCCCATTCTGCCTAAATCTAACTTTCTATCTTTCAGTCATTTGCAGTCCCTACAGTTGCAGCAGGGACAACACTGTTTATCTTCCAACAAAGAAGCAGTTACGCAGTCCCTCTTGGGATATCACTGCAGGGCCATTTTAGGCTACTCTTGTGGCTTGAGTGTCTCATATTTTGAGCACTATTGTACTTGCTTTTTGCACCTCCAATATAATAAAATGGCTCAGCTATTTCTGCGCATTCTGATGTGTATATGGATTTATTTTTTACTTTGATGCAGTTCTTATATTGTGTTTTAGTATTACTGCATTCTCCATTTTGGGATATTACAGTGGTATCAGAGCATGATCTTTGGCTCAGCTTGTGGACACTTCATATTTTACATCAAAAGAAGAAGTAGATAGATGAGATCTATCATGGAGGATGGAAATTCTGCCACTCCTTTATTTAGATCCATACAAGATCTCTCCAAGGAGGTCAATCCAATGAAGAAGGAAGGACAACAAGAAGATCCAAGAAGAAGATGTGATGAGGAAGGTCCAAGCACTTCCTATCAGCAAAGAAGAAAACCAAAGAATCCTAGATCTCCTCATAGACCCACTACACCCACTTTCTTTGAAGAAGGAGAAAGGTGTAGAAATGAAGAAAGGAATGAACCTGAGACTCATGAGACTCTCAATATATATCTTGAAGAGTATAAAGCACAGTTTAGAGCATTCAAGGAGAAGCTAACTCTCCAACAATCCTTCAAAATCAAAGAAGAAAGAGGATCATATAGCAGCAATAGGATAAAGAGGCATAATAGACTCTATTTGCCTACATTTGATGGATATTCCTCAAGCACTGTTAAGGCTTGGAGGAGAGAGTTAGATGCATTTTTTAGGCTACCTCCTGTAGCTGAAGGAGAGGCTATTCAAATTACAACACTTCATCTTTTAGGTGAAGCTAATGATTGGTGGTTTGGTCACATGGAGCGTGAAAAGGTGACTAAATATTCAGATTTCTTTCACAAGTTGAGGAAGGAATTTGAAGTGAAAAAACCATATATGTGTCACAAAGTGACATTTCCCAAGGAGGAGGATGTCGATCTTGTCAATCTGAACAAGAAGTCACTAAATTCACCACCAGCTGCAGGAGTACTTGCATCCAGAGAAGAGACACTTGCAACTTTGCAAGATAGTCTTGAGCTCTTGACACATAGAGTCCCATGCATGATTCAGGAGATGCATGAGGAAGAGAAGGAAGATTCCAGTGCCGGTACACTTGGAGAAGAGCAGCCATCACTCTTACCAGTAGTTGGAGACACTATTAACCCATCTGGAGGAACTATTGTGTTCTGGCAAGATTTTTCCACACATCAGTTGATCCAAGGTATGCATGAACATTCATCACATATTGTTTTAGTAGATCTTATTGAAACTTATGAGGACATGCCATCAGGGCCAATGCATAACCAAGGGTTAGAACAAAATGTTGATTTGAGGCAGCAACATATCAGAGCGCAGATGACCCTTGATCTAATCAAGGAGGAGAGTAAGAACTATCCCAGTTCATCATTATTGAGCTACATTCAACCCTTTGAGTTGAAGTGTAAAGTTTCAAAAAATGGGAATGACATGATCCTATGTACAATAACTGGTTGTGAGATCAGTATTGTACCTTGCTTTGAGACAGCACATGTACTACCATGCAGATCTACATTGTTGTCACTTAGTGACTGTAAAAATGAAGAATCCCCATCATTCTTGGAGCTTTCTGAAGGTAGCTTCACTCATGAAGCAATGGAGGTAAAGATGGTAGATGGTAGACATCTGGAGATGAGGAATCTTTTCTCCTTTCTAGATGACCCTTTCTCAATGAGCATCTCATAGCTCAAAGAGAGACTTCTATCTGTAGCAGATCCAAAAATTCTTTGGTTTTGGAGGGCCTTTAGTGAAGAGAGAATCTCATTGGAGGTGCACTTCAACATTTCATGAAGTGAAAATTTCTTCAGTTGTTTGGGAAGGATGGTATTCTACAAAGGGAGGATACCATGATTATGCAACACATCATTCATTATCCACATTGGGATGAGTGGGTGAGGATGATAAGCAAGGGGTTGCATGACCACTTGCAGATATATGACATGGGCCAGCAAGCTTGGTTACATTGGTTTCCCTTAGGAGACTTCTGTCACTACCCAAAGGTTCCTATTTATTGGATCCATGCCTTGAAAAACACTTATGAAATGAAGAAGGAGGCATGGTTTTGCTGGCTAATCTTGGGTGATTATGGTTACCACCCAATAGCTCATATTTTTCTGATTCATGCCTTGTGTATCAATGATAAAATGCAGCAAAAGGAGGCATGTTCAATTTTGTTTCCCTTGAGAGAGTTTGGCCACCACATGACATCTCCTATGTCTATGTGTTTTGTATTGGGTAAAGCTTGGCATGATGCTCTCATGATGTGTATTGATAGTGCTTATTTGTATTGGGCCGATGTGACATTCCACATGTTATACAATATGTTTTTGCTCCTTGATGCACATGAGGAGGAGAGAAAGCAGCAAGATCTCTTGTTGCTTTGGTTACTTTTGGGGGAGTTTGGCTTGTCCATCTTACATGGAGGAGATGGAGGATGGCAGCAAAGGGCCTTACTCCGGTGGTTACCATTAGGAGAATATGGTTTGACATCTTTGTCTACCCATATAACTCATTTCCTTCTTCTTTTTCATAATGTTGGAATGATGCTTAGATCCAACAAGGCCAATAGGGCTAAGGATGAGAGCATATCAATGCTCAATCAACTTCATAAATCATGGAATGAAGAGATGTATTGTGAAATGGAGCTTTTCATTTGTGAGAAGAGCCACTTTATTTTATGTATCTCATGTATTAATGATGATGTTGGACATCATATGATTGTCACTTGGTACTTCATGGTGGAAGAAGGACATCTAACCATGCAGTTGGAAGTCATTCTATATGCTTTTGAAAGACAACTTAAGAACCAAACATTCATAACACATTGCAGCAAATGGAGGAAGCCTTCCTTATGTGGATGCCATTTGGAGGGGAATAGATGACTTTGCATTTTCTTTTGGAGTTTCTTGAGGAAAAACAACATTTTTTCGGGGGGGACTGTAATATTCCGAAAATTTCACATCATATTTGGAATATTAGAGTCCTTGATTTTCTTAATAAATTAAGTAAATAAAATATTGGAGGGACCCACAAACCTCAAAGATGAATAAAATCCACTTTTTATGTGTGTATGTGGATATTTTAGATCTAGATCTAGAATCATGGAGTAGTGGAGCAGCTCCATTAATGGAGATCATGTCTCATTTATGAGATAGATTATGGAGGATGAATTAGTCAAATAAGATCATGCATCTTAAATATAAAATCATGAGGATATTTGATAAGGTCAACTAAGATCATAGTGCATTCAAATAAGATCAGAAGCACTTATGATAAGATAGTGGAGGAAGTGGTGCATTTAATGCACACATGATGGAGGGGGTAATCACCCCATGTGAACATGGATCAACAGCGTAGTCACACATGGAGACTTTGTCCACATGTACAACGCAGATTTAGAGTGGGCCCAGGCTATGGAAGGCTCATGCATATAATGAAGGTGAAGGCACAATGGAAGGGATAATTTGGATTATTCATTTCTTGATCTGTTTAGATCTAGATTTGTCTTAGGACATTTCTATGCAGACTTGGGTTGTTTAGCATAGTTTGCAGGGTGTTCCTGAGCGGGAATCCCACCTCTTTCTTTTAGTAGCTCTGGAAAGAGGATTGTTCTTCATTCCTTATCATGCATTGGTTCCATCTTCAGGAGGTTGTTTCTAGTATTTAGCCAGGAAACTAGTGGAGGATTCATCCTACCACTTTGTTCTTCAGATCCAACCTTTCAGGAGCAGTAGATCTATATCCGGCATTTAGGCCATTGTGTTTTACCTCCATGCAGCAGCAATCCCTTCAAGGATTGCGCAGTCCAGTCCTGTAGATCTATTGGAGGAAGGAAGTTTCTAGTATTTCAGTTAGAAATCCTATGAGGGATAACCTCCTCACATTGGATCTATTTTTTCCATCACGTAGAAGTTTATTTGACATATCTAGCAGTAGGCTAAAGAACCTCCCTCTCTGACAGCACAGTTTTCTGAATTTGTTGTTCTTCGAGCAGCTATTTTCAGTGTAGGAGATTGGAGGAGCTAGATCTTGAGCTTTTAGCCCAAAGATCTAGTGAAGGGATCAGCCCTTATTGCATATATCTGATTTTACATCATTGAAACCATCATATTATCAGATCTAGCTTCAGATCTGCATTCCCAACAGCATATATATGAAGCCCTAAGAGGAAGGTTGTCTTAGACTTACAGTTCTAAGAAACCCCTCCTTGGTTATCTTGGGAATCCATCATTGAGCCCAGATCTACAATTTCAGCATCATCAGAGCTCCCATTCTGCCTAGATCTGACTTTATATATTTCAGGAAGTTGCAATCCCTATAGTTGCAGTAGGGACAGCGCAATTTACCTTCCAGCAAAGCAGCAGTTACACAGTCCCTCTTGGGATATCATTGCAACACCATTGTAGGCTACTCTTGTGGCTTGAGTGTCTCATATTTTGAGCACTATTGTACTTGCTTTTTGCACCTCCAATATAATAAAATGGCTCAGTTATTTTTGTGCATTTTGATGTGTATATATATTTATTTTTTACTTTTCTGTATTTCTTATATTGTGTTTTAGTATTACTGCATTCTCCCTTTTGGGATATTACATCGATGTGTTTGTATGACAATGCGCAATGGTGCGTTTCTATGACCTATGGGCACCGCAAAAATACCAATACCAATTAGAACCCTCGGTATTCTTTATCAACGACTACCACCCGGGCGGTTCGATAGGCATTGCATGCATCGGTGCAGTTTTCCTTTAATGTGCTAGTGTGTTTTTATAACTTAATGGCCCAGTGTGTTTTAGCACCTAGATGACCCGGTGCAGTTTTACACCTTAACGGCCTGGTGCATGCACCTTCCATCGACCCGGTGCGACTTGTTGGCTGACATGCACCAGGCTGTTGCTAAACACCCCAGGGCGTTCAAAAAAAATTACCGTCCTGATGCTTGGTATGTTTATAGTACCAGTGCGTTCACAGTAAAACGCACCAGTGCATTCACACCTGATGCGTGCATGAATGAGAAAAACATCCATAACAACCTCTGGCTACCCAGTTTTTTTTAATTGTGTTGAAATTCCATTAGAAGCTCCAAAAAAACCTCTGTTACCGAAACCTGATGTTGTATCAAATGTTTTTTTGACAATTTTGGCCAATTTTATAACACTAAAAACCTCTTTTATAACCTCCGCTAGAGGGTCTTTTCCTTGTAGTGTTGAATTTTCTTAGCTGACTCCATGCCTAATGGTAGCTGTCATTACACTCTTCCACCTGAAAAAATCACATGAAAGTATAAATAGACTTAGCCATCTACAATTTTAATTTATCTTTTATATTCCATTGTTTTCCTTGAGAGATCCCTCTCAGACTGGAAGGGCTAACTTCTAGTTAAAAGTTGGTTTAAATAGTTGTGCTTGGTTGGGAGTTGATACAACCCAACTTTCCCTAGCCAAGTGATAACACCTTCACATTGAAAAAATCATAAAATATCAACGTAGATAAGGAGTTAGCCAATTCGGCCAAGGTTCCCATTATGGAACTATGCAGTTGAGCCTCCACCCAGCACCACATCCCTTCGTGTGTTAAACCTTGAAACAAGGTGATGCAAATAAGGAGTTATCTGATATAGACAACGTTTCGGCTATGGAACCATGCAGTTGGTCCATCGCTCATTTCCACAAACCTTGACATGTAAACCTTGAAATGAACAATGTCGGTGGGAAGGATTTAATCCAATGGAGGTTTTGTCTTGTGGAACTGTGCAGTCGGACCACCACCCACTGCCATGATCTTGTGCATTGTAAACTTAGTAAAAGTAATGCAAATGGAAAAGGGCCAGTCTAGTCATGGTTATGGTGTGGGAATTTTTCCACCAAGAGACTGCCCACCACCTATTTCCTTTTTTATTCGTTATGTGCTACAAGTGAGCACGTGAAAGAGCAGTTGTGTCAATATGACATGGAATTGGTACGATGGGCCCTCGAGGGATGACATGTTAGAGTCATACTAGCTTGATGGAGGCCCCATTTGGAAATGTGATGACATGGCCTTTTCTAATAGGCCAAACTTCAAATGGGCATAAATTTTGATACATAAATTAGATTGAGATAAAATTTAAATCACTATAAAGTTCTCGACTAGTTGAATTATATGGTGGCACCAAAAATAAATTTTTCAGAATTGCAAATAATTTTTTTTGCTAACCCCATATTTATAATAGATCTTGGAGATTGGATCAAACATGTAACCCTCCCGTGTCCCGAGATGGCCAAGGGGTGGGAGGCAATTACAAATAAATTTTCAAATTTCCCTGCTAGGAGATATCTCTCCAAACTTGTGTTGTGAAAGGGAAAAAAATTGCAAGATGAGAGATATATTCTATAGTTTTTTTTCAAAAAACACATATTCTACGTCCTCTAGTTTGTTATTTTTTTAGTAATTCCTAGGTAAAAATCATACCATTCAAAGCCACCTACAAATGTATTTTAATTTCCAATGGTGTCTTTACTTTCCATATTTTAGAATACCACCATTTTACCTCATGATGGCATTGATTTGCCAACATTATGTAACCTAACTTAGCTATGTATGACCACCAATCTTTCTCATATACCATCCCATTTCATACTAACCCTCCCCAATCCTAATATGGCCTTTCTTAGTCCTCCATAAAGTTGTCTCGCATTTTAGTTGACTCGCCTCCTAACCTTTTCATATTAGATTATCTCTACCCTTGGTGACATATGTTACTAGAACCTACATCCATTAGCTAATCTAGTGCAATTATCTCCATATCATGCAATTGTTGCATCAAATTATTAGTAAGATAAATAACACTTCCATAGCCCATAATTGCACTAACACCAAGTATGACTTATCTACCA
Organism: Pinus albicaulis; assembly: GCA_034641835.2. Taxonomy (NCBI): domain Eukaryota; kingdom Viridiplantae; phylum Streptophyta; class Pinopsida; order Pinales; family Pinaceae; genus Pinus; species Pinus albicaulis. The sequence goes on from CM076572.1 coordinate 542,904,107, forward strand.
TTTCCAACCCACCAAGAAAATAACCAACGAATAATATAAAAAGATATGACCAATGCATTCCATTAGTTTGAAGAATTTTTTATAGTTTTTCTAGTCCTTTTGAGCTATTCTAGTAGTAAATCTAAACCGATATAGTTTTTTCTACATGATGATTCTCTTCCACAATCCCTTAGAAATGATGTTCCAAAGTATTTTTGAAACAAAGGTTCTATTAAAATGATGTATATGGTTGAGTTTTCAAACTCCATCATCTTTTGATTGTAATATTGTATGTCACTTTGAAGGACGTAAACCCCCTGATTTGATTGACATTTCCACAAAAATTAATGCAAGCCTTTTTCACCATTTCTAGAACCCATTTGGGGATGTGTGCTAAAGAGTGATAAAAAATAGGGATGGCATCAAGAATTGGCTTGACCAATATCAATCTCCCACCCCTAGACGAGCACTCGTTACACTAAAAAATACTCATTTTCTCTATCTTACCCAATTTTCAATAAAAATCATGCTTACCATCGTCATTAGGTTTCAGAATGAAACCCAAATATTCTATGTTGCATCAAGATCCAAAGCATTGTATGGAAACATAATATTTAGTTCCTACAATATTCCTTTATCCATATTATTAAATCTTCTAATAAATTTACAAGGATTTATCTCCATCCCTATTTCCTTTCTATACATACTTATGACTTCTTTTGTATGTTTACCCTTAATCGCATTACCATTTATAAAATGTAACACATCATCTACAAATAGTAGATGGGTGATATGATCTATTTCTCCAACCCTTGTGTCATTTTAAGTTTTCCTCTCCTCTTAGCCTCATAATTGGTTCCATTGATCCCCTCAACAAACAAAAGAAACAAATTGGTGAAAACTGGCTAGCATTGTCTCAAGCCTCTTGTAAGACCTACAAAGCACATTGAGGGGACATATCTCATGATGGATTTCACAATTGGTAAACTAAAATCGATATGTAGAGGCAGTACTCTTAGATATAGCGAGAATTTCCTATCATATACTTTAGAAAGAAATAATTTTTAATAGTAATCTAATATTAATGTCATGGCCAAGCCATACACCAAATAAGTGTATGAGACCCCCTTATTCACAGAACAAGGGACGTAACTCCATGCAATGATTTGACAACTAAATTATACAAAGGTATACATGGTTAGTAGGTTATTTTTCTTGATGGAATGTAGGTTGTTGTGAACATAGCCAATGACCTCATTTATTTTACATCCCTCCAAGAAAACAAATTGTTTCAGTGAAATAAAATCGAAGGGTATATTTTTAATATTGGAAGTGAGCACTTTAGAATTGATATTATAAAAAAAATTGCAACATGAGATCAATATAAAGTCATAAAATATTCTAGGTTTATACATATTGAGAATAAGAGATATAAACGTGGTGTTAAAAGAACCAAGTACTTTACTTGAAGTCTTGGCTTCTTCCACTACCCTAATTAAGTACTCTTATAATAAGTCAAAGAAGCCTATAAAGAACTCCACTATCCTACCATTCGGGCTTGGAATCTTATCCTTATGGAAAGTTTAGATTTTTCCTTGGAATTTATTCATGTAAATATATATTATCCTTGTCATTCATTATTCTAGGGAATAATGAACCAACCTTAGTAATATTAATATTGTTGACGCCTTTTCATTCTTGATATATTTTTCCAAAATGTCGAAATCTTATATCAACTAAATCCTTAAAGTTTCTTATAACTTCTCCTTTTTCATTCACCATCTCCAAAATAGCATAAATACTCTTCCTATAATTTTAAAATCAATGGAAAATAATGTATTCTCACACCTTAGCTCTAGCAAAATAGCCCTACTCTTCAATCTCCATTCAACCTTCCTCTCATCCGACGAATTTTTTTTCTTAGTTTTTAGTTGTTTTACCATCACCAATTTCTCCTCATTAAATATCCTAGGAGTATTATTCTAAAACCATCCTCCCTAGACTAACTCAATTTCCTTAATCAAAGGGTCCCTTTGTTCACCTCAAGTTTAGCCACCTTCAACCAACATGCAAACTATTCATTAATATAATTTTTGTTTTTGGTAAATTAGGCTAATCTATATTAATTCGAAAATAGAAATACTGCATATGCTACAGGCTGGGTTGGTAAGCTGCACTTAACCAATCCCAGCCTTACTTTTGCATTTTGGGGCTACCACCATGGAGGAAACTAGCCCGGAAAATACTTGAAGAAGGAAATTAAAAATTGCGCAGAAGCGTTGGTGTATCCAGAAATTAAAAAATACGCGGAAGCATAAGTATAAATTGAAATTCTGTGGTGATAGCAGGCATGATAGAAAACAAGGAAGAACTGAGAAGCATCGCAGTCCTTAGTCTCCATATTCATCATTACTGTCTGGATCTTCCTCCACTATGGGGCAAGCATACACCTGCGCAGCTGCTTCCTCTATATCAGTGGGTGGATGCATAGGTTTGGGGACCAGTGCATTGAGTATGGGTGCCACCAGATATTTTGTGTTAGGGACGCACTTCCAAGTACCTCCAAAATCCATAATTCATACATCTGTATAATCACCCTCATCCTCCTGAGTCGGAAGAGGTTTAATCTTGCGAGGCAGGAGATGCGCTTGATGCACAATGGTAGAATTCTGAGGTCCACATCTGCACCTCTTCGAAGATTTCACAGGGGCCTCCTCCTCCTGATCCGGTTTGGGACTCAGTCTAGCGAAACTTCTTGAGGAGGAGCCTTCAACAGACTCTAGGAGATTATCCGCCCCATGGTGGTAACAACCAGGGAGCGCCCCTCTCTGCCCTCCATGGATGGTTCTTTAGCACAATCTAGGTGCCATGGCCTGCTAATGAAGAGGTGTGACAAAGATGGAGTGATGCTCAGTAGGGGGAGAGGGTCGAAGCAGGGGAGAAGCAAGTGGACTGGGGGAACGATGAGGGGGAGAGCAGGTCAAGGGATGCGGGGTAATGGGTGCGCGAAGAATATTGAGACTGGTGGGATAGATGGAGATGGAATAAGATGTGCAGGTTGGGTATCTCACAACCAAGATATTTCTGCACAGCGCGGCTTTAGGAGGAGGGCTGCAGAGCAAGCTAGTGGCATAGGGGGCAAGAAAAAAAGCAACATAAACAACTAAAGGAGTGGATTTTGAATCTCTTTGTGATGAGGGGACTTCCTTTTAAAAGGCATGTAACACATGAGAAGGGGAAGATCATGATTGAGCCTCGCACGCAGCTATGTTCCATAACCATTGTCATGAGGGGGCTCGAGTGAAGAGTTACGACTAGTCGGCATATCGATCCAAGTAATAATTTAGGATGATTGTTGCAGAGAGGTACCCTAGAGGGGGTTACATTGTACAAGTGTGTCCTAATCATGCCTTATCTCATTCATCTCATGTGAATGGTTACTGATTTGAGGATCCACATCAAGTGAGGACCTGCATTGTAGATCTTCATCCTCATGGGCGTGGGAGAGGCGATTCTCATTCGTACTCCTACTGTCACCCGCATCCGGGGAGAGTAGATCCTTTTGGATGAGAATATGGCATTATCATCTTAAAGAATCAACCTTTGCCTAGGTAAGGTTGGAATGATACAACTCGCTCTGGCTTTCCACCCCCTTGTTCGCGAGGAGGTCTGCAACTGAGTTTGGTTTCCTTCGCACATGGTGAAAAGTAATGAATCTGTGATTGTGTATCAACTATTCTAGGAGCTTGAGCTTGTGGGCTAGCCTCCAGCTGGTAGATACATTTATGGATGTCGTACCATGGAGAATTATTGTGGTTTCCATAGTGATGATTTGCGAGTCTCCCTCCATTTCCATAGGGAAATAGTGAAACTCAATAGCGATGTGGATACCCTGGATGAGCCCCTCAAGCTCCGCATAATTGTTGCTATCCCACCCCATATTACCGTAGTAAATATAAAGTGGTTTTCCCAGAGAGTTCCTGAGAATACCTCTGAATCCTACATTTCTGGGGTTTCCTTTGGACGCACCATTGAAATTGCATTTGAAGAAGCCATTGGGGGGGGGGGGGGGCTTCCATTTTTCAAGAGCAAGAATCCTACCCGCGCTTCTTTGGTTGATGTCTGGGGGGGTATTTATGCTCATGTGCTAGTTTTTCCATATGTGATGCTCTGCAATAGAGGTAGGGATATCCTCCTAGCTCCATGCATCTAGGACCATCGTTTCAATGAGGTTGTCGTGTATCCTTGCCCAGAGCTGCTATGAGGTGGAGACTTTGTCTTTGAAGATTCGACTGTTCCTTTCCTTACATATGTTCCAGATAATAATGCCCAAAATTATATGCCAAAGTCCATTCAAGAGGTTGCTAGAGTAAGGGTTATCTGTCCAACTACTAATGGTGTTGATTATTTTTCCCCTTTCTCTGTTGGTACGATGACATAGAACTGTGATTTTGTCCCACAAGGAATTAAAGGTAGGACATTGATCCAACAAGTGGTCAATGGTTTCCAATTTTTCCTAGCATAGAGGGCATATGGAGGGTCCTACAAACCCTCTCTTCAAAAGGTTCTCCCATGTGAGGAGGCATCGTTTACTAAGCAGCCAGAGAAAGGTGGTTACTTTGGGCCAGGGTTTGGCCGACCATGTCTTTTTCTAGATGATATTTGTTGGATCTGGGTTTTGCTGATGTAGGAGGTTGTAAGCTTCCTTAGTGGAGTAGTTGCCACTTGGCATGTGACCCTAGTGAAGGATGTCAGGTCCTGACTGTGCTCTGATCTTTCTTTTAGTGCTCGGTTCCTCCTAGATGTATGTGTGACTCTCATTGTTCTAGTTATCTTGCCATCTGTCTGTGTGTAGCCAGTTCCTGTATCATTGAGTTGTATCATTGGTCCAGAAGTCCCTTACACTCTGCCTTTGCCTGGCCTATAAAGCTTCACTCCATAATGGTCTGGGGAAGATGGAGGAGAGTCTTGGCATTTTCTTCTAGGAGTGCTCCCAGAATCTAGCTTGAGTGCCACTGCGTAGCTCTTAGAAGCTGTGGATCTGTATCATCTCCTTTTAGTTGCTTGCTGCTTTCCAGATTTGGGATCCTCTCGTATCTATGTTGAATCTTATGAGGTCCTCCTTGGGCCAAGGACGAGCATATTTGGGTGCCCATAGGTTAGCCCATAGAGTGTGGGGGTTGGAGACCCATTTCCACCAGATACTATTTCCCATGATATTGTTCTTGTGCTCATGGTCGCATAGCCCTAGCCCCCCTTGAATTTTTGGTGTACACACTTCCTTCCAGTTGACTAAAGCCCCTTTATTTTTCTCTGTGGTACCACCCCACAGGAAATATCTTTGCAATTTGCGCATGGCCTTGAGGACCCATTTGGGGGCTGCCAGTACCGAGAAGAGGTAAATGGGGAGGGACTGCAGTACTGCTTTAATGAGAACCAAGTGGCCTACTATTTTGAGAGTGCGATGGGTCCGGTTGGATAGTCTAGTTTCCATTTACCTTTGAGCATTTTCATCTTTGTCTACAATTGGAGCATTTTATTTCCTTGCAGAGGTGATAGGAAGGACCACCAAGAAGAGACCATTTCCTTGAACCCTGGGTGTCAGAGCCAACAGTGTCCAAAGAGGAATGGTTTGGGAGCGTGCTTACCTGGTCTTAACCATTGGAGTTGTACTGGACAGTGATAAGAACCTGCAGTGGGGATGATGGTGGCTGCTAAATCACCCCCCAGATGGATGAAATATTCCGCGCTGAGGACCCTGTCTAGTCTGGAAGCTATTTGGTGGGTGCCTCCTCTTCTATTATTCTAGGTTAAGACTTCGTTGGAGGTTTGGAGGTCAATGAGGTGGTTTTCTTGGATGAAGTTCTTGAATCCACTACTATCCAGGTCAAGATGCATCCTTCCTCCCTTATTTTCATGTAAGTTTGTTATCATATTTAAATCTCCTCCCAAGAGCCAGAGTCGAAGATATCTCTGTTTATTGAGTTCATCTATGTTGTCCAAAAACTCTATTTTCCGGTGGAGATTCTAGGGAAAGTAGACATTCATTAGCAAGCCATGAATGTCTGTTAAAATCAGGTGAAAGTTGGCCTAGATGAAATTCCTATTGGCATGCTAGTTCTCTAGGGAGATGATTTGGGGGTTCCAGATGATTTCCAATCCTCCGGATGCTCCATTGGCATCTATCACTATTATATTGCATCCTTTCCGTATCTTTTTGAAGATTGTTTCCAGAGTGGAGTTGGAACATTTGGTTTCTTGCATATGGAATATTGCAGGGTGTTCCTTCGTGATTCTTTTCTTTATTGTCCTGTGCTTGGTGGGGCTGTTGAGCCCTCTTATATTCCATGAGATGATCTTCAATGGGGGGGGGCGGGGTGTTGCTGGTGCAAGCATAGAATCTTGTTAACTTGGGGAATCGCCCAGAATCCACCATTTATTTTCCTATTTATACTATTCTTTACAGGATTGTTTTCCTCGCTCTTTTGCAGGATTCTTTCGGGAAGTATTTTGTATTGATAAGAATACCCCCCTGAATTCCTAGAGAAGGGAGCTGCTACGCTCGAGTAAGGATTTCTTCCATATTTTGGACCCACTGCTCGTAAATTAAGTGAAAGTCCTTATTGCAAGCATCCTCTAACCCTATGAGATCTAGGCCCTCAAGGTCAATACTCTCTGGCTATTCCTCCATGGCTTCTGGGATTTCATCCAACACCTGTTCTTTACCCTTTGAAGCTGGGTTTTCCCCTACAAAGCTAGGGGTTTGAGGTTTCAGAAAGGTCTCTGGTGGGATCTTGTTCTGTTATGCCTTGGAGGACTAGGGTTGCACCTTCGAGGTGCACCCAACTTTGTTGTCTGGTTCATTCTCGTTCTCATTTAGCTGATTTAGGGTTTCGAAGCTATTGCTAGTCGCGGGTCCTTTTTTTATTCTGGTGAGAATTAGTTCTCTTGTTATTCCTTTTCTTGCTTGCTACCTTCGTGAATCCTTCTGATGCTTGATTATTTGATTCATTTTCAACCGTTTCTTTTTTGTTTAGAGGGAAATCTCTAAATAGATGCCCATGTTGGTGACACCTCCTACATCTGAAAGGAATATGATCATAATCTAAAATTTGTATCCATTTAAAGTATTCGTGCAACAAACTTACCTTGCCTGGTAGTGACTCCGTTATGTTCATGTAGACATAGATTCGGGCATATGTTGCATAGCGGTTGATCTTTGTTTCCTCTCTTATCTTGACGAATTGACCTAGGGCATTGCTTGTGTATTTGAGGGTCAACTCATCCTAGTAGTCCTGGGGAGGGAGTAAAGTCGAATCCAAACCAGGGCCCATTTAAGATCTTTCTTATCGGGGTTGAACCACTCCGTCCAATGTCGGAGGTATAATCCTGCAGAGTTGAAAAAATAGGGCCCTCAATCCATGATCCTATTTTTGTCTTCAATGCATGTAAAGAGAAAATTGAAGAAGCCTTTAGCACACAACTGAAGGTCAATATGGACCTTGGGTTTACATTTGGAAGCTATCCATCCTTGAAGGGATTTTTCGGTGGGCCAAAAACCCAAGAAATTTCTTATCAACGCATGATCCTTCATGAATTGGATTCTTTCATTGATGTGATGCGCTGGGAGTTCGATAATTATTCATTTGGGGGTTCTTCAGAATACATGTTTCTTACTTGATGTTCGCTTCTTCTGTTGCTGATGAATTTTTCTGTTGCGTTGTGGGAGTTGCCCCTGAGATGTCATGAGACGAGACAGAGTTTTGCTGATTTTCAGTATCAGCCCTTGTCACCACCCCTGTGGGAGGCTGGTCTGTGATGGGGGGAGTAGTGGTCCCCCCATTGGCTTCTGTCATAGAAGAGCCTCAAGGCTGACCAATAAAGTGATCGTGGCCTAACGATCTAGGAGGGGGAGGTATGTCTGGGGCAGCCTATGCGGAAACCTCCAAACCCTAGGTCATGGTGGTCGGCCCGGTGCAGAGCTCTGCTAGGTCAAGTTATTCTCCCTTAATATAATATTAGCATCATAACTTCTTCAATTATTTTTCACCAACTTTAGAAATTCCTCCTCCAACCTAGCCAAGATTTAATTTGAAGGATGCCCCAAGCTTAGTATTATTTCTTTCAAACTTTAAAATTTATGGATCTATCATCAAATACCACTCCCTCTTCCATCATTGATATATTTTTATCAACCTACTATAATAATGTGTACACAACCAAAAATCTATCTAGTCACTTCGATATAGTGCCTTTTCCTACCCTATTATTCTAGTAGGTGGGTTGGAGAGTTAATGGTTCCACATAAACTAGACCAACTTGTTCCAATTTATGCAAAAGTAATATAACATCATATTCATTCTTGTTAACGCCCCCCACGCCTCCATTATACTCAATGTAAATTTTAAATCACCACCTAGAATTATCCTTCCCTCCCAAATACAAAGCAATTTCAAACTTTTGTCCTAGAATTCATGCTCTTCATAAGGTCCATACATGTTTAATACAACAAATGTATGGTCCAATAATCTACTATACATCTAGTGCATGAACCTAAAATGACATAATATGAGTTGATTAATGTTATATTAGTAAACCAATAAAATATATAAATGTGAAGTCCCAATGCTTAAGCATTTTCCTCAACTTAGCTACTATATCATTACCCCTACACATAGTCTCTTGAAATAAAAAATACTAGGTTTCTAAGCCTCAAAAATTTGGATAAGGGAAAGTATTCAAGATTGACTACCCATACCCCAAACATTTCCAAAAATAATTTGCGTTGCAAACCATCCTTAGGGGCCTAGTTTTCTCAAATTACCTTGATTATGGGTTGTTCTCAACATTTTTGTATCTCTCTCAATGCCTTAGCTTGAGCATGAAACATGTTTGAATTTCTCCCCGCTTTCTTTGTCCATATGTATTTGTAATGATCCAACCCTAGATCCCATGATAAGTTACCTGTAATGTTCAATTTTTACCTAGGTAGAAAAATTTACATTATGGCCTAATTGTATTCTTTTGATATTATGTGTGAAACATGGTTAGAACAATGGCACATTAGTGTATGGACATGTAGAACTACACATATGTGAATAATGTATTGTTTATATGATTAACGATGAATACAATGTGATTTACTTGTAGCATGCAAGATTTAAATGGAATATTTGTGTACATGGATATTGATTTGAATGACATGTTTCAAACAAATCAATCAATAACATATTACTAATGAATAGTGTGGCAACTATATGTCGATTCTTTTTTTAGTATGTCTAATTGTGTGTTATAAACTAACCTACATGTTGAATGGGCTATGAATAGCCAAAGAAGTGTGATATTAAGTGGTCGATGTCATGGACATCAAATAAGAAATGGTATGATGGAAAACATCATTATGCTATTTTTATGTTGGTTCAAATTCATTGCTACGATATTGGAAAAGTTTAGGTTTTTTCAGGTGGCATGATTTCCAAAATTAGATAATCTTTGACAAAGCTCCTAGAACACAACACCACAATATGGTCCATGATAGGGTGTTTTATTTTTTCATGTATTTTCAATTTTTTTCGACATGGGTATACTCAAAAGTATGTAGAGTGGGTACTAACTCCGCATCCAATGGGTGTATACACTTGAAATTTGAGTAAACCTATAAGGATATGAGCCGAAAATATAATTAGAAAAAAAAAATTGTTTTCTTTTTTCCCTGTAAAATATTTTCCCGGGGGATGGCGTCATCATATTGAATCCTATTGGTTCTTTTAAAGCTAATTTTATTAGTGCATATTTTGTTTTGAGACCCATTTTTTACCCCAAAATTCCCCTAATGGCCACTATTTATCCTTTGAAACCTAGATTTGCAAGGGAACCATGTTATTTATTCTCTGAAACCTAAATTTGTGGGGGGGAAATGTTATTTATTCTACAAAACCTGGATTAAGGGTAGTTGAGAGTAATGTTAGGATTAGTCATGCAAAATTATTACCTAACTTATTCCCTTTTTGTGTGTTAAACGTCTAATTCTGTTGTGATGATTTAGGTGTAATGTTAAATTCATTGAATTGTTGGGACTAATAAATGATTGTTACTTTATCAATATAGATTATTGATTATTTACTTAAAAAATATTATATTATCTAGTTGGTTATGAGCATACATAAATTATGCATTAGATGTGTTGATTGTTATCATTAGTGCATGCACAAGTTATGTATACGCAAGCTAAGAATACATACCTTGAACATGCATGGTAGAATTATTAATATATATTGCTTATTATAATATTTTATTTGTATATTTTGTTTGATGTTTGTAGTAGTGAAATTTAACTTATATGATTTTATTGTTATTTCATTAGGTTATTAGACTTGATTTAGCGACCTATTATATTTAATAAAAAGAAGAAGAAGTGATATCTAGTTTCATTAAATTAATTGCATCTAATACGACTTATATTTGGTGAATTAACCAAAATTGTTTCATAGTTAAAATATATGTTTTATTTAATGGAATTGATTGCATGCCAACTTATTAAATGTGGCTAGGTGTTGAGAGAATATTTTATCATAGTTTTGGCATTCCTAGGTTTTTCTTGAGGGAGTCTAGGAGGATGGTGGAGAAGGCAATAAAGGGGGATGAGTTTTGGGGAGAAAAAGGATGGATGTTTTTGGTGAGGAGGAAAAACGTGAAATATGGAATTGGAACTATGAACTATGTGAACAAGAATTATGGATTATGATTTTGGAATACTATGGGGTGGGTTGTTTTAGAGCTTTGGGCATGGAAGGTTAGGAAACCCAAAGGTTTCCTAGAGAAATTGAGCCAAAGAGGTTGTTCTTAGCTAGCCAGGAGGTTAAACATTTAGTTGGCAAGCCTCCTAAAGATCTAATGGTTGGGTTGCAAAATCTATATTCCTAAATTGAACAATGTTGTATGTATTTTCCTAATTCTTAGTTAATTACATTAATTGATTGGTTCTAAATGAATTGTTGGAATCATAATATAATTTGATTAAATTGTGGAGAATTTTTAGATGAACTATGTTTCTAGTGACTAAAAATTGACAATTTTTTAAAGTTATGTAGAGACCAAAAATCCTTTGTACGCGGAATTTCTTAATTTGACAAAAAAATCTACATTCAAATATGGGATTTAGCTAAATAAAAATTAATTTAACATAAAATGTCCATTTATATATTACAAAAATTATTATAGGGTCTTTAACTTTGCAACCCAGTGAAGGGTCTGACACAATGTATCTAAGTGTGGTTAAAAAATCAAGCCTAGGGGCTACCTATCAACCTAATTGAAAATTTATGCAAACAACCCAAAAATTATTTAACAAAAATTAATCTTGGGAAGGACATGCAGCTTGGAACTATATTCCATATTGTATGGTAGATAATTTTTCCATCCCTAAAAACCTTATATACAACGCTAAAACCTTGGAAGCCCCTAAAACAACCTAGAAACCCTATGAAAAATCCCAGAAAGAGGAGAGAAGAAGCAACATGAAAGGAATATTAAGCACTTATTCCAACCACTTGACCACCTATTTAAGCCATTTAGATACCTATGAGAGTTCTCACCTACAAAATGGGATAATGAAATAAAAAATGGTTCGATTAAAAAAAATCATAATAAATGAAGGATTATGAAAATATTTATATACTAGTTATTACATACAAGAGAAATGGAAAACTTGTTCTGACTTTTGAACACACACACAATGAAGAGAAAAAGAAAAAGTGGGTTTTTTTCTTTCTTTCTTATGGATACATGTCTCTAGGTTTGCATAATAACTATATATATACTTATTATAAAAGATAAAACAAAAAGGATTTATAGTTATTTCTAATGAAATTGGGTGTTATAGTATGTGTGTGTGCATATTTGTTATAAAGAAAGAAAATAAAAATGGGTATTATTACTTTATTATATATAACAAGAAATTACCAACCACTTGCTAGGATGTGGTGGGTAAGTTGAATTTTTCCTCTCCTTATTCCTTTTCTATGAATAGTTTTTTGGGGGTTGTTAAAGGGATAGGCCCTACTCCTTTTGTTCGCATTAATATACTTATAAGTAAACCTCGAAGCACAACTAGAACACCTATATACTATAAAATCCCTCATATTAACCTTTCCAATTACTTTGAATCGTGTGAGTTGTTGGTTCTGAGGTAAATGAAAGGGTTAGGGTTGTTTTTATCTAATTTTCAATTCAAATGAGGAGGATATTATGATTTATAACTTAATAAAGGAAAACCTTTTATGTTAGATCCATCCAAATGTCTAGGAATGGAATTCATAGGATAAGTGGGGAATCTCTCAGTTGGTAGGTGTAACACCCTCCTCCCACATCTACCCAAGTTATTGTCGTATCAGGGTAAACATGAGATGAAGAGCTACTATGATATGGTTCAGAGGAATTGGAGCTGATGGAACATAAACAACCTGATCCTATACACTTGCAACGAAACCCCAAAGAGCCACCCAACCCATCCAGGTGACCAACCCCTGATACAAACTAACATTTTGCTGCACTAAAGCCTCATTCACTCCCTTGACATGGGAATGCATGCGATTATGACCATCCATTCGCTCCTTCAACAAGGCATGCATGCGACTGGGGACTTTTCTGGGTAGTTCTATGCCAATGACTCTAGATTCTATGCCACTTTTTCAAGGCCAAGAATTAGGCCATTGACCAGAATTCCATGAAACTTTAGAAATGAAAAATTACATCAGAATAATGACACATGTAAATACTTAAACAAGGACTTTACTGGACCCCTACTATCCATGACATACATTAAACATGTCACAAATATACATTCTATAGGTATTTTATAGGTTTAAACAACATATTTGAGCATAGTGATCTCACACTTATCTGAGAATCACTAAGAAGCATTAATGCCTCATCATAATAACTGCATTACCATATATTAAGCCATTTATTCATTGTACATTCAGTGATTAACCAAAACATGATGATAACCATACATTATCATTGTCATAAAAATCAGTCATAACCAACATATAACCAAAAAAAATATCAAGGATATAACAACCATATAAACCACATATAAACAAGTATATTTACCCATAAAATAAAAAGGATAAAGAGCTCTTATTGATGATTTCATAGGCCAACCAGGTATGGGACTTACATGAACCACCTGACCATAGATTATGCTTAACCAAATCTTTCTTTCAGCCAGTCATCCCCATGCCATATTCCAAGCATGAATGTGGGATCTCATAAAACACATAAATCAAAACCAAACCAGAGCTTCTAGAGGCAAAAATACGTCAACCATCAACCAATGATTCCACCTCATGGTCAGACATCACTAACCATTGCCATATTGTTCTCTACCCAAGCTATCCAGGGCTCTAGAGCGTTTGTTCCAACCAGAGCTTCCAGGACTAGTAACTCAACCCACAGTTTTCGTCGGGCTTCTAGAGAATTTTTCCATCTAGGTTTTCTAGGACTAGTAACTCAACCCACCAAGGGCTTCCAAAACATTTTTCAGACCAAGGCTTCTAGGATTAGTAACTCAACCCACCAAGGGCTTCCAGAGCATTTTTCCAACCAAGGCTTCCAGGACTAGTAACTTAACCCAAGTTGTTACAGGGATTCCAGAATGTTTGTCGAACAAAGGCTTCCAGTAACTAATAACTCAACGCAGCTAAAGCCACAAGAAAACCAAACAGAAAATAAAGGTAAAACCCACAACACCATGGTTATACAAGAACGGAAAGGCTAGGCAAAACCATTGTCAATCTAGGAAATCCTCCATGCCAATGGAAAATCATAAACAATTAACCACATGCATATGCCATGCATGAAAAAACTAGTGAGGAAATCATACATGCAACTTGGTACCTGCAAGAAAAACCTGCTTTAGCTACTGATCTCGATGTCCTCTTATGCTTTCCTGCTTTTCCTTTTCCTTCTTGCTCCAAATCCCAAATGCATAGTACTCCTCCAAGAGTTCTCCAACAAAACTATCAGTGTTCAAGAGTATGAGAGAGAGAGAATAGAATGAGAGCTCCAAAAATAAACTGAAAAAAGTCTATGAACTGATCCTCAGAAGCCTTTTTATGAATGAGGCCTCCATTTTCTTCAATTTTCCATTCTTTTCCTTCATTTTCCTCCTCACATGAAACCTCTTACCTCTCACCTTCCTTTTCTCTTATTTTACATTATTTTCATAAATAAATGCCAATAAATGCCACTTTTCCTTTCCAAAGCCTTAGCCATTTCCCTTTCCAATTCCATAGAGATAATAAACCATATGAAAACCCACACTAGGATTTTTTTCCCAACATTCAACTTGAAATACATGTCCCATGACCAAGGTCTTATTTTTACTTTATTAACTTTGACATGGATTTTCTTACCAAGGATGTTACAGAACCCTCCCCCTTGGGGTAACACCGTCCTCGGTGTTCAATGACACCTACAACCACCAATATTGCTAAAAGAAAAACATACTACCCATAGAGATTTATAACTTACCTCATTGCAGTGTTTACAATGATCAACCTACTGAGAAGCAACCAACATAACAACATGACAACCATAATTAAATGACACCATACCGCTTATTAGATCTTCATAACACATTTCATGGAAATATTTATGTCCATATACATATGTACATATACCAAAATATCATACCAAACATATACCAAAGACATATGTCAAGGACATTCACTCAAACTGTGAATAGAGAACGATACATGGCCCAAATCTGATCTGCCATCTCCCATGTAGCTTCATCAGGCACAAAGTTCTTCCACTGCACTTTAACCTGCTCAATTACTTGGTTCCGAAGCATAAGAATATTTCTCTACAATATACACAACATTTATTACAGAAATTTTCCTTCTGGCTCCACCTGCAATACAGACCAGTCAATCACATGATCAACATATTTAACATACTTCTTAAGTAATGACACATGGAAAACATCATGGACTTTAACTCTCCGAGGCAGCACAAGTCTATAGGCTACTAGTCCAATCCTTTCAATAATATTGAAATTTTCACAATACCAAGCTGCCAACTTGGCACATGATCTAATCTGTAAGGATCTCTTATTGGGATTGATGTGAAAGTTCACTTATTCCCCTACCTGAAACTCCTTAAAAAACATGTTCTGATATGCATAGATTTTATGTATATCTCGTGCTGCCTTTAGATTCTTCTTGATTACCTTCATTTCATGTTCCATTTATGCTAACATGTCTTCTCCATTCAATACATTGTTAATTGGATCGCTCCAAATAATGATGATTATTACAACTCCACCCATAGAGTGCCTTAAATGGACTCATCCTCAGTGACTCCTGATACCCATTGTTGTAAGAGAACTCAACCAATAGAAGGCACTCTTCCCACTTTCACTGTTGATGAATCACATACATCCTCAACATGTCCTCCAATATCCCATTGAACCTCTCTTTCTATCCATATGTCTACGAATAATACGTTGTAATGAAGACCAACTTTGTACCTAAACCTGCAAAAAAATCCTTCCAAAACTTGGAAGTGAACTTAACATCCCTGTCTGACACAATATTATTTGGAACACTATGCAATATGACCACATATCTGATGAACACCTATGCCACGTCACTAGACGAATAAGTATACTTCACTAGAATGAAGTGCACTACCTTTTTCAACCTGTCAACCACAACCGTAATCGAGTCATGATGTCTAGATGTCCTTGGAAAACCTGTGATGAAATCCATGTGAATGACCTCCCATTTCCACTCTAGAATCAAGATATACTATAGTAACCCACCTAGATGATTAAGCTTTGCCTTTACCTATTGAAAATCCAAGCATATCGCCACAAAATTTTCCATTTCTTTCTTTAAGCTCGACCAATAGTAGAACTTCTTCACCGTTGATAATGTCTTCTAATATCAAGGGTGACCTGAATATGGTTTCGCATGAAACTATCTCAAGATAAGCTTCTTGAGCTCAATGTCATCTGGCACATATATCATGTCCCTAAATTTGACCAATCCATCTGCTGTAAAACTATAGTCCACATCTTGTGCACCTGTACTTGCACCTGAACATGTATCAATACATGTATTTGTACTTGTACCTGTACCCGTACCAATACCTATACCTGTACCAATACCTGTACTTGTACTATGTTGTAGCTTGTGCCTGAGCTCCATGTACCTATTATCCTGCTGACTTGCCTGGAAGATCTGATCTTGTAAATTTGTCCCATAAGAACTCATAGCTTATATGTGATTCACCTATATCCGCCTGCTAAGAGCATTTGCAACCATGTTCTCTTTACCCTTGATGTACTTGATCTCAAATTCAAACTCACTAAGCGTAGCCCACCATCTAGCTTGTCTTGAATTCAAATTCAGTTGGTAAAATAGATACCTCAATCCACAATGATTTCTCATCAGTACAAACCTCCTGCCAAGAAGATATTGCCTCCACATCTTCAATGCATGAATAATTACTACCAACTCAAGATCATGTGTCGGATAATTCTACTCATGCTCATTCAATTTTCGTGACTCATAAAATACTACTTGTCCTTCCTGCATAAGAACTCCACCAAGTCCTATTTTACAAGCATTTGTGCATAACAAGAATTTTCTGTCCATATCTGCAATATTTAGCACTGGAGCATGTGTCAACAATTGTTTCAATTACTCAAACATTGCTCCAAATTCCTTTGTCAATTCAAAATTCTTACCTTTCCTTTTCATATGTGATAAGATCTGCAATCTGTGAGAAGTTCCTGATAAACCTCTTGCAATAACCTGCTAACACCATAAATGATATTACCTCATCCACATTCCAAGGAGTTTCCCATTTCACGATGGCCCTTATCTTCTTTGGATCCACTGTTATACCTTCCTTGGAAACAACATGTCCTAAGTATTGTACCTCTGTCTGAAAGAAACTGCATTTTCTAAGCTTAGCATGCAGCTGATTCTCTCTTAGCAATATCAACATTGCTGCTAAATGTTAAACATGTGTTGAAAATGCAGCAAGATGATGGAGCTTAGTGAAATGAAGTCGCCTTCACTAAGTGGGCCCGCAGGCAAATTCTGGCGCAAAGTCTATTTTTAGACTATGTCTATTTTTAGACATATGGAGCATGGTCCGGGGGTTGCAGTATGTTATTCTTGGAGTATTGGTCATGTTGGTAAAAATATATGGACCTCTATTTTTTGACCTATAGGTCGAAGTCTATATTTAGACTGCCTATCCTAAAAATAAGGAAGTCAAATATTATTTACCCTTAATAATATTTGGACTATAAACTTCAGTTTACTCTCTTGGAGCACTTCAGTTCGAGCCTTGGAAGTGGCTCATGCATCTGACAGAGGAATTACGCTATTCCAAAGGGTTTGGTGAGCACATGCATGGTTGACTTCAGTTAGGACTTCAGTGGCAGAAGTTTGGTGGAGTTAATGAGACAGCTAGTGGAGTTGTGTTCGGTTTAACTTAGTTGAACTAGTTGAGATTAGTTTAACTAGCTAATCAACTAGTAATGAGTGGAGTGAATTAAATATTATTTAATTCATTAATTAATAACTCATTATTCAACTCAAGAACACATCAGTTCACTACAGTGCATGGACAGTTCAGTGGAGACCAGTGAAAGAGGTAGATGAAAGGGTGAGTACAGCTATCAGTTGTGACATCAGTTGTGCATGAGATTTGCACCACACTTGGAGGCAATTTCCAATGATGATTGCACTGTCAAGCCAAGGAGATTCGAACCTTGGATCTCTCATTAGACCAGCCTTGATTGCGCAATAGAGGCAGGCAATTAGTGGATGTGTTTTGAACCTGTGACTTGTTCAAAACCAAGCTAGTTGTGTGTAACTTCATGAGATAGTTACCGAGTACTTGTGAGAGTATTGTACCGAGGTTGTTACAAATTTTATCCATTATATTGCTACACAATAGTCAAAGGGGTTTTCAGCTATAAGATTTCCTCATACATACTATGTTAATGTGTATGATGATTTGATGTGGTTATCGCTTGTTTTATTTCCGCATGTGTGATGATCTGAGTGGAAGAGATTATGTGTTGCATATGAATTCGAATTGATATGTGATCAGGATAGTCTCGATGGATAATTAATCATTATTCAGCAAATTTCTACATGGTATCGGAGCTATTGAAGCAGAGATTGATCATCACAGTGATTACAAACTTATTTCGGTAGACAGAGTCTGCATGCGGGCCAGGTAGCCTCTGGATCCATCCTTTCTTTTGAAAGGTGATATATCCAGTAAACGCCCCTTGCAGTCAATCTCTGTGCTAGAAATAATTTGTTCTCACAGATCTAGAGCGGTTGAGCTTTGAGGTGGAATTCGAATTTTGCAGCAGTTTTGTTTTCTTGGTGCCGGTGTTGAAAATGTCTTTCAACGGGTTGCGACTCGAATATGCTCTTGAAGGCAGTTCAAATTATGTTGCATGGAAGGATCGCATGGAGGCAGTATTAGAAGATAATGGACTGAAGGAGTTCATGGATACGGATGTCCAAAGGCCCACTGATCCTGCTGAAGTCGAAGCATGGCAAAAGAAGATGGTGAAATGTCGAAGGATCCTGTTGGAGGGCGTCAAGGATCATATTGTATCCAGCCTGCATGGAAAGGCTTCTCCATATTTAATGTGGAAATCTTTGACGGATCTATTCCAGAGTAAGAGCGACCAAAGGAAGCTGGCACTCAAAGATAAGCTCAGGAACATCAAGATGGAGAAGGGCGACAGTATCGCCAAATACCTCATGAAGTTCACTCAGTGCAGAGATGAGCTGGGAAGTGTGGGGGTGACTGTCGAAGATGAGGACATGGTTGACCTGGCTCTCCTTGGTCTTCCGAAGGCTTGGCACTCATATCAAGATAGTGTCAATGGTCGGGAGAAGCTGCCGGGATGGGAGCGCCTTTGGGCGGATCTCATGCAGGAGGAGATAAGGAGGACTACTCGAGATGGATCTTCATCAAAGGGAGCTGATGAAGAAAATTGTGCTTTGGTTTCCAAAGCAAAGAAGGGGAAGGGTAAGAAAACTTCTCATTTCGGTGCAAAGGGCAAGAAGCAGGATATGGCGAAAGTGAAGTGTTTTCACTGCCATGATCACGGACATTATGCTACCAATTGTCCAAAGAAGAAGAAAAACAAGCAAGCGGGAAGATCTGTAGATGGAGAAGCTTTGGCTTCTCAGTTCGAGCTTGAATTTTCACTGATCGCATGCTTGGTTTCAAGTGTGATGGGATCGGTGTGGTTCTTGGACAGCGGTGCGTCATTTCATATGACGGGAGATCGGGATTTGTTCTCAGATCTGGAGGACAAAGATTTGGGTGTGCACATCGATATGGGTGATGATGGTAGATACAGTGTGACTGGTATCAGTACCATATCCTTTCAAAGGGAGTCTGGTAAACCCTTTGTATTGAGGGATGTCATGCATGTACCTGGATTGAAGAAGAACTTGATCTCTGTGGCGATGTTGGAGGATAAGGGGTATGATGTAGTCTTCAGCAAAGGAAAAGCCTTCCTGTGCAGTAAGACTACTGGAGAGACCCGGAAGATAGGGGTTTGAACCAAGAACCTTTATCAGTTACAAGTATATGGTTGCGCAGCAATGGCATGCAAGGCGGGAGAAGTGGTGAGCCGGGATGATGAGGGCGAACTGTGGCACAGGAGATTGGGCCACCTTCACCATGGAGCTTTGAATATCCTGCAGCAGATTTCTACTAGGCTTCCTAAGGGCACTCTTGCACAGTCAGATAAGTGCAAGGGGTGTACTTTAGGGAAGTACGTGAAAGCCACCTTTCACGAGAAGGATAGTCGCGCCACGACGATCCTTGAGAGAGTTCACACAGACGTGTGTGGTCCTTTCTAAGTTGCTTCGACGACAAAGCACAAGTATTATGTGATCTTTGTTGATGATTTCTCTCGAAAGTGCTGGATCTTCTTCATGCAGAAGAAGAGCGATACATTCGCGAAGTTCTGTGAGTTTAAAGCACTGGTCGAGAAGGAGTCGGGGAAGAAGGTGATTGCTCTAACGAGTGATAACGGTGGTGAATTCATCTCGGCTGAATTCAAGGAGTTCTGCAGCGCAGAAGGGATTCGGAGAGAGCTCATCGCACCCCATAACCCACAGCAGAACGGGGTGGCTGAGCGGAAGAACAGAACGATCGTGGGTGCTGCACGGGCGATGTTGCATGATCGGGGCCTACCCCTTCACTTGTGGGCTGAGGCATGCAATACAGCAGTGTATGTGCAGAACCGTTGTCCTCACAAGGTTCTTGGCATGAGTACACCAGAGGAGGCTTATTCTGGCAAGAGGCATGATATTTCCCATTTGCGGATTTTTGGTTCTCCTGTCTACATGCATGTGACGAAGGATGCGAGAAGGAAGCTGGATCCAACTGCTGAGGTTGGAATATTTGTGGGGTACACTGATACACCTCACAAATATCGGGTGTATTTGTCAGACAGTCGCAAGACTGTTGTGCGACGGGATATAAAATTTCAGGAGGAGAAAGCCATGCAGTGTTCGCTTGAGAGGGAGCTACACTTGCATGCAGATGAGGAGCTGTTAGTTCCTAAGGAGGAGCTTCTGAATGTCGATCAGCCACAAGAGGAAGTTCAGGAGGTGGAAGAAACCACCCATGCAGCGCCAACCATCAGAGGGTGCATGCGCACTACAGACGTTGAGCGATTGGCTCGAGATGCAGAGAAGGTTGTAGGACCACCTACAGCACAGCGCAGATAGAGGCAGTCACCGGATCGGTACACTGGATACATGGCTCTTGTGAGTCAATGTGTCGTGACGGAGCCATCCTCTTTTAAGGAAGCTGTGGAGGAACCCGCATGGGTTGATGCCATGATCGAATAATATGATTCGATCGTCAGAAACAGTGCATGGGAGATTGTCCCAAGACCGGAGGGGAAATCAGTGGTGGGTTCGTGATGGATCTACAAAGTGAAGCAGGCGGCTGACGGGAGTGTGGAGAAGTACAAGGCGAGATTTGTCGCCTGTGGCTTTTCACAGATCGAGGGGATCGATTATGAGGAGAATTTTGCACCTGTCGCAAGGTACTCTTCCATACGGACGATCCTTGCTCTCTCAGCGCAGATGGGGTGGCACATTCATCAGATGGATGTGAAGACTGCGTTCCTCAACGGAGTCATTGAGGAGGAAGTGTACATAGAGCAGCCTGAAGGTTTCGAGATCTTCAGCAGTGAGTCGCATGTGTGCCGACTCAAGAGAGCACTGTACGGGCTGAAGCAAGCACCTCATGCTTGGTACACTCGGATAGACAGCTACTTCATCGGGCTTGGATTCTCCAAGAGTGAGGCGGATCCTAACCTGTACCAGATTGTGGTGGAGGGGAAGCTGTTGATCATCGTACTGTATGTAGATGATCTGATTTTGACTGGCGATGAGCAGTTGATTCTTTCATGCAAGGAGGATCTTGCACGAGAGTTTGAGATGAAGGACCTGGGCATCCTTCATTATTTCCTGGGATTGGAGATTTGGCAGCGCAGTGGAGGACTGTTTGTTTCTCGGGGCAAGTATGCCCGGGAGATTCTGGAGAGGTTCAACATGCAAGGCTGCAAGCCTGTTGACACTCCTCTTCCTGGTGGTTGGAGGAAGGAGGATGCTACTTCAGCCGAGGTAGTGGATGCCACTGTCTATCGACAGTTGGTGGGGTCGCTTATGTATCTGGTCAATACACGACCCGATATATGCTATGCAGTTAACCGGCTTTCGCAAGCTATGGTTAAGCCTACCAAGCTCTTTTGGAAGGCAGGCAAGCATGTATTGCGCTATATTAGAGGCACATCGGGATATGGTCTATGGTACAGACAGGAGGATGGAGCGAAGCTTTCTGGCTTCACTGATGCAGATTGGGCAGGGAGTCCAACGGACTGGAAGAGCACATTTGGAGGAGTTTTCAGCATTGGGTCGACAGCAGTTTCCTGGTACAGCAGGAAGCAGAGATCCGTGGCACTCAGTTCAGCAGAGGCCGAGTACATGGCAGCTAGCTTGGGTGCATGCGAGGCTATTTGGATGAGGAAGATCCTCGTTGGATTGTTCAGGTTGCATTTGGAGCCTACAGTGATCTACTGTGATAACCAGAGTTGCATTAAACTCTCGGCTAATCCAGTATTTCATGATAGATCCAAACACATCGACATCAGGTACCATCATATCAGAGATTGTGTTCGGCGGAGAATCATGATGCTTTCATATGTTCCCACGGAGGATCAGGATGCCGACATCCTGACGAAGGCGCTCACCAGGAGCAAGTTTGAATTCCACAGAGGCAGGATAGGGGTTGCGGATAATCCATATCTTGCTGAGAGGGAGTGTTGAAAATGCAGCAAGATGATGGAGCTTAGTGAAATGAAGTCGCCTTCACTAAGTGGGCCCGCAGGCAAATTCTGGCGCAAAGTCTATTTTTAGACTATGTCTATTTTTAGACATATGGAGCATGTTCCAGGGGTTGCAGTATGTTATTCTTGGAGTATTGGTCATG
This sequence comes from Pinus albicaulis, assembly GCA_034641835.2. Taxonomy (NCBI): domain Eukaryota; kingdom Viridiplantae; phylum Streptophyta; class Pinopsida; order Pinales; family Pinaceae; genus Pinus; species Pinus albicaulis. Next base: position 542,926,664 of record CM076572.1, read on the forward strand.
TTGGTAAAAATATATGGACCTCTATTTTTGGACCTATAGGTCGAAGTCTATTTTTAGACTGCCTATCCTAAAAAATAGGGAAGTCAAATATTATTTACCCTTAATAATATTTGGACTCTAAACTTCAATTTACTCTCTTGGAGCACTTCAGTTCGAGCTACAGAAGTGGCTCATGCATTTGACAGAGGAATTACGCTATTCCTAAGGGTTTGGTGAGCACATGCATGGTTTACTTCAGTTAGGACTTCAGTGGCAGAAGTTGGTGGAGTTGATGAGACAGTTGGTGGAGTTGTGTTCGATTTAACTTAGTTGAACTAGTTGAGATTATTTTAACTAGCTAATAAACTAGTAATGAGTGGAGTGAATTAAATATTATTTAATTCATTAATTAGTAACTCATTATTCAACTCAAGAACACATCAGTTCACTACAGTGCATGGACAGTTCAGTGGAGACCAGTGAAAGAGGTAGATGAAAGGGTGAGTACAGCTATTAGTTGTGACATCAGTTGTGCATGAGATTTGCACCACACTTGGAGGCAATTGCCCATGATGATTGCGTTGTCAAGCCAAGGAGATTCGAACCTTGGATCTCTATTTAGACAGGCCATGATTGCGCAATAGAGGCAGGCAATTAGTGGATGTGTTTTGAACCCGTGACTTGTTCAAAACCAAACTAGTTTGTGTGTAACTTCATGAGATAGTACTGAGTACTTGTGAGGAGTATTGTATTGAGGTTGTTACATGTTTTATCCATTATAATATACACAATAGCTGCGGGGTTTTCAGCTATAATCTTTCCCCATACATACTGTTTTAATGTGTATGATGATTTGATGTGCTATCGCTTGTTTTATTTCTGCATGTGTGATGATCTGAGTGGAAGAGATTATGTGTTGCATATGAATTCGAATTGATATGTGATCAGGATAGTCTCTGTGGATAATTAATCATTATTCAGAAAATTTCTACAACATGTTCTTCCACATTCTTATAATATACCAATATATCATCAATGAATACAATAGAAAACTTTTCCAGATAAGGACGCAACACACTATTCATCAAGCACATAAAATTAGCTGGAGAATTAGTCAAACCGAAAGGAACTACAACAAACTCATAATGTCTGTACTTGGTCCGGAAATATGTCTTGTGAATGTCACCTTCTTTAATGTGCACTTGATGATACCCTGATCTCATATCAATCTTCGAGAAAATTGTTTCTCCCTTCAATTGATCGAACAAATCATCAATCCTCAGAAATTGATACATGTTATTAATGGTCACCTTGTTCAAATTCCTATAATCAATGCATAACCTGAGAGTTCCATATTTCTTCTTCACAAAAAATATCGTTTCACCCCATGGTGATACACATGGCCTAATGTATCCCTTGTCAAGAATTTCATTTAATTTCAACTTCAGCTCTACCAACTCTGGAGTGCTCAACCTGTATGGTTCTTTTGATGTTGGTGCTACCCATAGTACCAACTCAATAGAAAAATCCACTTCCCTGTGAGGAAAAAACTATGAAATCTCTATGGGGAATACATCCTGAAATTGTTGTAGAACCGAGTACCTACTCAAGACATCTGCATCCTTAACTTCCTTACCTTTTTCACTAGAAATATGCACTGCAAATAACACACCCCCGTTTTCATGACTACGCTTCACCTGCATAGTTTTTACCATCCTAACTGATGTTTCCTTCTTCTTGCCCTACAAGACTCTATGTTCTCCATTATAATTTAAATACTCAATTGTTATGTCATACCAGTTGACTTTGGTACTATGAAGATACAACCAGTCCATACCCAAAATCATGTTATACGAACCCAATAGCAATAAATTAAAATGTGTTGATGTAGACATACCATTAAACTCAAATGAACAAGATATTACCCAATGATGAACTCACTTCTTTGTACCTGTAGCCAATTGAACTAGCCAACATTTTGCATGCACTTCTTTATTCAAACCACACTTATCCACCAGGTCAGTATTAACATAACTATAATTAGATCCAGGGTCAATAAAAATAGAAACAACTTAATCACAAATCTTATCATCCATCTCGATAATAGATGCATGGTGATCTTCCTGCCTGTTATCCAATGTTGCATAGATCCTAGGAACACTATGCCCAACATCCTCCATTGTCGGAATTTCTTGAGCACTGTCGATTTTCATTCTACCACCCTAATGTTGTGGATAATATCTTTGTGACGATATTTTCCACAAACCCAACATTGTATAGGATTCCATCCTACACCCTTGTTCTTCTCCTCAAACTGAAATCCATTCCCTCCGTCAGATACATTGAACTTCTTGTGTGGTGTTGCATTCTCTTTTTTATCTGTCCTAAGGTCTTGCCTGCTTCTTATCCCATTTCCCTTTATTCTTATCACTACCTTTCTAGTCTTGCTTAGTGTTATGCGGATAAATCCTTCTTTCGGACAAGAACGATCTCCCTAGTATCCTAAGGATATCTAGAAACAAAAAACCAAATGCAAACCATTTTCTCTAGATCATTTGTGATTCAGAATTATTAATAACAAAGTATGAGGACATGCCCCTACCTAAAGTCCAACGCTTGCTAAAATATTCTATCCAGTCACTCCAATAGAGGTCACTTCAACATGTGAAACCTGCAATCAAAGACAGATAAAAGGAGTAAAACAACTTGCAAGATATAATAATTGAGAAAACACTAATCTATCTCAGTGATCAAGGAATCCAAGAATTTAAATACTCAAATAGGTACATGAACAATTCAATGAGAAAATTAAATCCATTTGTATTAACTTGTATAATAAGATGTAACCTTACAACCTTTTGCCTTGATGTTATACAGGTTCTTTTGGGGTCTTTAACAATCGTTCTCTCTCAGATTGAAAAGCCTTCTTCTCCCTAAACTAGCATAAAGTTATGGACATGAGTGGGTGACATTCTCATACCAAAAATGGCTAATATAGAGAGTATGCTCTCTTAAGAATTCTTTAGCAATCACCACATATGTGTCTCTGATTTACAAGCTACCATCTACCCTTGAGACTGAAACATGAGCTCAATTTATAGGGAAATGGAGGTAGCTTCAGTTCATGAAGAGGGGAATGGATGGATTTGAGCTCCATAAACCAAGGGATAAGCTCCATGAGTGAAGGGATAGATCTCATGAGTATATGATAAAGCTCGAACTGAACGCGCTTCTAGAAGCTTCTAGTTGGGAGAATATTCAACCAACTGGACTTCTAGAACTTACTTTTTCCTTTATTTGACTATTTACGGGGGTCCGCAGGTTTAATATGCAAAACATGCGAGATGTGCCGCAGGCTATAGATAAAATATATGTGGATCCGCAGACAAGGGCTAGGAAAAGTGCGGAGTTAAACTTTTTAGGGTTTTAATGAGCTTTTCTCCAATTCCAAGACTTGGTTTAGGAGCATTAGGGTTTTTCACTTCTAAGGGAGCATAATATAGGTAATGATGAACCTATATTGACAGTCAAATTTCATGGTGAAAAAATAACGTGTAACAGATTGCCCCCTAAAGTGTGAATTCTGAGGTATTTTTGAAGAGTGAAGTGCTTTATCTTTCCGAGGATTGGATTGAGGAAATACCGGTCAAAAACTTGTAAAAGCATTCAATGAAAACATATGTATATGTATATCATCGTTGAGGTAGGCATTCCAATACTCAGATCAAAACTAACTACATGTTCTGGTACAAAAATGTTTTAAGATTACATCAATAGTAGACACAGCATGGACATAGCCATCTATCATAAATAGTCTATTGTATCATGAATAATAAAACTCCTCGTAGCATGGATGTTGGAAACTAGATCCAGAGTCTTGAATTCTGCTTCCTGAACTTAGCATGATTCTATCCATGCGATAAATTGTGTTGAAGTTGAACATGGTAGAAATCACTTGATTACTAGTCAATGATGTGAACTGTTAAGAAGTGTGAGAGATACCACCAATAATAATAATGGTTTTCAAAGTACTCAGTACAATCCACGAAGTGTGAATGAATGATTTGCAGTCGAACACTTCACGGAATCATTCGATCGAAGGTCAATGATGTAACGTATCTTCGAAGGTGAGAAACCTGCCATTAGGGCATGCATATCCCAAGGTACTGATAGGATTCTAGATCAACTTTCTAGATGATGAGCTGTCGTCGAGAGAAAGTGACCTGTCGTAGGAAAGCCCATGACATGAAACCATTAGATCAAGTTTTGAAGAAATATTTGCAAGGACTGACTCAGGGATGGTCAACGCGAATGGAGACAAATGTTTAAAATTAATGGTTTATTTGAATTGTCTCTTGAACACATAACGACACTATTGATGGTTTGGTAACAATTGACCTAAATCTAATACCCAGAAATCGGCTGAAGACTTTCAATGTGGTTTGATTAACTGTTAGAAAAAGGATTTCCCAACCCAGGTAAAAGTGTGACAAAAAAGTTTCGTGTTCAAGAGTTGTATACTTCTTTAGAAAACAAATTGTGACAACTAGATTCATTTTCTCTTTTTCCCCCACCATTTCTGGAAAGTACCTTTTTATTTTTTACAAGCTTGAGGAGGATAACATTTGCGTGTTGTGTAAGCTCATCCTTCGGATGAGTCCAACTTATTATTAAAAGCGAACCCTAAGAAGGAGTGGTTCGTTCCTGTTTGTAATTGACAGGTCCTTTACTGTTAAATTTTAACGAGTCCAGTACAGGTGAAACTTGGTGTTTTTCAATTTTAGGGAGTCAGAAGAAAAACATAAGAAAACTCTGTGGTTGTTCTTTTTCATAAATGTATTCTCTCAAGCCCGAAAAAGGATAAAATAATACAAGATAGAACTCTATTGACCATGATTATTCAACATATACCTTTTTCATAAATAGTCCATTTCAGTCCGAAAAAGGGGTAAACTTATACTGAAAGGATGATTGTTCATTTCCTTTAACGATTTTGAATAGTCAAGTACTTGGAAATCTTTTCATATTTAGAGAGTATGAAAAGGGCTTAAAAGAGAACTCCAGGGTTTCACTTTTTTATAATTTTTCAAGAGCCTGAAAAAGTGATAAAAGTGTACTCATCATCAAAATAATTCTTTTCACCAGAAAAATCTGTATTCTGCACAAAAATTCGAAAGATTAAACATACCTATTTCCAATAAGTAAAAACATTGAAAAATCACTTTTTAAAGTGAAAAATAAATCAAATATAATATTTTATTCATTCAAAAAATCTTATAAAAAGGAGTTTAACAAAGTCATTTTCACCTTTTGTCTTCAGAGTTGTAAATTGAGAGCTTTTGGCAGAAAAGTTCTGGAGCTGATAACGGGAGAACCGACCACTTAAATTGAGATTCGTCAGAACCAGGTAATCCACAACACTATTCTCTTCATTTCTATTCAATTAAATTCTCTTTTTAGGTTTTAAAATCATTTTTTGAGGAGAAATTAGGTTTAAAATTCCGCTCTCGGGGGTCCGCAGGTCATACATGTGTTACCTGCGGAGTCATGTAGAGTGCGTGTAGACACCCGCACTGTCTCTACATGAAAACTGCAAAGGCGCCGTGACCAAATGAAAATTGATAATTTCTCTCAAAAATGGTTAAAATTTCTCACTCTAAAATTTTCTAATATTAAAATGCGTCCATTTGCAGACTATTCCACAATGCTGGAGTGGAGAGAACGCGAGCATGAAGGTACAGATGATGCGGTTATGAATGATCAAGCCACAATGCGTGCGCTTAAAAATTGTGGTTTGTATAAATTATGGGCAATTCAAGGTATATGGGCACAAGTGGAACTAATGACATGGCTAGTGAACAAGTGGGATGTTCAAAATCAGTGTTTCATCATTGGCGATCATCGGCTTGAAATTGAGCTCGAAGATATTTATTTTCTCACTGGATTATCTAAAAGAGGAAAAAACATTTCTTTGTTTGGAGCTAGACAAGGTGGCCTACCCATTGCTAGTTACAAACAAGAATTTTGCAGTGATGAAGTAGATCCCAAAGATAACCGCATAGATATAAAGACAATCTTGCGACTTGATCTTAAGGTTATTGCATTCACAGTAACCAGGTTGTGTGGAAGTGCAGCTCCACATGTGGCCACCAAGTCTCAGATGCAAACCGCAGTTGAATGTTTCAGAGGCACCATTTTGAACTGGTGCGAAGGGGTATTGGTCAATATGAAAGGCCAACTGACGAGAGCAAAAAATGAAAATTTGAAAAACTTTGGGTATGGCACCATCATGATCTCTTTTGCTTTCGAGAGGATTCCATTCCTTGCCCCTCAGCTTATTCCTGTTGATCATGGTGAACTTAGAGAGCCTCGTATTGTATGATGGGTTGCATTGATGGCCCGCCATGGTGGCGACAACAGTACAGTGGTTCAGTTTACTCCTGCATATTTTATGTGGCTGTAGAACCAAATCTTCACAATTGAAGATTTCCCATATGCGGGTATAGAAATTAGAGGTGATCCCGAGATGTCCTTACCTCCAGGGGCACAATGGGACGAATCAGGTAAGCGTATCATTTTGATGTGTTTTAACTCTAATTTTTATTTGTTTTTTAAATCGTCCAATACTGATAACAAAATTTTGAATGCAGATGTTGGTCCACAACGGCCAGCTACACTCTGCCTCTTTGAAAGGCAGCAAACAGAGCCCATAGCACAGCCACAGGATCAGGCAGCAGAAATCCTCACTGACATAGAACTCAACCTAGAGATTTTGACTATAGATATGCCTGAGACATCGACATATGACATTCCTCTTCGTCTCCAGAGGCATGTTACTGGTGTTCTAGGCCGGTTTAGGAGATTCTTGCACAAGGTGGTGCGTGCGATAGTCTACTACCATGATCATCACCATAAATAGTGGATGATCATCGTAGATTGACATATTTTATTTTTTGTATCAGTATCTTTCAGATCATAAGGTGCTTTAAACCTATGATCATAGACGATGTAATATTTTTTTTTTTAAACAAAAACTCCTATCTATGATATTACTACTTTCTATGACTATCTTGTTCAATATGTATCAAATGTTATTTTGGTTTACTGTTTAACGTTGCAAATTTCTATTTAGAACACAATTAGTTAATGCATCATCCAATGTGTTTAAATTTCTTGAAATGTGTTGATATTCGATGTAATCAAATTGTCTTTCCAAGAGACGAACCTTCAAAAATAATCTTAATAACACTGGATTTTTAATTGTGTATACTCTTTTTAAATGTAAGACAATGAGTTATGAATCTAACCTTATGATCAAACATCGAATACCAAATGAAATGGCATCAGATGATAGCTCAATTACTGCGCTATATTCTACGATATTATTCATTGTTTAACCAAGGCTTACCCCATGCATAAAAACTAACTCATCAGTGGGTGACTAGATAACCCAAGCTGCAGAAGAAATATTCGATGTACTATGACAGGCACCATCAGCAAAACCAATGTATGTTTGAAGGGATGTCGACATTTGCAATATCAATACTAATCAAGATAAGCATAGATAGTAGTAAAAACTAGGCACACTTATCTAATCTAAGGCACACTAACTAGAAAAATAACTAATATATAAGTGAGATCTTCACACAAGAATCAAGCATAATATCTCTTCAGATAAAGACCATTTCTGGGCTTATCTAAAGAGACCCCGTCATAATCAGTCAATTCATAGGCCCCTTTGGCAAGCACCATCTTGAAAATGTAAGGACCATGCCACATTGGTTCGAATTTCTCAGCTCCTAGCTTATCATTAGCTTGATCATATACTAATACTAGGTCACCTTCTAAAAAAACATGAGGTGTAACACTTCGATCATACTGAGCTTTAACGCATTTTTTATGAGCTTCGGCTGCTAATGCAGCGGTGTGCCGAGTCTCGTCTAATTTTTCTAAGTACAAAAAGCGTTTTTCCTCTTCAGAGGTAGCTGGTAGTAACTTTATGGCTAATTGTAGTGACAATATTTCGCATTCAATGGGTAACACAGCCTCTAAACCGTAAACTAGTTGAAAAGGAGTGAACCCTGTTGCAGTTTTTGCTGAGGTTAGGTATGCCCATAATGCCAAAAAAAGCATGGTATGCCAATTCGATTTGTGAGTTCTGATAATCCGTTTGATCATGGTGGTTAAAACTTTATTAACGGCTTCAACCTGACCATTAGCCTATAGGTAATATGGAGTAGAATTATCACGGCGCAGGCCAAGTTGATCAGAAAGTTCGGTCATCATTGTATTTCGAAAATGACTCCCATGGTCAGTGATAATAGCTTGGGGTACACCGAAACGAGCAATCACATGATTGAATACAAACATAGTTGTAGTCTTTCCATCTGTCGTGAATGTACGCATCACCTCAGCCCATTTGGTAAAGTAATCTACTGCGAGAATAATATACCCATGCCCCAAGTGATGTAGGTAATAGGTAAGGTATAATGGAGTGGATCTAGACCTGCTGCTAGGTTTACTAGTGATAGGTCTGGATATGCTACGTGTGCTACTGGTGCTGTTGTTTCCTATATCCAAGCGAGTGGCACCAATAGAATCTATTTGAAGCGAGCATCTTACATCGATAACAACATGGCGACCTCCCTCTATAACATGGCATCTGTAAGTTGCCAAATCCCCCATTTCGAAAAAGGACCGATAGAAATTATGGGGTGAAGAGGAGCTGCTGGCGCATGCATATTTCGATCAAATATTTGACAATTGTGCCATTTTGGACCCCAAGAATGCAATCTTTGAATAATGACGGCCAAAAATAGCCAGCACGCAATATATTTTGGGTTGTGGCGTACCTAGACATATGACCACCACATGCTCTAGAGTGGAATTCATTCAAAACCCTTTCATCCTCTTCATGAGTTATGCAACATCCAAAAATAGAATCCGCACCACGATGATAAAGTGTGTCCCCAACAATATTGTATTGCTGAGATTGGTAACGGATCTTTCATCGATTTGAACGTGAAATCTCAGGCTAAAAGGTTTGGGTTTGAAGATAAATGATGGCATATCCATACCATGGATCCAATGTACTAATAAGAAACAGAGACTCATTTGCAATGGGATGCTCTACCAACATTTTCATCACAGTATTGGGAAAGTCACACATAAGTTCTACAAACACAAGTGATTTCTTTGGTTTATACTTTTCGAATTCCAAATAAAACTCCTGTAGGATAAAAATCCATTTAGAGTATTTTCCCCCAAGTAATTGTTTTGTCAAAATATACATCATTGGTTTGCAATTAGAAATTACCGTTGTCTTGCATAACAATATGTAATGACGAAATATTTGGACATATTGGATGGCTGCCAAGGCCAATTTTTCCACATGTGAATATTTAATTTTGGTTGGATTAAAATTCCTACTTAGATAATAAATCACATGGTCATTGTGAAATTCATCCTCTTGAACTAAGACCATTCCAATGGTGGAACCAGAGGCTGCTAGGTATAAAAAGTAGTCCTGGTTGTAATTGGGTGGATGCAATAACGGTGCATGGGTTAATGTGTGTTTTAGAGCATCAAAAGATCGATCAACAATCTCATCCCAAATAAAAATAACATTCTGTTTCGACAACCTGGTAAAACCTTTTGTTAACTCAGCATAGTTCAGGATAAATCTCCGCAAAAAGTTTTCTTTCCCTTGCAAACTTTGGAGTTAGCGAAGTGTGGAAGGAGGAGATAAATTTATGATGGCCTCAACCTTCGAGATTGCACACAAAAAACACACATTTGTGGATTCAAACGAATATTGTAATGCCTACATCTCATAAAAATTGCTCGTAAATGAGTAGGATGATCTTTCATGTGTAATGAGTGAGCAGGTAAATCAGCCAAATAAGGTTGCACAATGTGTTTAATGTCATGAAAAGCGTAAGACATTTCCCTTTGAAAATTTGCACTAGCATTCTTTAATCCAAAAGGTAATTTACAATAAGAAAATGTTCCCCAAGGACAAATGAACGTTGTTTTTGGCTGATTAGTAGGGAGTATGTTTATTTGATTATATCCAGAAAATCCATCCATAAATGAAAACATTTCATTTCCGGCACAATCATCGATGATTTCGTCAATATAGGGGGTGGGATAATTGTCTTTTGGACAGGCTTTATTAATATCCCTATAATCGACACATACTCGTATAGTCCCTTGTTTTTTGGTAACGGGAACTATATTAGATACCCAATTTGTTAATGGGATTGGATAAATAAATCCCGCTCTTAGTAGTTTTTCAACCTCAACTTTAATAGCATCAGCTTTTCGTGGATGTATCAGATGTAAAGGTTGTCCAATAGGCTTTGTATTCGGGTATGTCTTTATTTCATGAACGAAAATTTTTTGATCAATTCCTGGCATTTCTTCATAGGACCAAGAAAATATGTCGTAGAATTCTTGAAATAGGGCTTTAAATGTATTAATTTCATCTATCATACAAAAAGCTCCTATATGAATGTTTTCAACAATTCCGGGTTTAACTGATATGTCAATAGGAACAGATGTAGAAATGTTTCCCAAATTAATCTCAAAATCCGAATTTGTAATCATGATTGGATTTCGTGGTTCCTTGACATAATAAATTTTAAAAATCGACGAAAAATCATTTTCAAATCTATCAAGTTCAGGTAAAAATAAATATCTATGGTGTAGATCATCCCATGGTAATTCATCCATAGACAAAAATTCGTGAATACTTTCATCAGTATGAAATACTTGTTGAAAAGGATCGGAAATAGATGTCAAGGCTGAGCTCGATAGTGAAGAAGATTATTCTGTGACCACATTCATTGGTTCAGGATTAGTTGAAGGTGTGTTATAAAATGACTGTACCATTGTATATGCTATCTCAAAAGGACTTAAAGTCATCTCGCCATTGAAAGAATCCATTTATGATGCTAAAGGCACTATCCAAGGATCATCGAATGGAATAGTGCTTGATGAAATCATATTTATATTAGCAATGGTACGCGGTATGTTGGGTGGAGGAATAGAAAAATTTCTCATCAAAACATAATCTTTTACTAAACCTACTCCAACATCTTCATAAGGAATAGTCGATTTTCCAACATGCTGAATATTATCTGTAGAGGCTGGGTCAGACGAATAATATGACAACTGATCAATTTTCACAATATTTCCTTTATGAGGAAACATGATTAATCGAAAGACGACAGATACGATAGTAGTCATAGCATAAGACCAACTTCGAACCAGAAGAAGGTTATAATACAGAGGGGCATCAACTACTTCCACATCTAGATTAACGATTTTACCTTCGACCTCTATAGGTAGATCCGGCAAAATTCCATATGGATGGAATCCTCAGATTGATGCGGGCACTCTTTATTAAAGTGATCCTCGTCACAAATAAGATAAGAATAACGAGGTTTGCATTTATCGTCAGATGATTCAGTTTTTTCGGTTTTCTGTTTGGGTGACAAAGTATGTTTGATTTTATTCTTACCTTTCTTCTTATTACCAGTTTTGGATTTAGTTGTAGATGAATCTACAACGTGAATGTCGATAGAAGTTTCAAGGGAAGAATCTCCTTTCGGTGAGTCAGGTAAAGTTATTATAGGAGAAGTATTTTTTGAGGACTTCTTCTTACTTTTATTTGCGTTAACTAAAAAAATTACACCATCTGCAACATGAGATCCTGAAGGAGTTGCAGTTATTTGAACAGGACGTGGTAAATCAGGAATTTTTTCATATAAAGTACCAGACTGTGTATATACAAGGTCTAAGTACTGAGCTTGAGAAATGACGTATTCCTCAGTAACAACCCCTCCCTTAGCCACATCTTCAGTGATCTTTGGAAGTAATGATTTGATGAACCATTCTGCCAAGATCTGATCTGGAATAAAAAATTTCACCAAACGTCTTCTACGTCTCCATTCATGTATGTGATCGGATATGTATGTAGACGTAGATTGTTTTAATCAAGTAAATAATTCCATGCCATTGTCGTATCTGACTGGCAACTGAAAATGTTTCAAGAAAGCAGTTGTTAAAGCATTAAAATTGTTGAATGAACCACGTAATAATTCAATGTACCATTTGGTAGCTAAGCCTATCAGTGTTCTCTGAAACATCTGTAATCGAATAGAATCATCAATCAAAGAGTTGGATGCGCACCAGAGTGGTAAGTCATGACATGGTTCCATGGGTCCTCTCCTGATTTCCCTTCAAATTTAGGGATATCACTAGGCAACTTATTTGGCATTGGCGGCCAATACGGAAGATAATAGATGGGATCATTCGTTAGGCATGACAAATTAGGTACATCAAAATTTGATATGAATGGCAACCGACGGTTAGGGTCTTAAGAAAATTGATAACCTTGTGGAACTATACCAGTACCAGGAGGAGGATATCCAAGATATCCTGGAATATCTTGTGCATTTGGGATTGGAATACCTCCGGGGTAACCAGGATTAGCCAGACCATATTGGGGTTGAGCTGGTATCTAATACGTATAACCATGGTACGGTTGATGCTGGTATACTGGATTTTGTGTTGCAGGCCCATATTGATACTGCCCTTGATATGGTTGATAAAAAAACTGAGGTTGGCATGTTACAATTGTACATGTACCAAGTTGTCCCGTAGGCAGCTGAATGGCAGTCTAGATTGTAGTTCCAAGTTGTGGTGCAGAGACTACAGGGATTTGTTCTGATACTTGAGGGGATATAGAAATAGGAGCTGCAGAAACTCTAGGAATAGGTGTGGTAGCTTGAACAAAAGTTGGTGCAACAGTTTGAGTTGGAGTTCTTGGTGTACTCGGACTAGGATGTTGTACTGTACCATATGCAGGTACCTAAATCGTAGGTTGAAAAGGTTGGACAGGTTGTTGGATTTGACTATAACCCATTGGCTGACCAGGTTGATAATAAGGTACTTGTACATTAGGTTGAAAATTCTATTGAACTTGTGATGAATCCCACACCGTATTTACTCTATGGTATGAAGGTCCCATTGAAGGTTGTGTTGCATAAGAAGGACCATAACCAGATTGATAATTTGGAACATATGCTTGATAATTAGCTGGATAATTCCCACTTACTTGAACCAATTATTGTTTCGGGTAGAACTGTGGCCCTAAAGGAAGTTGTTGTCCTTGGAAAGATGGTTGTTCTAGTGTAGGGTACTGTCCTTGAAGAGGCTACGGACCGTGAGTTGGGTATTGACCTTGAGGTTGATGTTGACCCTGAGGTATGTACTGACCTAGAGGTATGTACTGTCCTTGTGGTTGATATGGTACTTGAGGTTTCCCCCCAGGCGGTAAATTACTACCTTGAGGGTCAGGGTTAGGAATGTTTCCAAACATCATGTAAATGTGTTCTGCACTCAAATTTTTGGTATTTGATTCATTTGGACCAGATGATGGTATATATTTATCAGGATAAGGAGATGCTCTTGAGAAAGTACCAGAGAGCGACTAGTATCCTACTGGAACAGATGGACCACCATACAAATATGTTTCTGGTGATGCAGAAAACATGGATGACTCACCAAACATGTTTAATGGAGATATGTAACCTCTTGGTATAGCGTAAAAAGGAATTCGTGGGGGGGGGGGGAGAATAATTTAGACTTGTATTGTGTAGAAATTCTACCAACTGAGAATACCAAGGATATTTTTTGAAAGGGCTATAGTAAATCAATTCACTTGGCCTAAGATCTAAAGAGTCCTAATTTGGAGGAAGAACAACTTCTTCTTCAGTGTCAGTAACTTCTTCAATACTAATGAGGCCAGGAGGAAGATTTTCAGTGATACGATACTTCACTATGGGTGAATCAGGACGATAAGGGGTTGGAGTAATGAACAGAGAAGTAATCTCAGATATAACAGTTGCAGTTTTTTATTCAGAAATTTCAGGATCTGAATCTGATAATTCACTAGTTGTAGAAACAAGTTCAGCTAGTTCAGAAATTGAAACTCTTCTTGGAGTACTCTCTACTGTTCGAGGTTTATTTACTTCATATTCAAGATGAATAATTATTGATGTTTCTTCGTGTTCAGTTGATCCAGTCCTTGATGTTTGTCCTTTCTCAGATTTAATTTTTTCTAACTAGCTTGGTGTGTACTCAGGGGGTTTCCACTGCATTCTACATGATTGTCTAGGTAATTCTGCCACGATTAAAAATTTTAACACTTGAAATCAAAGAAAATTTCAACAAAATGTCCTAAAGTCTCTAAAGAAGCAATAAAATTGATCATACACCTACAAAATCTAAGAGAGAAATCCACACACAGACAGTAGATTCCCACACTAAAAACACAAGTTGGTGATGAAATCCAATGTCATATAATTTTAATGCAGAAATAGCGGTTGGAACAGTTACCCCAACAACATGCTTAATGAAACAATATGGTGCAAGTTTCTCCACTTAAACCATCTCGAAGTGAAGAGAACCCTCCAGAAATTCCAAGTGAGTCTATTTGACGTCTGCTCCAGGTACAGTGGGACCTTCCCTCCACCATCACCTTGGGAAAGAATCCTAAAGTTTATAGCTACTAAGGTGACCAACGGGAACAAATATACCTAGGGGAAAAGTCTACGATCCGATATACATGCAAGGGCAGAGTAACAAGCTCAATCCCCTTGAAGGCTCCTTGATATAATCCAAGGTTTACCGACAAGTGACCCCAGGCTCCTCGAAAATGGTCTATCCAAGATTTACCATTTTTAATACGTGCACATCTGCCATCTTTCCCAATGAGATAGGTACAATTACCTCACTGGTTCGGACATGATCTCGTGCTTGACTCTTTTAAAAAGAGCTTCCCATAGCATACATGTTACAATTGGATTTTCCTACCGCAAGATTTCTACTTGTTTGTTTTAACTGTCTTGGAATGTTAATTACAACCTATTCCGGGACACTAGCCTAAGCTATGTTGGTGGAAAAGAGCCCTAGAAAATGTAAAAATATCTAGATTTATTTTAATGAAAGCGTTGTTTTTAGTTTGGTTGTTTCTTAAGACAGAAGGTATGGAAGTGAAACTTTAATGATGTTTTATGACCTGACTCAAAATACATTAAATGCATCTATATGAGAGTAAAAATCTTTTCTTTTGAATGAAACCTATTTAAAGGAAAGATTTGAGATATTTAGATAAATTTCAAAGCACCAATTATTTATCTTATAAACAAAAATATTTGAAAAGAAGACTATTTCTTTGAGAACTCAATTTCATATGATGATAAATTACTCATTCAAAATAAAATCCTTCATCAATCAGATCAGAAACTACAAATATTTTAACAAACTTTTTCCAAAAAGAAAAGCTTATGAAAACTCTTAAAAACATAAAATTCAAAAGCAAAAGAAAACACTAATATTTGAACTCTATCTAGAAAGTTTTGAGGATGTTTTGCGTAGTTTGTGATCGAACCAAGAAGATTTTTTGCTTATCTTTAGCAAAAATAAAAACATTCAATAATGGTTTTAAGTGAAATTCAGGTCTTAGTAGGCTAAAGAATTTTCTAAATTTGCAAATGAAAATGGAACTCAATTTTCATAAAATCAAGGGTTGCAATAAGTTCCATGGCTTAGCAGGAAAACAACAGCATACCAGTAAGCTAAGGTATATGATGGTTTCTAATAAAGAGAAACAAGAAAGTAGGGCAAACACTTACTTATAAAATGCAAATCAAATGAAAAATCACTGAGACGCAAGAATTGCTGAAAGAAATTCACACATAAGACTTTGACAGTCAAGATAAGTTAGGGAAAACACAAAGAATCTGGTAATCTTTCTCCTAAAGAAATAATTTTAAATTTTTCAAAAATTTTCCACAAGTCCACAGGTTTCAATGGAGCACAGTTTGGTACCGCATTATTTTGAACTAAAAACTGTGGAGGCTACTGCACTTTCTTTAAACGAAAACCACAGAGGCCAGGAAAAACACAGAAAAAATAAAAATAAAAATTTACTTTTCAGGGATTCTGGAAAGTTATTTACCCAACCCATTTTTAGACTAATCAAAAGTGAAAAATCAAACTGGAAAGTAAAAAGAGAAACTAAGTTCTATTCCCCAACAGAGTCGCCATTTTTTTATGCGGATAAATCCTTCTTGCGGACAAGAACGATCTCCTTAGTATCCTAAGGATATCTAGAAACTAACAACCAAATGCAAACCATTTTCTCTAGATCATTTGTGATTTAGAATTATTAATAAAAAAGTATGAGGACATGCCCCTACCTGAATTCTAATGCTTGTTGAAATATTCTATCCAATCACTCCAATAGAGGTCGCTTCAACATGTGAAACCTGCAATCAAAGACAGATAAAAGGAGTAAAAGCACCTCCAAGATATAATAATTGAGAAAACACTAATTTATCTTAGTGATAAAGGAATCCAAGAATTTAAATACTCAAATAGGTACATGAAAAATTCAATGAGAAAATGAAATCCATTTGTATTAAATTGTATAATAAGAAGTAACCTTACAAACTTTCACCTTGATGTAATACAGGTTCTTCTGGGGTCCTGAACTATCGTTCTCTCTCAGATTGAAAAACCTTCTTCTCTCTAAACTAGCATAAAGTTATGGACATGAGTGTGTGATCATTATCATACCAAAAATGGCTAATATAGAGAGTATTCTCTCTTAATAATTCTTCAGCAATTACCACATATGTGTCTCTCATTTACAAGATACCGTTTACCCTTGACACTGAAACATGAGCTCAATTTATAGGGAAATGGAGGTAGTTTCAGTTCCATGAAGAGGGGAATGGATTCCTCTCATGAAGGGATTTGAGCTCCATATACCAAGGGATAAGCTCCATGAGTGAAGGGATAGAGCTCATGAGTATAGGATAAATCTCAAACTAAATGCACTTCTAGAAGCTTCCAGTTGGGAGAATATTCGACCAACTATACTTTTAGAACTTACTTTTTCATTTATTTGATTGTTTACGAGGGTCCGCAGGTTTAATATGCAAAACGTGTGAGATGTGTCGCTGGCTATAGAGAAAATATTTGCATATCTACAGGCAAGGGCTAGGAAAAGTGCGAAGTTAGAATTTTTAGGGTTTTAATGAGCTTTTCTCCAATTCCAAGACTTGGTTTAGGAACATTAGGGTTTTTGACTTCTAAGGGAGTGTAATACAGGTAATGATGAACCTATATTGACAATCAAATGTCATGGTGACAAAATAACGTGTAACACTTAGTCACAGATCGGTGCTTTGATTGCTCGTAACAATGCTTTAGCTTCTGGATGGCCTCCTCCAATGATCTAGGATCATCAAACTCAATATTGTCTTTAAATTTTATCGAGAACTCACTTATGAACATCTAAATCTTGGCTATCTCCTCATACCTCAATAACTACAAGAACTTTCTAGTGTACTCCTCATCAGTCATAGATCCCATATTTAGCTCATACAACTATTTTTCCCTATCATCATAGTATCTCTCTGATAGATACTTCTTCGTAGGTAGTCTCTCAAATTCACTCCAAGTCAATTCCTCTTCATAAATATCTTTGATGTTGTTTACATATTCCCACCAAATATCTGATTTACCTTTAAGACTGAATGTAGCTATTTTTTCCTTCATGTTTTATGAATAATCATGTAACCTGAATAACTTATTCATTCCAAGAAACCATGCTTCTGCATCCTATGATTATTCATTTCTCCATCAAATTTAGGTGGCTTTTCTTTCTTGAACTCATCCGAAAAATATCGCTTGTCACTCCTCCTCTAAGGGTGATAACGATGATGACCATGATACCTGTCAGAACCAGAACTAGAATAGTACTTGTGTCCATCACCTCTCCCGCCCGGTGTATCCTATAACCTTCCATCCCTAATCATATCATCTCTATATAACATGTTCCCACTATGGGGTTTTTTCCCATAGGCCCCATTAGTCCTATCCTCTTGTCCATAGCAAATCCGAAGTGGCCCCTGCCTTTGCAATTCTAACAATCTCTGAAGGATTACTGCATTGAGTTCTGCTTGATTCACCTGTGCCTACATGATTCTATCATTGTATAATTTTGAACTCCTTATTTCTTCCTTCAAACTCCTCAATTTGTCTATTAAGTCAGAAGAGGGCCCAACACCATGCTGCTCATCTAATTCATAGGGAGAATCTTTGTAGTCTACCATATTGCTAGTCATCTTTGATCTCTTCTTCCTGCAAGGTATATTATGTTAGCTAAACCAAATCATAAACAAAATAGTGAACCTTAGTATAGCTCAAGGAGGATATACATACATACATACATACATACATACATACATACATACATACATATATATATATATAATCAGATCAACATGTAAGCATCCGTTCAACCATTATCCAATTATCAATGCATGACTATGTTGACCACATACCATGAATTCAGGCACAATGACCATTGTCCAACCAATGTATGCATAACAACATATAAACACTGACACACATAACCAATGCATGACTAACGAACATTCACAAAAAATACATTAAACAACGGCACCATCAACTTTCATATGATGACAACACTATAATCATGACCAATTCCATGCATACACAACAAGAAAATAGACCACAAGCACAAGGACCGATATACAACCGACATGTACACAAGACAACAAATCCATCTAGGGAGAACAAAAACTAGACATCACCCAAGGAGAAAGGAACCATGCTCTGATACCACTCTATAACACCCCCCTCCCCCCCACATCTACCCAAGTAACTGGCCAACCAGGGTAAACATGTGACAAAGAGTTACTATGATATGGTGCAACTCTATATGTATTAGTTGAGGAAGTGGAGTCGATGAAACAAAAACAACCTGGCCTTCTACAATTGCAATAGAACCCCGAGGAGTCACCCAACCCATCTAGGTGACCAACCCTTGAGACAAAATGATAATCTGCTGCATTAAAGCCTCAATCACTCCCTTGAAATGGGCATGGATGCAACTGGGACCCTCTAATCGCTCCCACAACAAGGCATGCATGGGACTGGGGATTTTTCTTGGTAATTATGTGTCAACGACTCCAAATTATTTGCCACTTTTCAGGGCCAAGACTCGGGCCACTTCCCAGAACTCCATGAAACTTTCAAAAATGAAAAATAGCATTGGAACAATAAAAATAATGTAAGTACTTGAATAAGGACTTGATTGGACCAGTACTAGCTATTACAAACATTTCTTCAAACATGTCACAAATATGCATTCTATAGGTTTAAACAGCATATCTGAGCATATGGGTCTCACACTTATATTAGAATCAATAAGAATAATTGATGCCTCATCACAATAAATACATTACCATCTATTAATCCATACATTCATTGTACATTCAATGATTAACCAAAACATGATGAGAGACATACAGTATCACTGTCATAAAACTCATTCATAACCAACATATAACCAACAAAAATATCAAGGATATAACAGCCATAGGAACCACATATAAACAAGTACATTTACCGATAAAATAAAAATAAGAATGAGATATTATTGATGATTTCATAGGCCAACCTGGTATGGGACTTCCACAAACTACACGACCATAGAATAGGTTGAAACAAATCTTTCTGTTAGCAAGTCACCCCCATGCCATATTCCAAGATAAATGTGGGATCTCATAAAACACATCAATCAAAACCAAACCAGGGCTTTCAGAGGAAAAACTACCTCAACCTTGAACCGGTGATTCCACCTCATGGTCAGACATAACTAACCATCACCATATTGGTCTCTACCCAATCTTTCAAGGGTTCCAGAATGATTTTTCCAACTAGGGATTCGAGGACTAGTAACTCAACCCACAGTTTCCGTTGGGCTTCTAGAGTTCCTGTCCAAATAGGGCTTCGAGGATTAGTAACTCAACTCACCAAGAGCTTCTACAGATTTTGTCCAGCCAAGGCTTCCTGGACTAGTAACTCAACCTAAGCTGTTACAGGGCTTCCAAAGCATTTTTCCAACCAAGGCTTCTAGTACTAGTAACTCAACCCGAGATATTACAGGGCTTCCAAAGAATTTGTCCAACCAAGGATTCTAGGAACTAATTACGCAACCCATAGAAAAATGCACAAGAAAACCAACCAGAAAAAAAGGTAAAACCCACAATACCATGGTTATCAAGAAAATGGAAAGGCTAGAAAAAACTGCTACCAATCCAAGAAATCCTCCATGCCAATGAAAGATCATAAACAAATAACCACATACATATGTCATGCATTCCAAAACTAGTGAGGAAATCATACATGCAACTTGGTACGTGCAAGAAAAACCCATTGTAGTTGTTGATCTCAATGTCCTCTTGCATCTTCCTGCTTTTCCTTTGCCTTCTTGGTCCAAATCCCAAGTGCACCACAGTCCTCCAAGAGTGCTCCCATAAAACTCTAAGTGTCCAAGAGTATGAGAGAGAGAATAGAATGAGAGCTCCAAAAATGAACTGACAAAATTCTGTGAATTGATCCTCAGAATAATTTGTATTAATGAGGTCTCCATTTTCTTCAATTTTCCATTATTTTCCTTCATTTTCCTCCTCACATGCAACCTGAGACCTTTCACCTTCTTTTTCTCCTATTTTCCATTATTTTCGTAAATAAATGGCAATAAATGCCACTTTTCCTTTCCAAAGCCCTAGCCATTACCTTTTTCAATTTCCATAGCCATAATAAACCATATGAACACCCACACTAGGATGTTTTTACCAACATTCAACTTGGAATACGTGTCCCATGACCCAAGGTCTTATTTTCCCTTTATTAAATTATACATGCATTTTTTACGAGGGCTATTATAGTAGGAGGTTCGCCTTTAAATGGGAATATGAGTAGGCAATCAAAGAGATCAATCAAGGAAGACAAAGGTTTATTACTAGGGACCCTAGAATGGCACTAGACGATCCTAAGGTTTACCCATGAATATTTCATATGTTAATGTTCAAGGCTTAGTGGGACAAGCCAAACAATTATCCTTCAATTTATTGGTAGACATTGAAAGACATGATATTGTTATGCTACAAGAAACCATGGGAAAAGGGGACCTTTTTTTTTTATAAAGTTGGATACTTGTATTACTCTTCGAGAAGGAAGCAATCTCTCGCTTACAATATTGATGAAAGAGGGAAAATGGAGGAGGGGAACAAGCAACTGGGAATATAGTCCAATGCTTTTACATCAGGGAAAGGATTCCTCCAACAACATTGGATTTGTAGATCCTAAAAAACTACTTCAAAACACAAATAAAATTACATTTCATAGTTGGAACTGATTACTGAAAAAAACTTATACTTATGCTACAAATTTGTTTCTTCTAAACTGTTGTTGATATATAATCTAAGACTATTTTTATAGTGAAGATAAGACTAATGATCACTGTAATTACTTGATACGGAAATTAAAAAACTATCTTAGTGAAGTGGGATATGTTCCATTTTGAGATCTTATTTTTATTTTTATTCACTATGTAGCCTTCAAAAAAAAATTTAATAACATCTCTCAGGAAATCCACGATATCTTGCATGTGTACGCACCTGTTGTTGAGGTTCTAATAGTATTTCATGTATTCCGATAGTCGATGAAAGATTACCGCATGCTCAACTTTATTCTGTTCCATTAGCTGATTAAGGAGCTACTTCACATGTTCAATCATGGATTTGTTTCCCATGCACTGTGGGCACGCTACTGAAAGGAAACAATAAAATAATGCATAGGAACCAAACACAGATATGTAAGCTTGATTAGAGAAGAGGGATCAATAATCATAGCAGATGGAACAAAAATCAGAGCAGAGGGAACAACAATCAGAGTGGGGGGAACAAAAATCAGAACAGAGGGAACATAAATCAAAGCAGAGGGAACAAAAATCAGAGTAGAGTAGATGCACACAATGATCCAGTGCGTAGCAAAGGGGAGAAATGGAGATATGGAGCACTCTAGAGAGGTTAATGCGGAAGAAGGTTTAAGAAGAGCGGGCATGGGAGGGATGATGGGAAGATGAAAAATAGGTGGGAGACTCTAGAGGGAATTAGGACAAGGCAGGAGAATAAATTAAAAGGAAAGGAATATCTTAGAGGGAAACAAAGAGGGGATAAAACAAGGAGATGTTGAATAAAATAATTGAATATAATCCATGACCAGATTATGAGTGATGCATTTCCAAGGAAAGAGAAGGAGAAAATAATATTTAAGAGGGATTCTTTCCTGTAAAATTTATTTTTGACAGAGCTTCACTATCATGGAATTGAGATTTTGATGAGATCACGATCAATTTTGGCTTCACCTGTGGTCCTTTCAACCGCCTTGTTTTCCTACGCATATGCATTTTTATTATAATCCCTTAGAATGTGGTAGTATGTAATTTGGCCAAGTTTCTTTAGGTTCTGATTGATCCTATCCATTATGTGACACAATGTTGCATTCGTTAGCTTTGTGCCACTTGCCATTGCCTGAATTATTATTGAAGAGTCTCTCAGTATTATTGGTTTCTTTATGTTCCGAAATTTTAAGATCTTAACTCCCAGAAGAAGCTCGTAGGTTTCAGCCCTATTATTTGACATGGTATCTAAACTCCATTCAAACAAAATTGTATTTTTCTTTTCATTATCATGAATTAAACCTCCTACCACTGCTTTTTGGGCTTCATTTTTGAGGCTCCATCGAAGAAAAGACAATGCCTATTAAGGGTGGTTAACCGAATATTGAATTCATTTGCTAGGAGTCTTATTTTGTAGTTTTGATTTCCTTTCTAAGCTTCGGCACAACTGCTATCTTGGGTCTGCTATTTTCATACCTAATCCATTCCCTTTCTTCTTCCTGGAGCTCCATCCAATCTATTCCTTTCGTCCCCTTCGCAGATAAGAATTTTGAAACTATTCACCATGTTTTTGATAGAGCCCTTGCCACAATCAAATTTTTGTTCTGGAAGATCGTATTGATTCTAGAAAACAAAATCTGCCAACATAAGAAGGATGGGATGCTGGTCAAGAAACTTTGAACTGTGCTTTTGTTTTTGAAGGTGTATGGATATTTCCTTTTCCATTTTGCGAATAAGTCATTGAGAGGGAGGGAGTAATTTAGTGTTATTTCAATAGGATGAGCTAGAGGCTGCCAACATTATTTTGCAAAGTTTCATTCTAGGAAGAGATGTTGAATATTTTCTTCAACAAGAAGACACAGTGGGCATTGAGAAGGGCCCAAAATTCCTCTTCTTTTGAGATTCTCTGTTGTGAGTATTTTAACTTTTAGGAGGGTACAAATGAAGATTTTTATTTTTGGGAGACTTTTAATTTTCCATGCCAATTTCCATAGTTTCTAGTCATGATGGCCTTCCTACTCCTGCAACTTCCTGAGGGGTTCCAGTATATTAATATATCATGTTTTCCTTGCTCTATTGGAGCTGCTCCTGTAAGCAGGGATATTAAAGTTTCCCACTAATTTTTTAATCCCTGAGGAAAGTTTGGAGCTTTCCATTGTTTCCAATTTTTGTCTGTGTCCCATTGAGATATTTTTTTCCATAGTGGAGTAACCTTTTGATAACATCCATTTTCGTAATCTTTGTGTTTCTTGATTTTTGATGAGTGGATCCTTTCCCATTATGTTGTCCTTTCATAATTTGATCTCTTTACCATTGCCCCAAATTATTTATATATTTCTTTTGTTCAGAGGTAGTACCTTGATTATTAGTTTCCAGATATGTTTGCATGGTCTTAAAGGTGCTTTCCCTTCTAAAATTGAGATTCTTGGTGCATTTATATATTTTGATTACAATGTTTTCTTCCACTAGCTTCTTTCTCCTGTGATGAATCTCCATGAAATTTTGGCACCAAGAGCTAGGTTAATCACTCCAGGTAATCGAATAAAAAGGCCTCCTTTCTCATATGGCATAGTTACTTGGCTCCATTTAATTAGAGTGGATTTTTTTTTGTTTCAGTTCTACCTCCTTGCCAAAGGAATCCTCTGATTATTAATTCAATTTGCTTATGTATACTTGTGGAAAACTAATAAAGGGAAAGAGTTGAGAGGATGGATTGCTA
Source organism: Pinus albicaulis (assembly GCA_034641835.2). Taxonomy (NCBI): domain Eukaryota; kingdom Viridiplantae; phylum Streptophyta; class Pinopsida; order Pinales; family Pinaceae; genus Pinus; species Pinus albicaulis. Next base: position 542,950,717 of record CM076572.1, read on the forward strand.
GATTTAACCAAATAATTCCCCAGGAGTGGATCTTTTTTTTCATCTTCTCGATGTATTTTTTCCAGAATTCAGTTTTCAAGTTTTTCTTTATTATTGGTAGTCCAAGGTATTGAAAGTGATTCCAGTGGGCTTAAAATGGAATATATAAAATTTGAGATATTCTCTGGAGTATCTGATGTGGTGTGTTCCAACCAAAGATGCATCTTTTACCATTTTTAGCAAGCCTCCAGAAATTCCCATGAAATTACCTAGAACTTTTTTTAATCTTTTTGCGACTATGCATGATGCTCCACCCATTAATAGGGTTTTGTTCACAAATAAAGAATGATTTATTCTTTTTATCCCTTTTAATCATTGAGAGGCCTGTCAAGGTGTGATTTCTTCTGCAATATTCCAGTTTAATGCTCAAAGAATCAGCCATTAGGATGTAGAGGAAAGGAGACAAGGGGAAGCCTTGTTTTAAACCTCGAGAGATCTGAAAAAATTCACAAGGCATTCCGTTGACTAGGGGAGTTATCCATGGGACACTTACACAAACTTTATTATTTCAATAAAATCTTTCGACAAGCCAAATTTATATAGCATTCCTGAAAGGAAGGAAATATTAACCTTGTCAAAGGTGTTTTCCATATCGATTTTTAGTATAAATCCCTGTTCTTTGTGCTCTATGCTAGAATGTAATGCCTCTTGAAATATCATAATATTGTCTACAATCTGTTTGCAAGGAACAAATCATCCTTGGTTCTCTGAGATTAGGGAGTGGAGGAGAGGTTTATTATGGCTTGCAAGAATCTTGTTTATTATTTTGTATGAAGAGTTACCAAGAGAGATTGGTCGAAATCTGTTCAGGGAGGAAGGTCAAGTTTATTTTGGTATGAGGGATAAGTATGTCAAGTTTGTATACCCTCCTATCTTCTTCTTCCTGAGGACATAATTGATCATATTTAACAAATATTTTTTAATTAACAACCAGTAAGAATGGTAGAAAGAGATGGAGAATCCATCTGGGCCATGAGCTTTATCTAGATGGATGTTCCATACTGCTACCATTAGCTCAGATTCTGTGACATATTTGATAAGATATTTATTCATTTCTTCATTCATAATGTGCGGAATATAATTAATGAAGTATTCCACATCTGCATTCCCTTGTTATGTTGTTAACAATTTTTTGTAGTGATTCTTTATTCATTTCTTATTTCTTTAACTCCTCTTGCCCTTTTATCTCCACACCCCCCTCTCCAGTTATTTTATCAATGTGATTTTTTATCATTCTTAGTTTTGCAGAGTTTTGAAAGGAAGTGGTGTTTTTGTCACCCGCTTGAATCCCCAACTGTCTTGACTTTAACCTCCATGCTTCTTCTTCCTTCCCTTTATTTATGTAAATCTCCCAGTGCGGCTCTTTTTTCCTTACTTGGTTTTCTTTTGTGTCTTCCATATTCTTTTCCTTCTCTTGAAATTTTACCATTTGTTTTTGAAGTTCCTCATTTACTCTTTGTGGCTCCTTGTAATTGTTTTTTTCCCATTGCTTGAGGCTGATTTTGAAATTCCTTAGTTTTGTTTCCCATATGGAGCTGGGGGGGGCCATTTATATTGTGTTTCCATGCATTTGTAATTGTCTATTTTTCCTCTTCGCTGTTGCTCCACAATTGATTGTATCTAAATGGAATAGGTCCATAGTTTTCAGAGGTTCCTAAAATTATTATTACATTTTTATGGTCTGAAGCAGCTGATGGAATAACTTTGGATGATACTAAGTTGAACTCTGATATTATTTTTTCCTTAATTAAATTCTTTCAAGTATTTCTTTTATGTTTTCCTTCCCTGTCCTCTTGTTATCCCAAGTGTACTTTCCATTTTTAGGTGGGATATCCATTAAATTTTAGCTCTCTATAATATCTTCTAGAGAGCCTCGAGAAGGGTCTAAATGAAAAGCTCCTCCTATTTTTTCTTTAGAATTTAAAATTATATTTAAATCTCTTCCCATGATGAGATTTTTTTCTTGTTCCACCAACATATTTTCTTTTAGATTTTTCCAACATCTTTCTGTATCTCTATAATGTTTTGGAGCGTAGACATTATAGAGGTTGATTTTCATTTCCATGGTAATTCTTTTCAACTCAGTCTTTATCCAATGTGGCTCTATTCGCTGGTTTTGAAGCTCCCACTTATCGTTGCGCCATAGCGTGCTTATCCCTACCAAGGCCCCAATGGCTGGGAGGGTTGTTCCTTCATAATTTTTTATTTTTTGGATCATATTTTTCATTTCTTGCCGACTGATTTTGGTCCCCTGGAGCATTATAATATCAGGATTTTCCGTTGCTATAAGATATCTTGTTATGTTTAACTTGGAGGGATTTCCTAAGCCTCTGCAGTTCCAAGAGACCAAGTTCATTATTTATTGGGATTTGGTTCATAGGGACCTTTCCTTCGGTGAGAATGTTGGAATTTATCCTTCCTTCATGTGCCTTTTTCAAGATAGATCTCCATTGGTTTTTGAGTGCCTAATGTGTGTTAGTTTGTTGTTGCTTCATCTCTTAAGTCTTTGTTTGATCTTCTTCCTGGATTTTTGGAGTTGTCAGCATATAATAGGGATTATTTCGACTAATTTCTGGTTATAATCCTTTCATAGGAGGGAGGGAGAGGCATAGGAGGAAAGGAGGGGGTAGGAAAGAGAGGAGGGAAAGAGGTAGTGAAGTGAGGAAAGGAGGGAGGGTGTAAAGGAGAATGGCCAACCCCAGGCAGAGCTTGAGGGGAAAGAGGATGGGAATAAGAGGAAAGAGGAAGATCAAAGGGGGGTTCAAGGGGCTCAAAAGGGTTAGAGACGGGGAGGGGATTAGCTTCATGGATGGGGATGGAGGAGTGAAGGAGGTCCTTCGAGGGAGGGGAAGAGGTCGAAGTTGAGGTTGATACAGAAATGTGAGGAGGATTATTTCATGTCTTCTTTTTCTTTACTTTCTCCCATTTTGGTTTTTGTGTTTTTTCATTTTTATTTTCTTGATCTTCTTTCTTGATACATCTATTATTGACATTACCATATTCATGACATACCTTGCACTTGAAGGGTATTTTTTCATATTCCAACTGCTGGATTTGAGTCCATTTGTCCACTTTGATCTTTATCGCCTCCGAGAGTCCTTTGCCTAAGTTAACTTCAACACAAATCCTCACACATGCATGGATATTTTATTTTGGCTCGCTTATGTCTATGTATTTTCCTACATCATTTTTTATGGCTTTAACTAAATCATCTCCCCAACAATCAAAGGGAGGTGGGGGAGACACACCCAAACTGGGATTGCATTCGGAATTTCTAGCTCGGGATCGAAGTCTAGAGTCCACCTATTTAGGTAAAGCCCTCTTGTGTCCATAAAATATGGACCGTTCCTAAAGATAAGATCTCTATATTATTTTGTTTTGAAATGAAATGTAAACAAACCTTTTCCACAGAAACGAATGGATATTTTCCCTTGAATAGCTTGAGTCCAGTTTCTCTCCACCCATTTCTAGACTGTTTTTGGTGATTGACAGAGCCCTGTGAACTGTCCAACAAGTCCTTTTTCTGAGAGAAAGAGGGTTGATTTGTGAGGAAGTATAGGAGGCAGAGTAATTTATGGTATGTATGCAAGTTTTTTTACGAACTTAGTCACAGTTGGACGAGCTCAAGGAGGGCCCATTGATGAAATAAGGCAAGAAAATGTTGCAGTAGATTCATCTGAAGGAAGCTACGATGAGTTTGGTGGAGGATCATATGATATATCCCCTCCCATATCAAACTCCACAGGGGCCATGGCAGTGATCGGAGGCCAAGGTAGTATAGGTAGAGCGTTTCTAGGTCAGGAATAAGCGTGCACGATATAAAATGGGACCTTTTAATCCCAAACTTTGAAAGTTAATGTAGGGCTGGTAATTTCTTTCTCTTGATTATGAGGGTTTATGTGGAGGGATAATTATGGTTTAGAATACTAATGTTTTGTTTTCTAATGTGTTTTTTATGAGATCAATTTTATTTACAGACGTTTTTTTGCAAAATATTTGAATTTTATCTGTAAATTCCAAATTTTTATGGGTCATAAGAAAGACAACCAAATTTTTTATATAACCTTTTTACTTCCTAGTGCATAAAATATGATAGCCCTATCATCGGTGGTAGGAATTTTACATTAAAATATAGAGAAGTTTGGGGAGATAGTGACAATTCTAACAAAATTGTGGATTTATTCTTATCACACATTAAAGATTTTAGATGGGTGGATATTGAACTTGCTAAATTAAAATATACATGGAATAATAATATATTTGGTTAGGATGTAATTTTTAAGGGAGTAGCCTATTTTTCGGTTTAAGATACTCTTAATTAGAAGGCGAAAAGTTTCAACACTTACGTTGGAGGGACTGGGCTCTCTTATCACTTTCCCATTTGGTTAGAATTCAAAATTCATGGAACAAATCTTGGATCCCATTTCAAATTTAATCCTAGATTGACTATGAAGGACAAATTTCAAGCTATGGTTAAGGATGATTGACACCGTTACTCTTTTGATCCATAATCATTTGCATGTGAACAATTCTCCTCATATCTACAAAGCGTAAAAGAGAAGGTAGTGTCTTGGGAGGGAGAAATATTTATAATAAGTAATGCTTAATTAAATGAGGTTAAGAAACAATTAGGAATTTAGGCTTTAGTTAATGGTGCAAATTTTTATTTTTTAAAATTCATATAGGAGATAGAGGCAAGGCTACCATGTGTCTCCCTTTTTATTTCTTCTAGTGATAAAAGGACTTAGTAAAGCACTAGATGATGTTGACCGAAAGAGAATTATTAAATGTATTAGGGTTGGTAGATGGAAAAGGTTTACACATACTAATCGTAGATATTGAACCATTGTTTTGTTTCAGATTTGAATGAGAATTTAGTGCATATAGGGATAATCTCCTTCTTTATAAAACGAATATAGGGATGGAATTTAATGAGACGAAATATGCACTTTATTCTTATAATATCACTAATGATATTGATTTAGTCATTAAAATATGCATACACTTTCAATATGTAGACATAAACACTTGTTTTAAATATTTGGGTTTCCACTTGAAACCAAATGATTATGTGAAGGCCAATTGGATTTGGTTGACTAGGAAGGTGGAAAAAATAATTTCACTATGGTGAAATAGGTGGACTAGTATCAAGATGAGGTCATTTAGTTTTGGTAAATTTTGTTTTTGAGGCTATTATTGTGCATTGACATACATTGGCCCATGTTGGGTACAATTCCTATGACCATTTTTTCCTTAGCTTAAACCCCAAATATGGCATAATACACATGCCTTACACCTCATTTTTCTTACTTTATCCTTGGTTTGGTTCAAAAATAAATCACAAATGTATTTAAGTTATTCTTTGTAAATTATGATTTTTTTACAAAAAATTGTACATCAAAAGAAAAAAATATAACTAGAAAATTATGAGAAAGTCAAACTTTTTGCAAATGCTCATTCGTTGGAATATGTGCAAGATAGTTGGGTAAAAAGTAAAACACATGGTTTTTTCCTTGGGACACATAGATGGAAAAACACCTATTTTATTTCCAAAATTCAACTTGTATATGCTTGATCAATGCTCGTTTCACGTGGCAAGTTTTGAGAAAAATGCCCTATTTTAACCTAAAAATTATAGCTTTGGTTTTTTAGGGATTTGATAAAATTTCCAAGGCCTCCAAGGGTGTAACTCAACCAAACTAGCTCCCTAAATTAGTATTTCATTTATGGCTTGAGATTTCATAGCATTTTTAGTTTTAAAACTTTGTATACAAGCATCCAAGTGTATGAAGACTTGAGTAATTTTGGTAATCTTTAAATTTCAGTCTTGAGAATTTTAGTTTTAGTATCTGAATTTTAGATTCATGTTGTAGCCATGAACATAGTTATTTCATCAATATATGAAGTTTTTTTAATATGCTTGACTGGTAGCGTCAAAGATGTGCATGTTAAGTCATGGAGGACCCCACAACCTCAATTTGTACACTTCATTTTTCTTGTTGATCATCATCTGTATTTTTGGTACTATATTTTTCATGTTCTTTTTGTCATATTCGTGCTAGCAAACTTTCCTCTTCATGTATTTTTTATCATTTTGTAAAAAATTGTAATTAAATGCTTGATATTTTCATAATTTGTTCATAAAAGCTTGTTTCTCATACTTATCTTATTTACTATGTCTATTTTAATTGATGTCCATATTTCTATAATCAATCATAGTTCATGAACAAAGTAATCATATAATAATTGTTGAATATAAAGACAAGCTAATTTACAAGTTAAGTAGAGGATTGCAAGTGTGCATTCACTTTCTCTCTCACAAGTGGAAAAGGCTACAGTGCATTCCTGATTTCTCAAGTAGTGTTAGGTTGACTTTATTAGATTGAATAAAAGACTAATGGAGTTCCCATTTTTTCTCACCATTATAAATTTCCCTAGTTCATTACCAATCCACCAAACTGAACTTCTTCAACAATGTTTCCATTTCATGTTGTTTACAAGCATTTGAATTCAATGTGAAAACTTGAAAATATACTAAACATGATTTTGTATAAGACTATGAGTTTACCTATGATGAGGGGCCTTAGTTCGTGCCCAATCATCCAATAGATTTCAAGCATGTGTGCTTTACTTTCCAAGAAGTTTGATTAAATTAAGTTTTGTTTCACACTTAGTTCTCTAATTTTTGATAAAATTATAATTCTACACCTCTACTAGCTGACTTTAGTACTTAGTATTAGACGTGCCAACAAATCTATCCTAGCTATGTACATATTGTAATGTGCTTCTAATTTTACAAACACTTGGATTGATATGAATATCATGTCTTTATTTATGCCCATAAATTGGCCTGACATTTTTGGTGCCATCGTGAGGAAAACACATTTCAAATTAGAATTATATTTAGAAGTATTTGTATTTTGTTTTTCAAATGTTAACATTTCATACTTGTAGGAGTGAAGGAGGTAATATGATAGGTAATAACCTCCGCATTCACTTTAGTTAAGTCTTCACAAGCCCAATTCATGTTTATATGTTTATTCTTATATTAAATTTAGTTTTAATTCTCCATTCTTACACCAGACTTGGAGATTAGAGAGGTATAACCCCCCCGCCAAAACCACTAATCCATTAACATGACAGTAACTATTAACTAACAAAGGATGATTCTAAAAAAATTATTCAATAAAGGAAGAAGGTATGACATGATAGGAATCCTCTCAAATCCTTGTCCACAATTCATGATTATCACTAGAGATAAATTTTCATTTCAAAAGGTAGAAGAAGAGAAAAGTATCCATGGAGAGGATCCACAAGAGGAGAACCTATAATTTTCTTCAAGTTACCCTTGTAAGAAGGACAAGGTGTCATGGGCCACCTCTAATGAAGATAATATACAAGAAACCTTGTGCATTCAAGAATGTAATGAAAATTTTTCAAAGAAATTTATGGTATGACAATTAAGGAGATCCAAGAAGACAAATATCACATCAAAACTTGGTTCCAAACAATCATTAGACCACAATACCACTTCATTTATTGACATTTATTGGCATAAAATATATATGAGTAGCCAATCTCTCATGTCCAAGAATTCATTAAGGTATATTTTTCAAACTTGAACATGAGTTTACTTGTGATCTTGTTACAAAAATGGATGCATTGTAAATTGTATTACACTTGAGGGAATGACTTCTTTTTCTCAATAGCATAGGATGGTATACAATAATAAATCAATTAATTAAAATATTTTTTTGCATAATAATGTTGGATCAGTTGTTCATGATTCAAGTCATTGTTCAATAACTCATTTTGAGAGGGTTTTATGTTAAAATGTAGTCGAAATGATACTATTTCTGGGGAACATATTGGATCATCCATAAAAAAATGTTTCTATAAAAATCATCCCTTGAAATATAGTTCTAACCCATTTTTAATTTTCAATTTGGATCTCAAACGAAAAAGATATGGGCAAAATAGTTACTAGGTCTCAAGTAGAAAATTCAAGGGAAAAGTTAATACAATTACAATTTGACAGATTTAATAAAAATATTTTTTCAAAGTATTTATAAGAGGGATAACCCTTAGACTCTAGTTTACAACCCAATTTGAATCACCTCAATTTGACATCATATGAAAAATTTATGCTCAAATTATTGACTCTTTGACATAAAATACACATTGTGACAATTCTACATCTTAGCTATTCATTGGCATATTTACCATATAAAATCATCTTATTTTAAAACTTGTTTCTAATGGGGACCTGAACTCAAGTATAGTTTAAGCCACAATTTTAATCATCATTTTTGGAGGTCAGGTGAAAATGTTATGCCACATTTAGTGACTGCATGTCTTAAAATCAACATAGTGAAACTCTTCCTCATAGGTATGATTATCAACACTTTTGTGATTTCAAATCACGGAATATTAAAAACTTGTTTTGCTTGGAGATAAATAAATATACTTTAATCTTTGTTGTGAAGACAATCCCATTTGTGGACATAGGCAATCTTTCTAGCCCTAGCATGGGTCTAGAAACACACAAGACTAACTAATGAACCCTTTCCTAGTTTGTATTCAAAACAGAAGAAGAAGAAGAAGAAGAAGAGCCTACCTCTTCATGATGTTGTCGTCTAGTCCTTTGGTGAAGATCTTGATTCTACGATTCTTCAATCTCGTTCCTCGCAGATTGTGGTATTCGAATACCTGTAATAAATCAAGAGACAACAACAAGAAACATGACAATATACATAGCATACATCAAATAAAAACTACCTAACAGATAAAGGAATATTAGGCTACTTGCGTAGGCATATAGAAAAATTTGGAAAGTGAAACATTAGATGTTTTGTTAATTATAGAAAAATAGGAAGCATACAATCGTGGCCTTGATGTTGGAGACCTCCCTTTGGTGATGTCCCAAGTCCAAACCGAGGCTCTTCCAGCAATCCTTCTCCGAAGTGGTAATTCGGCCATAATCACAGTATAGGGATGCAAAGGATTAATGATCAGGTAAGGCCAACTAGTAGTGGAAGGATGGGATTAAATTTATAGGTAGGGATATGGAGTTAGGGATCCATAAAATAAGGATTAAGGCCCACTTATAAAGGTTAAATTCCCTAATGATAACATCGAGAGCTCCAAATGAGAGAGCCTGTGCATATCTACATTGAACCATATCCAACACACCGTTCTGGAAGCTTCTAGTGCATGGAACTTCCTCTCCATTTGAGGAAACACTGCCAGAAGAGGTTCAACATACTTTTGCCTATCAAAAAACATGTTGGCAGTGCTAGGTCAAAGTGTTGCAACATGTCATCAGCACGGCCAAGAAACTAAAAAATAGCATTGACCCAGAAATTTAGGTTTTATGCTGAGCTTCTTCAGAAAATCTTCAAGGAATATTTTTGTTGGTATTCAAGGGATATCTTGATGTATTCTCCATGGTGGATATATTGCACAGTTTTCATCTTAGGGAACTTTGGGATCATGGATGGGAAGTAAACGAGGTGACAAATTACTGTGTAACATATGCCCCTAAAACATGAAGACAGAACAAGGAGTGACGGGTGAAATTCTTTATGAACCTAGGCAAGGACTCGAAATACCACCAGGAGACCTACCAAATCAAGCACAATATAGTATGTGACATATATTATATAAAAATGCCTAATAACATATCTATGAATAGGCATCAAATAACAAATGAACCCACGACATGGTCACAACCATCCGTCTAAAAGAGATCATGGAAATGGATCCATGGTATGGTCGCATCCATGTGTATAGAAATACTTAGGTGTACAATCATGTATATTCAATAACTCCATGCAATCTTGATAATAAAAACACAATATACAAGTGTGAATGAATGAGTTGAAGTCTAACACCTGCAGAATCATTTGATCGAAGGCTAGTGATGTGAACCTGTCTTCGAACGCGAAGAACTTGCTATGGAGGCATGTTAGCTCCAAGGTACTGAAAAGGAGTCTCTAAATTATCTTCCTAGATAATGAGTTGAAGTCAATAGGAAGTGATCTGTCGAAGGAGGGCCATAATGATTCCCACATCATCGACACAAATCAAAGTTTTTCTCAATATGATAAGAGTGATTCGAGACTGTTGCAGGGAGGGTAAAATAAGCAGAGGATGTTTGACTTTTACAACAAGGACTTCTCTTGAACATATCGATGACACGACTCCAGAGTGTGGCAACATTTGACTAAAAAATGGGATCAAAGTTCATGTTGACGATAGATGATGATAAAATGAGAGGCAAATGGATTTCCCAAACCCAGGATGGCAAGTGACGAATGAAGGATATCCCCAACCCGACACGAAACGTTGCCTCAAGACACATGGGAAGTTTCACTTTTAATTTTACCCCCTTATTGCTAATGAGTATCTATTTATTTTTTATAGAAATCGTGAAGATTATAGCACATGCTTAGTGTATAAGTTCATTCTTCGAATGAATCCGTCCTAGTAAGTTTGACGAGCCCTAGGAAGTATTAACTCAGTCTCGTAATGGTGACATGTCTTTCATTGTTTAAGTTTTACGATTCCGGTGGAAGAGTAACTTAGTGTCTTTTTCACGTTTAGGGAGTTTGAAAAGGAGATAGAAAAGGAAAATCCATCAGGTCCATTTTCATAAATCGTCCCTTGAATCCGAAAAGGTAGAAAATAATATATGGGATAACCTTTTGACCATGTTCTATCAAAGTATTCCTTTTTCGTAAATAGTCAATCTCAGCCTGAAAAAAGGGTGAACATATACTAATACAATGTCAAATCATTTAATTTAATGAGCTCAAAAGGACAAGTGCTCAAAAATATTTTTATATATTGGGAGTTTTAAAAGGGCTCAAAGAGGACTCCTCCTAGAGGAAAGAGTGGTATAAAAGGTATAAATTGGTTCTGGTGATGATGGAACTGCTCAAAACACGCAAAGGTCAAGAAGATAACTAAAAATAGCACTCGTTGCAATGTTTCCCTGGGAAAGGGTAAAAAAAACAGGTGTGAGCATATGATCGACCAAGTATATGGTGACGAAGGAATGAGAAAACCAAAGCTCATATGGCAGAAGAGGCAGATAAAAATGGAAATCACGAGAGTTGTATAAGAATGGTTTCATTTTTTACGCAAGCTTGAAACATGGGAAACTATGCTTGGAATAATTTTTCATTCCCCCAACATAATGGCTCAATTTGAGGTACATGCCCCCCAAATCTTCATTTCATTCACCTAAGTACTATTGGTTTCTAACAAGTGGATGGAATGAAGGTTCATTTACGGGATCAAGTGAAATACATTACTGGGATTTTACGAGATCTAATCAAAGACTCAAATTGAAAGGGGATTTGTTTCATTTTTTAATGAGCTTCACACATTAAAATAACTATTCTCATAGTGACCTATTTCATTTTTTAATGAGGTTGGCATAGTAAAATAACTATCCTCTTGAGACCTTATTTCATTTTTTAAGGAGCTTGACACAAGACAAGGAACTCTGCTCGAGAGAGCCTTGATTCATTTTTTAAGGAGTTTGACACAGAAAAAGGAACTCTTCTTCGGAGACCTTGTTTCATTTTTTAAGGAGCTTGACACAAGAAAATTAACTCTGCTCCGAAGACCTTGTTTCATTTTTTAAGGAGCTTGACATAAGAAAAGGAACTATGCTCCAGACACTTTGTTTCATTTTTAAGGATCTTGACACAAGAAAAGGAACTTTTATCTGACATTTGATCATGGCCCATAAAAGTTCATGGCTTCCAAGAGGTTCTCATCAAATGGGAGAACAACACTCTTGAAATCAGGAACCAATGCCCCCAGTACATGACACATTGTATCACTAACAAGATCATCAACAGACGCGAGCATGGAACAAGTGGCCACATAATTAACCTGTGGTGGGGAAGAAACCAATTGAATGTAAGAACCATTTATGGATTATGGTTGATTGGGAGCCATATTAGGGGGAATGAACGACAGCTGATAAATGGTCATAATTCTCCCTTCATGTGGGAAACACATCAGGTGAAAGAGAGAAGAGACAAGAGCTCCGATGACATAAGTATAGTCACACCCAAGGAGTAAGTTAAAATCCAAGGGGCCTTGGACAACCATCACATCTATATAGAAATTATTTCCTCCCAAAGTAATAGGAAACTTAGGAAGGATCCCTAACAGTTGACTGGTTCCTCTGTTAAACGCTAACAGATTCTAGGTAACACGCAAAATCTGCGAAGAACTGAAATCTTACCAAGTAGTTGAGGACAAAATACTAACATATGTGCCTTCATCTATTATGGTGCTAGGTACGGCCACATTATAGGCATGTATTGTGATCTCAAAGGGAACTTAAGAAGGAATACGATATCCTGTCAGTCAACTCCAATCGAAGGAAGTGACTAGACTACTTGGAGGGGTGTCGTGGGAATAAGAGAACTTCCCGCTTGTGTTACAGGAATGGGAGGATCGTCCTCATGTGTCGTGGGAACGGAAGTATTTCCCTCCAATTCACGGGAATCTGAAGAAAAAAAAGGAACCTGAGTGGTATGGGGTTCACTCTCTATGGGAAAATCACAATCCACTGAAGGTAGAATCAGGTCAACTATTTTCTCAACCAGTGGTTGGTCGGGAACGGACTTGTGAGATTTAATTTTGGAGAGAGTGGGATTGACCAAAGATGACTTCTAATCAATCACTTGATCAAATAGCAGAGGATCAGTGAAAACCTTCTGATTACCAGCCGGAATTCACAACTAAGAAGTCGTAAGGTTATCCAATACTTTGGAGGCTTCATCCATATAAGGAAAAAGGTGAATGGGATGACTCCCTTCACATAAATTACAGGGAAATTTGACTTTCCCCCTTTTCACATGGACCTTATTATGACTAGTTAAGTTTTTATCACCAACATGATCTCCAAAGTCTGGTGAAAAAGTTTGATGTGAGCCGGTGGAACACACTTCTAATATCTTGGGAATACCAGGACAATCTCTAAGAAGGTGATCACCCTTGCATAACTTGCAAGGAAAATTTACTTTTTGGGACTGAATGGAAGAATTTTCAACATCATTTGCATCAGTAGCAATGGCCGCTTGGTTTCCCCCTTGCTTATTTTTTTTCTTCTTCTTCTTCTTCTTAGCTTCCTGCTTACTAGAATCCAGACTTTCACCAAGCGAAGAGGAAGAACGGGGTGAAGAAACAGGCGAAGAAGGCAAGGGGTCAACTTTGGGTTCACCATAAGGTTAACATTGTTCAGGTGGAGGCGAACTTGGTTGAGAAGCATCTTGGACATTTGGAACCATGGGGGTTGAAAATAACCAAACTAGAAAACTAATGGTTAATCCTGGGAGGGACAACGTTGCCATATAAGGAGCACCAATATTTTCAAAAGAAGTAAAAAGACCTAGATTCCCATCTGAGGTGATTCTTTGATTGGTAAACTCAGGAACTGTCTCCATTATTTTCAACCTAATATCTGCTAAGGAATTTTGCATGGGTACGATGTTATTCTGTGGGTAGTAAATTTTATAATTAAACAAAATAAATCAAAATAGGTAATCCAGGAAAAAGGGTTTACCAAGTATCTGTGAACTGCAATATACACCTTGGCGAACGAAGGACTTGATGTACGATAGCCAATCTACTCGAATGTTTTGTTCGGTGTATCACGTCTACAAGGCAGCCAACTCGGTTACCTATGGCAAGTTTGCAACCTAGCGAGGTATCTCAACATATACGCGACGGTACATGGGAGCTCAGTCTGTAGTAGCGATGTCTAATGTGTAATTGTTCGATGAGAGTGTCCCCATATACTTACCATACATGGATCATATTCCTATATACTTATGTACGTGGAACAAGATATCACCCCCGAGATTCAACACAGGCTGTTAGCGACAGCTTCTATGCTTAACAACATTGAAACACTTTTCTATCCTAGACCTAGATGTTTGCGTTAATTACAAATTATCCTTAAGGTTAATTGAGTAAATTTTAGAGTTGATCTTTGATTATGTTTCAATTTTGGGCTCAATAACGATGTCACTTGAATCTCTACAATGCATCTAAATGAAAAAAAGAATTAGTTTCATTTTGATTAACTCTGTCTAATGAGGGAGAAACTTTAAACAAGAAATGTAACAAGCAATGATGCCCCCCAACTAGCTATTACTTAAATGCAACTCTAAAATGAATTCACTTTTATTATCCCAAATGCAATCTTACTGAAAACGAAATCACTTCTTTCTTCACTAAGATGCACTAAACATATTTTGTTTTTTTTCTTTTACTTTGGATGCTCAAATGAAAACTAATGAAATTAATGAACTAATCAAAGAAAAACTAACCAAATGCACAAATAATTGAATTAAAATTCCTTTCACTTTCTCTTTTTTGCATGGAAAAAAAATCGTTCCAAAAGTACTTGAATGAAAATTACTTTCACTTTTATTTTCAAAATGAAGGAAGAACAAACCAATTCACAAGTTCTAAATGAAAATGACTTTCACTTTTTCTCTTTCGAAATGGGAAATCAAAACAAACATACACTCTCAATCTCGCAAATCAAATAATTGTGATCTATGTTCGACAGTCAATCAAAGGTGATTTCTAAGTGCAATAATGATTTAGTGCAAATGAAAACAAATTTGCAAATACAAGCCAAAAGTAATATGAAATAGTGTTTCGAAATATTGTAGCAGAGCTCTCAAACAGAGCCAACCAATCTCTCGATGACATGCAGAAGCGAAAAGTGAAGGAAAACTAACCTAGAAACCGTAGAGGGTGATCAAACTTCTCTAAAACACAAACATGGTCAAAGAGACAAATTCATTACTAAAGCAAGGAAATCAAGTTAAACACAGTGATATCAGATCATATCAGACTAGAAAGACACCTAAGAGGCCAAGACACACTGGAAACTGAAGGGAAACCTATTTTTTTCTAATCTATGGGATCAACGTGCTTGTGAAAGGTAAACTCATGCTAAAAGGTAGATCAGCGCAACTATTTTATATACAACAGTTTTTTTGGTGCTTCTGTAAAGACAGAAAGCGTGATGGGCGAGAAATAAAAAAATAAAAAATAAAAATAATTTCAACAATTAAACCAGACTTGACACACTAAGAAAAAATCAAGCCCTATGGAGACCTATAGAGACCCAAACAGACTCAGATCTTGACGATCAGTCAAACTGATCAAAACAAAAAATCTAAAAAGGAGAGACAAAGAGGCTATAGCTCCACAACAAAGTCACCAATTTTGTTGTAAATACATCCCCTCAGCGGACAAAGGCAATCTCTCTATCCCTAGAGTGGGTCTAGCAATGCACGAGACTAACTAATGAACCCTTTCCTAGTTTGTATTCAAAACGGAAGAAGAAGAAGAAGAACCTACCTCTTCCTAATGTTGTCGTCTACACCTTTGGTGAAGATCTTGATTCTACGATCCTTCGGGCTCATTCCTTGTTGCTTGTGGAATTTGAATACATGTAATAATTCAATAGACAATAACAAGAAACATGACAAGATACATAACATACATCAAACACAAACTACCTAACAGATCTAGGAGCATTAGGCTATTTGCATAGATATCTAGACAAATATGGAAAGTGAAACCTCAAATGTATTATTAATTGTATAAAAAGAGGAAGCATACAACCGTGACCTTGATGTTGGAGACCTCCTGTTTGGGTTTCAAAATGTCACTCATTACCATACATTTTTCACCTATGCTTCCATTTTATCACCCATTATTCACCACCATGTCACTTCATTTTCCCTATTATTCACCATTAATGGGTCCAATTTATATTTTCCAAATATTATTTATTTTTAAGCATTTTTGAGAGAAATTCTTGATTAAATATTAGAAAATAATATATTTTACATTATACATGGAAAGTGGGTTGTTTTTGTGACATGTGTAGGTGCCAAGGAAGCTTCCAAGACACCTTTATGTGGCCTTGAAGGATCAAATTCGAATTTGAGAAGATAAACCTCATGGAAAAGATTATGATCTCATGGAGAAGATCAAGGACAAAAGGGGTTATGTGTCTAGATGGTTGAGAGATGTATGGAACTAAAAGAGAGATTAGTGGATGATCATTATGAGTTTGTTACTCATCCCATTGTATAAATAGGAGTACAATCTCCTCCATTTGTAATGTTGAAGTTTTTGTAATATTGTAATCTTGAAGTTTTTGTAATCTTAGAATTTTGGAGTATGTAATCTTAGAAGCTTAGAGTTGCAATCTTAGAGTTGGTTTGTAATGGAGATTTTGAAATAAAGGATCATACTTCAATTTTGCTTCTACATCTGAGTCTCCATTGAAGTGGTGTGCTTGTGGAGTTATGGAGGGCCCCCATGGCCTCACTTGCATGCTTATTTGCTTATTTTAGGTATAATTTATTTTATGTTTTTGTTTGATTTCAGCTTTTAAATTTTGTTAAATGTTCTAATATTGGAAGAGTCTTATTTGAAAGTGTTTTTGTAAGAAAACCATAAGATGTCAGAAAATTATTAGATTTAGGTTTGTTTCATTTCAGCTTTTAAGTTTTGCTAAATGTTCTAATATTGGAGGAGATCCTAAAATTCAAGTGTTCTTGTAAGAGAACCTTAGGATCTTGACAATTGTTAGATCTAGGTTTGATTAGTTATTGAAAGAGATCTTAATGAATATGTTCTTGTAAGGGGACTTTAAGATCTTGGACAAATTAGGAATCTTTGTAGATCTATATATTTTAGATAAGCACTTCTAAGTTTACCTTCCCGGGTTGACATTAAATGAACTCTAATTGACATCATCAATTGGAACCAAACATTTTGGCGTCGTTGCCGGGGAAGTGCAACTAGAAGGATTTAGTAATTATTTTATGCATTTGTTTTTGATGGGCTAATTTGTGGAACTTGGTGACAGCAGGTTCATAAAGGAGTTCAAAGTTTGGAGCATTTTTATTTTCGCACATAGTTAATTCAGTTTTTATTTTAAACCCTCCATTTCTCACTAATCCATCTACGGATGATGAATTTGACAATGTTGAATAGGTACTTCTTGGAGAGCAAGGAAAATAACCTTGAGCCAACTCTAAGACAGGATTCTCACATACTTGTAAAACATAATGTAAAATTTTTAAATCTTGATGTGAGCATGTTTGAATTTTTAGTCCGTAGATGGCTTCATTGGAAGCATTCTTTTACTTAGAAATCAAAACATCTTTCAAGTTAATATAGAATAGATTAGAAAAATAAAAAATGAGATCTCATTAGAAGTCATTAGAAGTCATTAGAAGTCATTCTCATTAGAATTTTCTTTTAGTCTTATTTTAAATCATCATGAATAAATGAATAAATTCGCATTTCTATGTCTTGTTTCTGTATCACGGGTGAGCCAGGAGCTTGATTATCGGAAAGCTTTGTCTTCCGAAAGTCTAAATGCCCCCGTGACATTGCAGAAAATGTATAGACAATGCGAGGTTTGATTGCAAATCTTAATTGTGTTTTATCCATCCACCCTAACCTGCATAAATAAAAACAAATCAAGGGATTAGTATGTTCTCTTCCCGCGTTTCGTGCGATCAGGAAGATCAAAAAATCTATTGATTTATTTCAAATAAAAATACTCTTACTGGAAAATT
This sequence comes from Pinus albicaulis, assembly GCA_034641835.2. Lineage (NCBI taxonomy): Eukaryota > Viridiplantae > Streptophyta > Pinopsida > Pinales > Pinaceae > Pinus > Pinus albicaulis. The sequence goes on from CM076572.1 coordinate 542,968,407, forward strand.
GATCTGTAATATAACAATAAAGAATTTTGTGAATGTGAAAAAATCATCTTAAAAAAAACATTTTAGATAAAACTTAGTCTTTTTAAATTTTAGTTTTAAAAAAAAATAATAATAAAAATAAAAAATAAAAATTTCCCACATAATAATAATATATATATATATATCATATATATATTATTATTAAAAAAATTCTTTTTGAATAAATAGCCATTTTTTGATAGGTTACATTTCATTTTTTTAATAAATTTTTTTATTTTTTTCGCAATAAACAAAACATTATTAAAAAAAAAAAAAAAAAAACACAACAAAACGAAATCATAAAAAATAATAATAAAAATCCAACGAATAAAACCAATGGCACCAAACACATATTAAAAAAAATAAAAAATAAAAAACCGTGTCAAATTAAAAGAAAATAGACAGCACAGGATTTGTACGTGAGGGTTCTCCGAGCAAAATCGACCCGGCCTGCGTAACGAATTGTATGTTGTTTTTAATTTTTTTTTGGGAAATTTCCATTTCTCATTCATCAACCCTCAATGATAATGAGAATAAAGCCCTCCTCACGCGATTCGAGCAACAACTCAATTGATCAGCTAGCAACGCATTTGGCACCATTTAAATGTATTGACGTCAACCCAGACGTAGAATGGCATGAATTTTTCAAAGGAAATTAAACCAGTATCGAACCAACGTGACTGATAATTCTTCAGCAAAGTCTTCATTCCCTTCTTGAATAACTCGTGTCTCATGATCTTGCTCCCTCATCAACACGATATTTGCCATGCTGTCTCAAATTGGAAAAGATGAGAAATGGTCTTCTGTTGCTGGCACGGAAGCTGTTAAGGAATTTTGTAATTCCAATCCATGTCCATGATGCCCAGCAGCGCAAGCTCCCTTTGGATTGAATTATAACACTGATCATTATGCCCACAGATTTAATTTGTTCCATAGCTATGAATCCGAAAACCTAGCCGGCCTTTTGAATCCCCTACTGCAAACATTCTGCAATTCCAGTTCTCAAACTAATAGTCTTTCTTGGAATATATTCGCAGGCTCCGTCACACAAAACAAAAGGAATCACAAAATGACATCCCTACAGAAATAAATATGTTGTGAATTTATAAAATATTTCTATTATGGAATTTTTTAAGAATCTAAATACATCAGGGATAGTTTGAGCAGCGACGCTGAGCAAAAGAAGATCGCAATATTCGAAGAGAAGAGTTGGGGCAGCTAATTTACAATTTTAGCGTTTCAAATAATCCACCTTCGTTATCGATTGTGGGAATCACTGGAGAAGACCAAGAATTGTGGACCAATAAATTATGGATCATCGAGCAACATCGGATTACATTTAAACAGTATTTTAATATTTGATCCATTCCATCATAATAGCATTGTGATTAGATATATTCGACAAGAATTCGCAGGATTGTATCTCTTTTAGACAAAAGAGGAACCTATAGACAAAAGAGGAAACTATCAGATTGGCATTGTATGGCTCAAATCCAAGAAAATTACAATCAATCCCAACTAATGTGTGGTGATTCTGAAATGATGGGACTCCAGCACAATTCTCCAGCTATAATTAAGTGAATATCCATAGGGATCGTGGCATTCGAGATGATCCTTCCACATAGACAGGCGATCCATTTTGAGATTAAGGTATACATATCTTATCAGATTCGTTGGATTATTAATCTCCGCATCATCCTCCATTTGCAGTCAACGCGGTTTGGGGTATGGATGGGCGGTTTCTCAAGGGCGTCTTTGTTGCTTTCACCCACTCATTCTTATTGGTCATTTGTAGGAATTTTATCATTTTAAAAATCTACACACTCGAGCATCTTGCCATTGATCCACCGCCTCAGTTCCTGTCTGGTGATATAGCAGATTTGGACACCCCGCCGTATCACTCAGCATCCTCTTCCTCTCCACTTTCATTATCTTCTTCGTCATTGATTTCTGACTTTGATTTCTCAGACTCTTCATCTACTTCTTCAAGGCTCGCATTCTGTTGTTTATTATATGAAGACAGTGACTTTTCATATTCAGCGTTCTTCTTCTCAGCTTTATCCACAAATGGAGCCTTATCCCCATCGCTCATTGTCCTCCATTTTTCTCCTCCGGCTTTCCCAACCACCGAAACTGAATACAAAGAAAGCACTGGGAAGCCTTTTGGCTTGTTTGGATCCTTCCGTCATCTTTAATGATGGCCTCAATATCCTTGTCGGCAACTAAATCCAGACTCAAACCTCAGTATTTCGAAAATAATCTCTTAATAATCTGTTGTGATTACCAGGTTAGATTGGGCATGCCTGTTGTATTCTCCTTGTTGTATACAGACCTTATGCAATTTTTCAAACTTAGTCTTGCTGTAGCAGCTTATCATCACCACATTCTCTGAGCAACTACCAAGAAAATGCCTCCTCTATATTCAATTTAGTTATAAAAAAAAAAAATCTGATTTGACTTATCTTGGAGAGATTTGGCATTTGCATTATCTTCTCTTAATTTTTCTAGACAAAAAGCCAGATTTTTCATTGATTTTGTGTTTTTTTTTTAGGATATTGGAAAAAAATCCATTTTAGTGTTTGTTTATTTTTAGAAATTTTCTTTATTAGTTTTTAATAGAATTTGTTTTTGTTGATTTAAATAAATAACAAATTAAAAAATTTTGTTTTTTTAATTTTTGTTATAAAAAAAAAAAATGAATTTCATTCTTTTGTTTTTTTTTTTTTTTTTTTTTTAAATAAATAAAAAATAAAAAATAAATTTTAAAAATTTTAAAAAAAAAATTCTCACAAAATTCACACAGGTTTGAAAATAAATAATGGAACATTTGGAAACAAATTTCAAACATTTTGAGGATTTTATAGATGATGATTATCTTGTTTCGATAAGCTTCAAGTTGGCGTTAAACTCATAACATCTTTCTGTTGAATGCTTTTACGTGACATATTAATATGCAGAACACAACAGATCTTTCAAATGCCAATCTTTTTGCTGAGCATAACAGGGAGAATTACTTTTCATGGTTATTTTTAAAGAATGGATTGATTTTAATATCATGATTAAGTCAATTTCAACACCTTTGATTGTCCTTAACATGTTTTATTTGGTATGAAATTTTTGCGTAAGAATCATGAAGGAACTGGCCATTTCTTCTAGAGCACACTTATGTTTTCTTTGTACCAAGTTTTTTTTACAGGTTACAGGATAATCAAGTATTCATTAAGGAGATTACATTGTGCGCACAATTGGTCTTCAAACGACTAAATTCATGAAAAATTATAAAGACAAATCCATGTTCACAACCACTACCTTGCACCTCCCTTTTTGCAAAAGATTTTGAATTCCACCAATTGTCAAACCATAAAGCATACCATTTCCATGTCCATTTTTCACAGCAAGAGTTCTTCTTCATTCACCATGCATTTCATTTCATCTATTCCTAACTCATCAATAAAAGCCATTTTCCATTTCCATTTCCCTTTTCATACCATTTTTCATTTCCGCCAATAAAGCCCTGCTTCTATGTATATCATTGAGTCAAAGTCCTAGAGTCTACTTATCTTTGTAAAAACACCTAGAGGCTTGCATGCCCTAATGGAAAGTACTCTTGCCAATAAACAATGGGAGTACATTAATATCCCTTGTTTGTTGGATCTTGTAGGTGACTCGACCACAACAAACATATTCGTACCTACAAAGATGTGTTAGGCATCTTGACTCCCATTGGAATCAATGGTGAGAGCTCTCATGTTGATTAGTGGCATTCATTAATGGCCACTAAGCCAACAACTTCTTACTATGTTCGACACCAACACATTTAATCACATAGTAAGATTTATGCCATCGACCGTTGAAGACTTGAAGACCCATATTTTGTAGCAGATGAAGTAGATTTCCGTTCATTTCTTTTTCAACTTGTCATGACTTGAGGACAAGTCAATAAATAAGGTTGGGGGGAGGAAAATGTAACTTATATATTTTGTATACCTTCCAAGCCTTATAGATTTTCAGCCATATTCAGCAGACTCATCAGATTCATCAGACTATCTAGCAGTAGATACGACAATACAGATCCATCTTTCATTCACAACTTGCATAAGAAGCTTCAGATCAGAATTGCAGCAACTAAACATGCATGATTCATCCACTACTGTAGGTAAGTAAGGTATGATGTTTTCTAACCTTTAATCTTGAAATTATTTTTAGATGCTAAAATGATGATATTTGGAAAATATTCCACTATTTCACTATTCCCTTTCTCATTAAAAAATTGCCAAAAACCATCAGTTGGGGAGGGGGGAATTTCACACTTCACACTTCACTTTTTTTTTCCCTCATTCATATTACATCTTAACCCACATAGTTTTCCCACAATAAAACTACTACAAAATGATGAGCATATTAAATGACTTCTTAAATATGATGAGCATATTAAATGACTTCTTAAAATGATTGATCTAAACAAAGTAAATAATGATTGTAAACACAAGAACCAATCATTAAACAGAGATCTCAACAAAGTAAATAATGATTGTAACACAAGAACCAATCATTAAAAGATGCAAATTCTTTGCAAAAATAAAAGTTATCCAAAGAAGTGCAAAGTTAAAAAGAAGTCCATGATTGAAAGATGTTTGTTACACAAGAACCAAACATCTTGTAAAAGGAAGCTCATCTAAGAATTAAATCAAATAAGTCATTGTAGTAGCTTGCATGAGGACATGCAAGAGCTTCAGTTGGGGAGTATGTTTGGGTTTCAAAATGTCACTCATTACCATACATTTTTCACCTATGCTTCCATTTTATCACCCATTATTCACCACCATGTCACTTCATTTTCCCTATTATTCACCATTAATGGTTCTAATTTATATTTTCCAAATATTATTTATTTTTAAGCATTTTTGAGAGAAATTCTTGATTAAATATTAGAAAATAATATATTTTACATTATATATGGAAAGTGGGTTGTTTTTGTGACATGTGTAGGTGCTAAGGAAGCTTCCAAGACAGCTTTATGTGGCCTTGAAGGATCAAATTCGAATTTGAGAAGATAAACCTCATGGAGAAGATTATGATCTCATGGAGAAGATCAAGGACAAAAGGGGTTATGTGTCTAGATGGTTGAGAGATGTATGGAACTAAAAGAGAGATTAGTGGATCATTATGAGTTTGTTACTCATCCCATTGTATAAATAGGAGTACAATCTCCTCCATTTGTAATGTTGAAGTTTTTGTAATATTGTAATCTTGAAGTTTTTGTAATCTTAGAATTTTGGAGTATGTAATCTTAGAATCTTAGAGTTGCAATCTTAGAGTTGGTTTGTAATGGAGATTTTGAAATAAAGGATCATACTTCAATTTTGCTTCTACATCTGAGTCTCCATTGAAGTGGTGTGCTTGTGGAGTTATGGAGGGCCCCCATGGCCTCACTTGCATGCTTATTTGCTTATTTTAGGTATAATTTATTTTATGTTTTTGTTTGATTTCAGCTTTTAAATTTTGTTAAATGTTCTAATATTGGAAGAGTCTTATTTGAAAGTGTTTTTGTAAGAAAACCATAAGATCTCAGACAATTATTAGATTTAGGTTTGTTTCATTTCAGCTTTTAAGTTTTGCTAAATGTTCTAATATTGGAGGAGATCCTAAAATTCAAGTGTTCTTGTAAGAGAACCTTAGGATCTTGACAATTGTTAGATCTAGGTTTGATTAGTTATTGAAAGATATATTAACGAATATGTTCTTGTAAGGGGACTTTAAGATCTTGGACAAATTAGGAATCTTTCTAGATCTATATATTTTAGATAAGCACTTCTAAGTTTACCTTCCCGGGTTGACATTAAATGAACTCTAATTGACATCATCAATTGGAACCAAACACCTCCCTTTGGTGATGTCCATGTCCAAACTGAGGCTCTTCAAGCAATCCTTCTCCCAAGTGGAAATCTGGGCATAATCACAGTATAGGGATGAAAAGGATTAATGATCAGGAAATACCAACCAGTAGTGGAAGGATGGGATTCAATTTATAGGTAGGGAGAGGGAGTTAGGGATCCATAAAAGAAGGAGGAAGCCCCACTTCTCATTGGAAAATTCCCTAATCACAAGATCAAGAGCTCCAAATGAGAGAGCTCGAGCATATATACAACAAACCTGTTAAGCAACCAACTCACAAAATAGATCAAATACTTAGAAATAAACCTCTTCGAGGGGGAAACCTCCTTTACATTAAATAAATGAAAAATTATTGGATTATTCAAATGAAAAAAACTCCTTTCTATATATATGAGTCCAAGGGGTCACAATACAATCCTATCCGACATAACAATAACAATAGTGGGATTATATGGGGCACAATAATAACAATATGGGGACTACTTGGGTGCAACAATAACAATAAGGGGGATACACTAACAATAAAAATAAGGGTATACACTAGTAACCTATCATGTCCCTCTCCTTCTAAAAAGTATTGTCCTCAATGCTTGTGTAGTTCTGGATGCTTCTGTATAAAATTCTCATCCTCCCATGTCAAATATTTAGCGGGTAAGTTCTTCCACTTGATGAGATACTCTGAAATTAATCTATTTCATAGTTTTTGAGTTCTTATTTCCGTGACTGCTTCAAGTTCCAATATGATTTTCCCTTCCTCTTCAAGTTCTAGCAATATTGTTTGAACTGGGAGCTTATCAACTATAACCTTCTTTAAGCATGAAACAAGGAAAATTGGGTGCACTCTGGAAGATGCAAGAAGCTCCAATTTGTATGCCATAGTGCCAATCTTTTTCAACACCTTGTTAGGACCACAATACTTTGGTGATAATTTATTATCCTTCTTAGCTTGCTTGGGGGACATTTTTTTTATGGTTGTAGCCGTAAAAATACCCAGGCACCCACATCAAAACTTCTTTCCTTACGATGTTGATATACCTATTGTTTCATTCGATTCTGCGCCAACGTGAGGTTATCCTTTAAGAGTAGGAGAAATTGTTGTTAATGCTCAATGTGATCTTCCACTGCTTGAACCTTAGAATTTTCTCTTAATGATGATGTGATGGACAATGGATGATATCCATAAAGTGCCATAAATGGGGTCATTTTTTATGTAGTATGGAAGGAAGTGTTATACCACCATTCAATCGGAGGTAACCACTTGACCCATTGTATTTGTTTATCATATACAAAGAAACAAAGATATCCTTACAAACCTTTGTTCACTATCTCAGTTTTCCCCTCAGATTGAGGATGATAAGATGAACTATGAGCTAATTGAGTACCCAAACAAGAAAATAATTTCATCCAAAAATTTCCAGTGAAAATGGGATCTTTGTCGCTTACAATAATATATGGGTTTCCATGTAGCTTTTGAATCATTTCCATAAATGCAGTAGCAATTTTACTGGATTTAAATGGATGAGATAATCCACAAAAGTTTGCATACTTGGTAAGTATATCAACTACCACCATGATGACACTCTTTCTTTTGGAATTGGGTAAACCTGTGATAAAATCCATTGAAACCTCCTCCCAAAATTGACTTGGAATGGATAAAGGTTGTAGCAGACCCGGGGTATTAATTGTCTCAACTTTATTTTTCTGGAAGACCAAAAATTCTGCTACAAACTTTTGAATATCAGATTTAAGGCCATCAAAAAAAAATTCTTTCTTGACCCTGTGGTAAGTTTTTATAAATCTTGAGTGTCCTCCTAAGGGAGAGGTGTGCCATTACAAAAGAATATTTTTTTTTATTTGGGAATTCTTACAAATATATAAGCGATCTTTGTACCATAATGAATCATTTTTTCAGCTAAATGTATCATGTGTATTGGGATATTGCTGCAACTTTTGAATGAGTGTCCACACTTCTTCATCATTCTTCCATACCTCCCTTGATTCAGTTATCCAATCTAGTTGGATAATAGATATGGAACAAAGAAATGCTTCCACATCGTCATCCTTTCTTGAGAGTGCATCTGCAGCCACATTTAGCTTCCCTTTTTTGTAGATGATTTCAAAGTCATTACCCAACATCTTTATGACCCATTTTTGTTACTCTTCTGAAGATAATATTTTTTCCAAAAATTATTTAAGACTATCATGATCTATTTTTACCTTGAAGTGTCTTCCCATTAGGTAAGGTTTCCATTTATTTAGTGCATGTAGTATTGCCAACATTTCCTTCTCATAAATAGGTTTATGTAGATACTTTTCTTTGATTGGGCAGCTTTCAAAAGCAATGGGTCTTCCTTCTTGCATCAAAAAACACCAATTCCATTTCATGAGGCATCACATTCCATAATAAAGGTTTTGTGAAGTTTGGTGTAGCTAAGACCGGTGCTTGGCACATTGCCTCTTTAAGATGTTCAAAGGCCTTAGTTACGTTTGGAGTCCAAGAAAATGTATTCGTCTTCAGTAATGTTGTTAGAGGTGCTGCAATTTTCCCATAATTCTTAACAAATGTGCGATAATACCCTGTTAATCCAATAAATATTCGCAGATTCTTCAAGGTCGTGGGGATTTTCCATTCCTTAATGGATTTAATTTTGTTAGGGTCTACTTTAACACCCTCATGAGATACAATATGACCCAGATATTCCACCTCTCGTACTCCAAAGATACATTTGGAGTTTTTTGCATATAATTTTTTTTCCTCCAATAGTTTGAGCACCCTGTCAGCATGTTAAACATGATCGTTCCAATACTTGTTGTAGATTAGTATATCATCAAAAAATACTAACACAAATTTTCTAAGGAAGAGTTTGAAAATGGAATTCATCAACCCTTGAAATGTAGAAGGTGCATTGGTAAGGAAAAAAGACATGACCAAAAATTCATAATGAACCTCATGAGTTCTAATTGTTTTTCTCTGAATATCTTCAGTCTTCATTCTAATTTGATAATATCCTGAACAAAGATCCAACTTGGTGAAGTAAATCTCTCCATGTAATTCATCCAATAATTCATCAATAAAAGGAATGAGAAAGTTATCTTTAATAGTGAGCTTGTTGAGCTCCCTATAATCCAAACACATACTCCATGACCCATCCCTCTTGTGCACCAATACTATTGTTGCAAAGAAAGAACTTTGACTAGGTTGAATTATACCAACCTCTAGCATTTCTGCAATCATACATTCAATTTCTCTCTTTTGGGTATAGGGATATCTGTAAGGCCTGATGTTTGGAGGAACACTTCCTGGAATCAAATGAATAGCATTATCGTGATCATGAATTAGTGGGAGGCATTTTGGAGTCTCAAATACCTTGGAATGATTGTCCAATACTTTTTGGAGATCTAGAGAAATAGATGATTTCAATGTTTAAAACTCTAGTGAGCATAATTGTGCAATTACCCCTCGTTTTTATTTCTTTAGAAGCTTTGTCATGCCATTAGCGCTGATTATATTTCTTGGTTTCCCTGTAATAACTCTTGATTCAACTTCCTTTCCTTCCCAAAAACAATTCAAGAAAAATTCTTGAAAATTAAAATTTATCGAACCCAAATATTGTAACCATTGAACTCCTAGTACCGCATCAACACCACCCATTGGAATGGAAAGAATTGGGCTATTCAACGCATATTCCCCCATGGTTAGCTTGATATTATGGCACTTTCCAGAGAAATTTATAGTTCCTCCATTTGCAACCATCACTTGATAATTTGGTGTTGGATATAGGAAGCAATTCAATTCCTTGGCTATCTTACAATGAATAAAATTATAGCTACTACCCGAATCAATAAACACTATTACTTTTTTATTCTTGATATGTCCTTCTATATTTAGAGTTTGAGGAGTGGATTCATATCTTCTTTCTCTAAGGCCGATTCCTAGTTGATATCCTATTCTTTTGAAGTTTCTTGTTCATTTTCTTCCTCCTCTTCACAATCTATGTAAAATAATTTCTTCTCAGCGCACTTATGACCTTTAGTATATTTTCTATCACAAATGTAACAAATCCCTTTTGCTCTTTTTTCTTCCAACTATTGTGGTGTCAACCTTGTAGGTTTTGGAAGGCTAGGAGTAGCAACACTTCCATCTTTATAGTTGTGAGTGGTAGGCTTCCTTGTCACCATAATTTTGCTTTCAATTTTTTTCTTGCCAACCTGAATGCCTTCTCCAATGTATCAGGTTCCCAAAGGCAAACCTCATGTTGAATTTTATCCTTTAAAGCCCCTATGAATAAATAAATCTTATGTTCCTTTGGAAAATTATTTACCTTTATATTCAATTTTTGGAAGTCTTTAATCTGCTCCATCATCGAACCCTTTTGTTTGAGATATATCAATTAGCTAAATAAGGTGTTGCTCTTTGTATCCTCACAATGTGCTATAATTTCTTCCATAAAAATTAACCAAGTGAAAATTGGTTTACGAGAAAAAATTCATCGATACCATACAAATTGATTTTGTTCTAATATAAAGTTTCAATGTGTACCTTTTGTGTGTTTTAGACATTATGGAACTCAAATTATTTCTCCATTTATAGTATCCATGTTATCGGATCCTTGCCATCGAACTTCCTCATATCGATCTTTGGAATATGGTGGGTCTTAAATCCAACATTAGATTATATGAAATCATGATTAACAATTTTTTTTTCTCATCATGAATTTCATCTAATACCTTTTCACCATTAGGAAGCATTTCTTGTAGCAACTTTTTCAAACATTCCATGTATGTTTTTAAGCCATTCTTCAAATCTTCCAAGTTGCCTTTAATTTTTGCTTCTGTGCCTTCCATATCTAATTTTAAACCATTATTCAAACCATCCATCTTAGCTTCCATTTCATTTTTTGTTACTCTTTGCGAGAGCGACATTTGTTGCACTTGGTCTCGTAATTTTGATATATCATGCTAAAATTCTTCCTCTTCATGTGTCATAGTAGAGTTTTATGAGGGCTTAATGGGTGTAGAATTATTTTTTGGATGCATTTTAGAACTCAATACAAATATCTATGCTTCCATATTCCCTTGGAATCACTTCAAATTATTTTTTCAAACAAAAGGTATGCAATTTGTTTTTAAAAAATACACACATTTTTCTTGCTTTTAGGAGCTCGATCTTAGAACGGTTGTAACTTTGCAATTTAGGATCTCCAAGATGTGAAATTAGGTCCTATAGTAGCCCTTTGAGTCTTATTTCCAATGTCACATGTTAGACCTAATTGGGATTCTTCAAGGCAAAGTTATTCCTGATCTCCCACAATGGCCTAATTATGGGTTGGTTCAGTAGAGCAAACTTGTATGGTGTCGTACATGACACTATTTTTACCTTCGGCTCTGAAATAAATACACACTAAACTAAAGTCCATGCAATTTTTGCCACTTTTTAGATAATTCCAATCCAATGCCTGAAACAAAATCTATGATGATTTTCCCTAAGTCGCATGTTTGAGATGAAATTCTGGAGCCGGAAAAAACCCTAACTTCCATAGATCATATCTCCGACAATATTGGGAACTAAGGTCTGAAATTTGTACACGAATTTAATTATGATTTTGAATCCACGCAGTAAAAAATTCATCATCTGAGGCCTCATAGAAAAACATTTTTAGCGAAAAATCCAATATGACCTGTTTGAATAAGCGAAACCCTAGAATCACAAGCTCTGATACCAAATGTTATGAAACCAACTCACAAAATAGAAGAAAAGATAGATAAACGACTTAGAAATCAACATCTTCAAGGGGAAAACCTCCTTTACATTACATAAATGAACAATTCTTGGATGATTCAAATGAAAAAACCTCCTTTCTATATATAGGAGTCCAAGGGGTCACAATATAATCGTATCCAACATAACAATAACAATGTAAGGGAACAATAATAACAATAGTGGGATACTATGGGGCACAATAATAAAAATATGGGGACTACATGGGAAAAACAATAAAATTAAGGGGTATACACTAATAATAACAATAAAGGTATACACTATTGTTATAGGGACCTAGCAGAACCATATCCAGCTCGATGTTCTGTAAGCTTCTAGTGCACGAAGATTCCTCTCCATTTGAGGAAAAACTGCCAGAAGAGGTTCAGTGCGCTTTTTCCTATAAAAAATAATGTTGGCGGTGCTAGGTCAAAGTGTTGCAACATTTCATTAGCTCAGGAAGGCAACCAACAAAGAAATTTGACCCATATATTTAGATTTTAAGCTGAGCTTCTTCACAAAATATTCAAGGTGACTTTCTGTTGGTCTTCAAGGGATACCTTGATGTATTCTCCATGGTGGATATACTGCACATTTTTCATCTTAGGTCACTTCAAGATTAGGGATGGGAAGTGAATGGGGTGACAAATTACTGTGTAACAATCTCCAAATGGAATCACATCAATTAGACCTTTTATGAAAATTTTATGCTTCAATTAGTGACTATTGTTCTAGACAAAACTTCACAGACAACTCCATCAAGTAGGATGATCTTCATCATGATTAGCACATCATTTTAATTCACTTTAAAAACGTGTTTTCTCTAGAATTATCCATATTATTCCACTTCATTCGAGCTTTGGAAGCACCCTAATAGGAAGTAAAACAAATATTTTGTGAACAAAATATTGTCGGGAGGTATTGGTGACCACCACTTCTCGGCTGGTAAACAAATGCATTTTTCTTTGTTTATCTTCTTTGGATTTAATTCATATGCATTTTTTGTAATTATTTTACATAATCCTTGGAAGGATAAATGTCGATCAGTTTTATTCCCCATAATCTTACATTTTATTGCAGGCAAGTGCTAAGTTTTTGTAGGTCCGAGGAGAATCCAAAGGGTCAAACCTATGGACGAGTGATATTAAAAGTCAAGTTGTGAAAATTCATGCAAAATGGTATGAAATATAAAAATTTCATTCAATCTAAGTGGAACATTATTTGATGTTGATTTCATCAATAAATTTCAAAATCCTTGGAGCTTGCATTCAACTATTAACCAACAACGCCAACAACCCTTCAATGTTTAAAGATGTATCAAGATTAAGGCGATTGAAATCAAGATATATATTATGTCAAGTCAAAATTACTGCAACGAATCCTCTGAGAAAACATATTTTTTATGACGTCAATCATCAACCTTATATATTTTGAAGTTAAAACCTTTATCTATTCATCCATCTTACTGCTACTACCAAATCATGACTTCAAATTTTTTATTTTCACAAGATTACCATACTTCCTTACTCCATCCACCCCCTCTTTCATTTTATATTTACTTCAAAAAATATGAAAAAATGAAAATAAAATAAAATAATGAGTTTAGTTGTGAAAATATAGGATACTGGCACAATCTAAACTCGATTTTTCATTGGAAAACCAAGCAATTGGCAATTGAGAATTCCCAATAAAATATATACCTAGTGGTTTCATCTTTATTTCAAAGTTGTAGATACTCTCTAATGATGATTAGACAATAATCCTAGGGGAATACTTTAGAATAAGTTTTCAATTCTTAAGTTTAGAGAATATTGTATAGGTTTTTGTGGAGTACTATTTCTACTTCTACAAGTTCTAACCTTATTCTAATTCTGAGGTACTATCAACAATTTTTCCACCTCTACGACAACTACTCTCATCTTTGAAAAACATAGAGGAACTTATCTTATTCAAGATTTCCAAATGGTTTCAAAACTGCGAATGAACTACTAAATAAAAATAAGTCCATCAACAACAATTTAGTCCATGTGCAACAAAAAAAACATAAGAAGAGAATTAAAGAGTACAAGCAATGTTGAAATTTAATACAAAATATGTATTGCTTAGATTCTCCTTATCTAACAATTATATGCCACTATTAAATACAAAATATCTTCTAAAAAATATTTGTAGAATTTAAAACACAATCGCCAATAGCAATATCATGAAGAAAGATCAACCACACGTAACACAGATAATTTACCAAGGGAAAGCATATAGCTAAAATCCCAACTATATTATATTATGTATTATATCATGGATCATGAAAAAATTACATACAAAGCTCCAATCCAAGAGCTCTCAATACAATAGCTAATTGTCTCACACTGTCATTCAAAAATTGGCAAGTTCCTTAGCCAATTTACTGTCTCCAGACAGCCTACCTCCACTGCGCAATCCCAGCTAATATCAATCCCTAAATGAATGGAATCTTGCTTGCCTTGACTGCGCAATCCTCATGGGCACATCCAATGTGTGTGTGGTTGCATGTGTGCAACCGATAATGTCACAAATGATAGTCAATATGTCCCTTTCATCTACATCTCAACTGGGTCTCCACTGGATTTGACATTCTTTTAGTTAATAGTAGTAAATATTCAGTTGCATGTGAGGCCACTGATTCTGAATTAATTAATAATTAATTCACTTGATCTCTCACTAGGGTATCTTCAGTTACAACTAGCACAACTGAGTTTAACTCACTTAACTGAGTTAAACTAATTTACAACTTTCATAACTACACTTCCAACTATGTTACAACTTCGAATCACTCAGTTACAACTAAGTCATCTTGCATGTTCCACCAACCAACCACTCAACTTGAAATTCCTATAGATAAATAATTTTCCACTTCAGTTAACCATTTCCAAGTACTCATTGAGAACAGATTATTGTTTATTTTCCTACTAATATTAAGGGATAATAATAGTCGACATGCATCTATAAATATACATGCAATCTATAAATTGAGCTTGCACATACATCTATAAATAGACCTCATCTATAAACATAATTTGCTCATGCGTCTATAAATAGACATCCACCTAAAAATAGCGTTAGGCTCCATCCTAGTGTAGGTGCATAATTTTTACTAGGATCTTCTTGTTGAATCTCAACACTCCCTCTCAACAAGAAAGGGATTATCCTTCACCCCAATCATGTCTCTATGGTATTCGAATTTTCTCCTGGTGAGCGCCTTCGTCAGGATATGTGCATCCTGATCTTCCGTAGGAATGTACTAAAGCAACATGATCTTCCTCTGCACACAATATCTAATATGATTAGGTCGATCATGAAACACAAGATTAATCGAGAGTTTAATGCAACTCTGATTATCACAATGAATCACTGTCAATATAAATGAGAACCAAACAAACCAACCAAGAACTTTCTCATCCAGATAGCCTCACATGAAACTTGACTCGCTGCCATGTATTCCACTTCCCCTTAACTGAGTGCCACGGGTCTCTGCTTCCTATTGTACCAAGAAACAATTGTAGATCCAACGCTAAAGATCCCCCCTAATGTACTCTTTCTGTCTGATGGGCTGCCTGCCCAATTTGCATCCGTGAAGCCATGCAACTTCACCTCATCCGTCTATCTGTACCATAAACCATACTCAGATGTTCCCCTCAGGTATCTCAAGACATGTTTTCCCGCCTTCCAAAAGAGATTGGTAGGCTTAACCATCGCTTGACTTAGTTGGTTAACTGCATAGAAATTGTACAGTCTCGTGTTCACTAGATACATTAGCGAACCCACTAATGTCAATAGACAGTAGCATCCACTACCTCTCTAGAAGTAGCATCCTCTTTCCTCTAGTTTCCTGGAAGAGGAGTATCCATGGGTTTGCAGCCCTCCATGTGAAACTTACCCAGTATCTCCCTTGCATACTTTCCTTGAGACACAAAAACTTCACCATCTCACTACCATATTTCCAATCCAAGGAAATAATGAAGGAGGCCCATATCCTTCATCTCGAACTCCTTTTCAAGGTCCTCCTTGCATGAGTGTATCAGTTGCTCATCACCAGTCAATATTAAATCATCAACATAAAGAACAATGATTAATGGCTTACCCTACACCACAATTTGGTATAGGTTTGCATCCACTTCACTTTTGGTGAAGCCCAGTCCAGTGAAATAGTTGTCTATCTTAGCGTACCAAGCATGGGGTCCTTGCTTCAACCCATACAACGCTCTTTTGAGTCAGCACACATGCAACTCATTGTTGAAGATCTCAAATCCTTCAGGCTTCTCTATTTACACCTATTCCTCAATGATCCCATTGAGAAATGCAGTCTTCACATCTATATGATGAATGCGCCAGCCCATCTGCGCTGAGAGAGCAATGATGGTCCTTATGGAAGAATACATTGTGACAAGTACAAAGGTTTCTTCATCATCTATCCCCTCAATCTATGAGAAGCCACAATTCTGGCCTTGTATTTCTCAACACTCCCATCAGCAGCTTTCTTTACCTTGTAGATCCATCTCGAACCTACCACTTATTTATCAACCGACCCTGGAACAATTTTCCAAGCATTGTTTTTTACAATGGAGTCATACTCCACCATTTCATCTACCCACGTGGGCTCCTGCACTGCTTCCTGAAAGGAATATGGCTCAGTCACAATACATTTTCTCATGAGAGCCATGTATCCAGTAAATCAATCAAGAGACTGCCTTTGTCTACACTGTGAAGTAGGGGCTCCTACATTGTGTGCAACATCAAGTCTCATCCTATCATCTTCTGTGGTACGCCTTCTGCCAGTTCTAATAGTTGGATTTGCGTGACTGGACTCCTCCACTCCATGAACCTCCTCCTCTAGTTGAACCACATCTAGAGACTCACCTTTGGGAACCAACAGCTCCGCATGCAAGTCCATCTCCCTCTCAAGGGACAACCGCATGGCTTTCCCCTCATCGAATTTTATATCTTGTCGCACCATAGTCATTCGACTGTTTGGAAAATACACACGATAATTATGGGGTGTTTCTGTGTACCCCACAAATATCCCAACTTCAGCAGTTAGCTCTAGCTTCTTCCTGGCGTCCTTGGTTACATGCACATAAACAGATGAGCCAAAAATCTTAAAGTGTGAACCATCTAGTTTCTTACCAGTGAAAGCTTCTTCAGGTGTATTCATGCCAAGTACTCTATGAGGAAAATGATTTTGCACATAAACCGTAGTGTTGCATGCTTCCACCCACAAATGCATTGGTAGGCCCTGATCATGCAACATTGCTCGTGCTGCACCCATGATCATTATGTTCTTCCTCTTCACGACCCCATTTTGTTGTTGGTTATGAGGCGTTATGAGTTCTCTTTGAATTCCTTCTTGGTTGTAGAAGTTCTTGAATTCGTTAGAGATGTATTCTCCACCATTATCGCTCCTCATGGCCTTCACTTGCTTCCCCAACTCTTTCTCCACCAATGCTTTAAACTCACAGAACTTTGAGAATGTTTGATTATTCTTCTGCATGAAGAAGATCCAGAATTTACGAGAAAAATCATCAACAAAAATAACATAGTACTTATGTTTTGTTTTTGAAGCAACCGAGAATGGTCCACACATGTGTGTGTGAACTCTCTCAAGGATCCCTGAAGCACGGTTCTCCTTTTCATGAAAGTTGGACTTTACATACTTCCCCATGGTGCAACCATTGCACTGATCTAACTGAGCAAGTGTTCCCATTGGAAGTCCAGTAGGTATTTGATGCATGACTTTCAAGGCTCCGTGATGAATATGGCCCAATCGCATGTGCCATAATTCGCCCTCATCTCGGCTCACCACTTTTTCTGCCTTTCCCATCATGGCAGCGCAACCATCTACCTCCAACTTGTAGAGATTCTTAACTTGAATCACTATCCTCTCGACTTGAACCGTTGTTTTATGTCACAGGAAATCTTTTCAATTGTTGAAAACAACGTCATAGCCTCTGTCCTCCAACATTGCGACTAAGACCAAATTTTTCTTCAGACCTGGAACATGCATAACATCTTTCAATTGAAAAGGTTTACCTAAATCGCTTTGAAAGGTAATGGTACCAATGCCAGTCGCATTATATCTTCCATCGTCACCCATCTCTATATGCATCTGGAGATATTTCTCCTCCAAGTCATTGAAAGTTTCTTATCTCCTGTCATGTGAAAGGAAGTGCCACTATCCAAATACCACATCAATCCCAATGCACTTGACACCATGCATGTGATCAAGGATAAGACAAGTTTAAATTTCGAGGCAAGGACCTCACCAGCTGCAGCTCCAACAACCTTATTTTTCTTCTTCTTTTGCAGACAGTTAGTAGCAAGATGCCCATGTTCGTGACAGTGAAAACACTTCACCTTGGACATATCCAACTTCTTGCCTTTATACTTAGATTTAGAATGGAATTTCTTCCCCTTCCCCTTCTTCGTCTTGGAAGCCAAAGAAAAATCCTCTTCATCATCATGCTTTGATGAAGAATCATCTCTAGTGTTCCGCCTGAACTCCTCCTGCACCAGATCCAACCACAGTCGTTCCCAATCCAGAAATTTTTCCCTTTCGTTGAAAGATTCTA
This sequence comes from Pinus albicaulis, assembly GCA_034641835.2. NCBI lineage: Eukaryota > Viridiplantae > Streptophyta > Pinopsida > Pinales > Pinaceae > Pinus > Pinus albicaulis. The sequence continues at coordinate 542,986,680 of CM076572.1, forward strand.
CATAATTGTGCCAACTCTTAGGAAGTCCCAAGAGAGCCAATCTCACAAAATCATCATCAGGAACAATTATTCCTACACTCCCCAGTTCATCCCGACATTGGACAAACTTTGTGAGATACTTTGGAATGTTGTCGCCCTTTTCCATCTTGATCTTCCTGGGTTTATCTTTGAGCGCCAATTTCCTATGGTCGTTGTTGCTTTGGAAAAGATCCATAAAAGCCTTCCACATAGCATATGGTGTGGCTTTCGCATGGAGGCTTGAGACAATGTGGTCTCGTACTCCCTCCAATAGAATCCTCCTTGCCTTTGCCACTTTCTTTTGCCATGCATCAAGATTGGCAGCATCTGACGATGCAGGCTTAGGAACATCATTGTCAATGAATTCCTTCAAGCCATTATCTTTGAGCACCGCCTCCATCCTGTCCTTCTAAGAAATTTTGTTCGAGTTGACCTCAAGTGCATACTCTAGCCGCAAGCCATTGAAAGCCATTTCGATCTTGAATCAACTGCAGCACCAAGAAAGTCTTTCTGCAAATTCAAATTCTTTCCACCAACAAACTCAGCTCCTGCTTCAAAATTGCAATCTCTTGTGCTCTTATACCATGAAGAAATTTAATACAATATATGTATTGCATGGATTCTCCTGATCTAACAATTATATGCCATTGTTAAATACAGAATCTCTTCTACAAAATCTTTGCGGAATTTAAAACACAATCACCAATAGCAATATCATGAAGAAAGATCAATCACACATAACTCTTATAATTTACTCGGGGAAAGCATATAGCTGAAAACCCCACTATCTTCTATTATGTATTATATCATGGATCATGAAACAAATACATACAAAGCTCCAATCCAAGAGCTCTCAGTACAATAGCTAACTACCTCCCACTGTCATACAAAAATTGGCAAGTTCCTTAGCCAAATTACTGTCTCTAAACAGACTGCCTCCACTACGCAATCCCAGCTAATAGCAATCCCTGAATGAATAGAATCTTGCTTGCCTTGACTGCGCAATCTCAGCTGATAGAAATCCTTGAATAAATGGAATCATGTTTGCCTTGACTGTGCAATCCTCATGGGCACATCCAATGTGTGTGTGGTTGCATGTGTGCAACTGATAGTCAATCTGTCCCTTTCACCTACATCTCAACTGGGTCCCCACTAGATCTGACATGCAAGTAGTTAATAGTAGTAAATATTCAGTTGCATGTGAGGCCACTGATTGTGAATTAATTAATAATTAATTCACTTGATCTCTCACTAGTGTATCTTCAGTTACAACTATCACAACTGAGTTAAACTACTTTACAATTTTTATAAATACACTTCCAAGTCTGTTACAACTTCAAATCACTCAGTTACAATTAAGTCCTCTTGCATGTCCCACCAACCAACCACTCAACTTGAAATTCCTATAGCTAACTGGTTTTCCACTTCAGTTAACTATTTCAAGTGCTCACTGAGAATAGATTATTGTTTATTGTCCAACTAATATTAAGGGATAATAATAGTCGACAGAACTTGCACATACATCTATAAATAGACCTCATCTATAAATAGCATTTTCTCATGCATCTATAAATAGACATCCACCTAAAAATATCCTGAGACTCCATCCTAGTGTAGGTGCATAATTTTCACTAGGATCTTCTTGTTGAATCTCAACAAGCAACACCATTACAATTTTACTCTCGGAATTTGCAACAAAGAGTTACGATTTTGTTTCCTATACTTAGTGATATTACAACTTTTGGAGACATCATAGCTAATATTCCTCTAAATCTCAAAGTACATAATGAACTACTTTCAGGACACAATCTAGCTTTGGAAGAATAAATTGAACAATTGAAGGAAGAAAATGAACAATTGAAAGAAGAAAATAAGAAGTTTCCTGAGAGAAAGAAAGTACTCAAAACTAAGAGTAAAATCCTTAGGGTAAAATTTCTCTAACATAAGCCAAAGAAAGAAAGACAAACATCACATCAAAGGAGGTGAATATAAGTTAATAAGGCTTAGTTTTTAATGCTTTCAAATTTAAAAAACAAAAATCAAAAACATTTTGAAAGATGTTTCAAAGATGTCTATAAAAATATCTTTTGTGTTATTATTCCCAAAAACAATTATGGTTAAAACCTCATTAAAAAAAAAAAAAGGAAAAGGAAGGCAATACTTCATTTCATTCAAATCCTACTTTCATACTATTATCTCATCTCCCATTATAATGTTTTCTTTTTCCTACTCTAAAAACTTATCCTAGCTTACATCTCTTATATTTTTATCCCATACCTATACAAACTAAACATTCCAACTTCTTAAAAAACCCGAGTCTCCCATACAAATAGGAAAGCAAGCCATCATGGATATGTTGAGTTTAACCACCAAGAAGAAGAGAGTTCACATTATCCTCTGCCTATTAGGAAACAAGCTTCAAGAGGATGCCAAAGAACTATTTCATTGAAGTACAACCATTTTTTTTTTGTAGTATGAGAAGTTTTATTTTCAAAGTTAAATATTGAGAGGCATTATTAAGAGAATAATCTATTTCTAAGATAATATGCTTACAATAATGTTTTGTTTTTGAAGACTACATGAATTCTATGTTTTGAAGCCAAAATAGACTACATGCATACTTTGTTTTGAGAAAATGATAATCTCCGGAATTGATAGAAAACGACAATGCTACATTTTTGAGTCAATATAGTCCATAAGACTGCTCTGTTTTTTAGAAGATAATAGTAGACTATAGGAATGATAAAGAGAATTCTCTGTTTTGAGGAAAAAAATACGCAATATGAATTTCCACTAGAGTGATAAAAACATTGCTATGTTTTGAGAAAATAATACCCTACGAGAATGCTCCATTGTCATTATATTTTGTCTTACCTGAGTTCATTTCAAAACTAAAACTAAAACCGGTGTGAAATTTCAAAGGAAAGTTGTTGTTTTTGTCTTACCTGAGTTCATTTCAAAACTAAAACCAGTGTGAAATTTCATAAAGGAAAGTTGTTCAGTCATTGGAACCATTTTGAAATTATCAGTAGTGTTTTTGAAAGGAAAAGGGTATTGTCACAACCAACAAAAATGATTAAAAGATGCAAGCATAGATTTTCTACCGAAAAAAAATGATCATATCATTTACAAAAAGGTTGATGGTTATCATGAAACAATAAGGTGCTGCAAAATTTTCCATTTTGACACTGCTTTCATATGTTACGGTTTTGGTTTTGTTTTGTTGGAGTAAGTCTCATCTCAAGATATAAAAAGTATGTGAACAAAAACGCTTTCAAGTACATAAGTATGAGTGAAAAGAACAATTGTAGTCTTCCAATCAATTAAAAGGAGGAATGTAATACCAATAGTAAATTTCAAAGTTGGACAAAAACTACAGGTAACCCTTTAAAAAGCGTTTTTAATATGAAATTATGTTGTGTTACTTGCCATCAATACAACAAAAGGGAAAATTGGTTTAAGGTTGTTTGATCCTCATTACAATTGTGTCGGGTTATACCCTTAAGATCCATGTTAAATTATTCAACCCATGAATAGATGCCATAATCTAAGGATTGTGTAACCACATGCAAATAAATGCACCAAAATTTAAGGAATAGGAAGTGTATTTCTTCAAGAATTTATTTCTGGAATTTGATGAAGTGAAAGCAAAATTATTATTGACCAACATGGAGTGAATTGAAACAACAGAAATGAGATAATTGGTTAAGAGTGTTCAATGAGAATTATGTAAGCTACACAAAAGATATTGCATCAAGAGTTGTGTATTATTGACATTGCTACAAAAAGTATAACTAGAGTTTGATTTTCATAAAATGTTTTATAAAAATTGTGATAAAAACTATAAAATGAAATTATTTTAAAACAAAGTTAGTTCTTATGCTTTAAAAAAATCATACATAAGTTACAATGAACATGGTAAACTAATGTCAGTTTTGTCAAGGAACTACAAATTTACAAGGTATAGAGCAAAAGTATTCAAGTCAAATTTTCAATGTTATGAAGTAAAGATTTTTAAGTAATAGGGTTTCAGGGTTGAATTAGGTTTTTGCAAGTCTAACAACATGCAAGGGCACGATACATCTTGATGTAAGCCAGAACACACGAAAATACACAAATAACAATAGAATTAGGGGAGGAATTCCAACGAGATTTATATTAGTCTTAATGTGTTGTTATACTCAAGAGACTCGGTTGGAGTGGTTATACCCAATCTCACCCACCTATTAAATTTACATCATATGTTTACCAAGTATTACTCAAATTTACCTAGTACATTATGTATGATGACAAACATATGCCGAGGCCCCTCAACATCTCCTCCACCCTCAATGCCTCACTTGTCCTGAGCAAGAATGCAAAAAAAAAATTGGATCTCTATTTCTTAGAGAAGTATTTTTATTATACATCAACCATGCATATTGATCTGCATAGGTATCTCAACAAAAAAAACCACCATTTGGATAGGGAGACACATGTATACAAGGCTTACTATGACTTCTACTTCTCTGGTAGCCACTTATTGCAGATATCAATTGTTCACATCTTCTACAGTCTCTCAACCATATGGATTGCTACTCCAACCAGGAACCATCGAGAAGCTCCTCTCTAAGGTGTCTTTTTCACTCTCTCTATGGATGAGTCCATCGAGTGACTATTTCTCACAGCAGTTTTTCATTCAATATGGATGGGTCCATCGAGTGACTATTGCTCATAGAAATTTTTCATTCAACATAAAATAAGTGAGCATTTATCATACCAACCATTTTGATTTACTTTTGTGAACAATTCTGTAATATTCATACTAGGGTCTCAATCAATACATTCTGTTGTTGCCATCATCTTATCCATTCCACCCTTTTTGTGTTCTTCTTACTTGATGTCCTATTCTTGAATTCTCTGCTACAAAATTATTTAACTAGTCATGTTGCTTCATATTTGTTGTGGCATGTAATATATATTTTCATGTTGCAAAATTATTTGATGCTCTGTTGTTTATAACTATTTTCTATCTTTATGATCATGGTTGTGATTTTTACAGTTTCTTTAAGAAGTTATTGGAGTCTTCAGTTTTAATTTTACATGGAGGAGGACATCTTATGACTCACTAGCACAATAAAAAGAAACTTTATATCAGAAATTTTCGGTAAAAATCACATATAAGAAATTTGTGTCGACGCGTTTCGTGTTGAGATTTTATTTCTTATTTTTTAATTAAATCTAGAGGAAAATCTCATGTAGGTGACAACAATAGGATTTGTTGCTACATTGACTCCATCAGTTTCTGATGAGGAGTTAATGCATCCTATATTTGTTGTGAGAGAATTTATGAGTTTGTTGCCATTTCCAGCTATAAAATGTAAGCCCGTAGAGGCAAGTGTGCATAATGAGGAATGTGTTGTGAGGAAGAGCTGAGCAGATGAGAAACTTTGCTATTGTATTTCTGCAGTTGATTAATGAGATTGTCGATGCCCTGTTAGGTGGACGTAGCCCAGATTGGTTGGGTGAACCACATTAAAAATCTGTTGTCTTTATGTGTGTTTGAATGTTGTGTGTTCTGTACGTTTTATTTTGTTATTCCGCTGCTGAGCTCAACAATTGGTATCAAAGCGTACTGTTGAGCTGTCGAATTGATCTGTGTGTCGAAGACCCGCTGTGGTTTTTTGTTGAACGGTGGTTTTGCTGAATGGCGTTGTGTTGAAATCTTCTGTCTGTGTGGAAGAGTCAAGCAAAGCCGTAAATCGAAAGAGCTGACGTTGTACACCGTGAGAATTTATGATCTATTCGACCTGTCCATGACTTGAAGCTGTGAGCCGTGAAATTCATCTGCGTATGTGATTGCAGAAGTCGTGGCCAGTTTTTTGATGTGCGCAGATTACCGTGGACCGGTTAGCCGAATTTGAAATTTTGAACAGCGTTGAATGGAGAAGACTCGCAGCGTTGAAGCAATGTGGTTGAACTGTCCGTGTTAAAGTCGATTGAAATTTTGAAGAGATGTGTCAATAAAGCGTAAGTCAATTTGAAGTTTGAAGCTGATGCGAAGTTAAGTCGATATGCAGTCTTTATAACGCTGGTTTATGCCTTTGAACAAAAAAAAAAAGTCGATTTTAACATCATGGTATTAAGAAGTCGTTTTGTTTTTTAAAAATCGATTTATATTTGTATTGAATTGACTCTAAAAATGTTTTACATTGAGTCAATGTGTATTCAAAAAATAAATCGATTATATTAAGGGTGGCCCATTAGAATAAATTGATTTGTATGATAGTATTTCTTTAAAATCGATTTGACATTTAATAATGCCATTTGCACATGGTATTTTATGAAGTGGTCACAATAAATCGATTTTGGAAGTGGTGGTTTAAAAAATCGATTTGACTTTTTTTTTTTAGTTATTTAATACCATTTGCATATGGTATGAAGTGAGAGGCACTTTAGAGGAAGGTGAAGGGTATTTTTTTTTTTAAAGGCATTTTTTTATTAAAAAGGGCATTCTTTATTAAAAAGCTGAAATTGGAGATTGTTTTTTTTTTGTGACACGAGCTACTAAAAATGGCAAAAACACAAAGTGCCCGGTTTGAGATCAAGAAGTTTAATCGCAAAAACAACTTCGAGATCTGGAAAGTGAAGATGTATGATCTACTCGTGCAACAAGGCGTGGCGAAGGCGCTGTTGGGAAAATCCAAACAGCCTTACACCATGACAAATGATGAATGGAGTGATCTGGATGAAAGCACTGAGCGGCATTCGACTGTGTTTGGCGGATGATGTTTTGTTTAACATCGTGTCAAAGAAAACTGTTGCTGGTTTGTGGTCAAAGCTTGAAAATTTGTACATGACAAAATCCTTAACCAATAGGATTCTTCTGAAGCGACAGTTGTACAGCTTGTGCATGAAAGAAGGTACGACGATAAATGATCATCTGAATACCTTTAATACTCTCCTGGTGCAATTAGAAAGTATAGAAGTAAAATTTGAATCAAAAGATAAAGCTGTCACTTTATTATGATCGTTGCCCGAGTCATGGGATCATTTTGTTACTTCTATAAGTCTTAGTTCATCAGAAACCCTTGAATTTGATGATTTTGTTGGAGCTTTGTTGTCCGAAGAAACAAGGAAGAGGTCAAATTCAGAAACCTCTACATCAGAAGCAATGATGGTCAGAGGTCGTTCCAAAGAAAGACGCTTCAGTAAGCACAACAATTCGCGTTCAAAATCGAAAGGGAAGAAGAGTAAGGTAAAGTGTTGGTTTTGTGGCAAATCAGGACATTTGAAGAAGGACTGTTGGAAGAGACAGCAAACATCCAAAGGAGACTCTTCGACAGAGAAGAAAGAAGCAAACATGACAGATACAGGTTCGGCATCGATTCCAGGTATGAGTGATGAAGTGTTATCAGTTAGTTTGTCTAATCATGATCAACATTGGCTGTTAGATTCTGGTGCGTCAAATCACATGTGCATTCATAGAGAATGGTTTAAAACTTATAAATCAATCAATGATGGAGTGATTTATATGGGAAATGATGCCTCATGTAATGTTGTGGGAATTGGAAGCGTCCAGATTAAAATGTTTGATGGGACAAATAAAATTCTAACTGATGTAAGACATGTACCTGAACTAAGAAAAAACCTCATTTCACTAGGAGTACTAGACACTAATGGATGTAAAACCTTTATTCAAGGTGGAGTAATGAAAGTTTATAAAGGAATTTACTAGTAATGAAAGCAAAGAAGATTGGGAATCTTTTTCAGTTAGAAGGAAGAACAGAGTCAGATCATGCTTCTACAGTATCTGAAAATGACAGTAATTCTATTCATTTATGGCATCAAAGGTTGGGCCATATGAGCGAAAGAGGATTAAAAATTTTATCGGATCGTAAGTTACTTCCTAGTTTAAAATCTTCTAAGTTAGATTTCTACAAACATTGTCTGTTTGGGAAACAAAGCAAGCAGAATTTTAAAACTGGAAAACATACTAGTAAGGGAATCCTTGATTATATCCATTCTGATGTTTGGGGTCCATCTCCTATAACCTCATATGGAGGATCTTCATATTTTGTATCTTTTATTGATGATTTCTCTAGAAAAGTGTGGGTCTACATGTTAAAGAAGAAGTCTGATGTATTCACAATTTTCAAACAGTTTAGAGCATTAGTTGAAAACATCACTGGAAGAACCATTAAATGTTTAAGAACTGACAATGGTGGTGAGTTTACTTCAAAGGAATTTGATAATTATTGCAAGGATGATGGGATCGAAAGACATAAAACCACTATATATACTCCTCAGCAAAACGGAGTTGCTGAACGCATGAACATGACTCTCCTAGAGAGAGCAAGAAGTATGCTTAGTAACGCCAACTTGCAGAAGGAATTGTGGACAGAAGCGGTTTCTACAGCTTGTTACTTGGTAAATCGATCACCATCAAATGCAATAGGATGCAAAATTCCTCAAGAGGTATGGAAAGGTTATCCATGTGATTATTCTAAACTAAAAGTTTTTGGTTGTGATGCATATGCTCTAGTTCCGAAACATCAGCGTTCTAAGTTAGATCCTAAATCAAAAAGATATATCTTTGTTGGATATGGTGATGGGACTAAGGGATACAGGTTGTGGGATCCTACTACTCACAAGATCATCATTAACAGAGATGTTAAATTTAATGAATCCTCACTTGAAAATCCAAATGTAGATGATAAATTGAAACAGGATAATGTACCTCAGCTTCAACACATTCAGTTTGAAACCAGTTCAAATACTGATGATAGTCTAGATGAACAAGTTTCAGATTCAGATCATGAACAAGTTTCAGATGCAGATCATGAACGTATTTCAGATGTTGATCATGAAGAAGTTCCTACAGATAATAATCAGCAAATTGTGGAAGTACCATAAACATCTTTAAGGAGGTCTACGAGAATCAGACGACTTCCTAAAAGGTATGATGATTATGCTACTTCAGTTGCTTTAACTGCTAACGATGATGACCCGTTGTGCTATCAGGAAGCTATAGAAGGTTCAAACAGTGGTAAGTGGAAAGAGGCTATGAAGGATGAGATGAAGGCGTTAGCGAAGAATGCCACATGGGATCTGGTAGAACTTCCTAAAGACAGAAAAACTGTGGGATGTAAGTGGGTTTACAAATTGAAGAAGGGTGTTGATGATACAGAAGACAGGTACAAAGCGAGGCTGGTCGCAAAAGGTTTTTCTCAGAAAGCAGGCGTTGACTTTCATGAGATTTTTTCACCAGCTGTGAAAATTGTTTCAATTCGGATTGTGTTAGCATTAGTTTCTTTACTTGATTTAGAATTACAGCAACTAGATGTTAAAACTGCTTTTTTACATGGAGATTTAGATGAGGAAATTTACATGGAACAACCGGAAGGGTTTGTTCAAAATCGCAACAGGAAATTTGTCTGCAGGCTCAAGAAATCATTGTATGGTCTAAAGCAGTCGCCTCGACAGTGGTACAAGAAATTTGATTCTTTCATGATGAGTCAAAATTATAAAAGAAGTGAATATGATCATTGTGTTTACTTTAAGAAATTAAGTAATGGCATGTTCATTATCTTAGTGTTGTATGTTGACGATATGCTTTTAGCAAGCAAAAGCATAATAGATATCAACAGGTTAAAGGCTCAGATGACTAGGACGTTTGATATGAAAGATCTAGGAGCAGCAAGACAGATTTTGGGCATGGAGATTTTCAGAGACAGGAGCAATGGTAAGTTGTGGCCATCACAACAGAAGTATGTTGAGAAGATACTCTTGAGGTTTGGTATGAACAATGTGAAGCCTGTTTCAGTCCCTTTTGCTTCCCATTTTAAGCTTTCTTCAAGTTTATGTCCTAACACTAATGAAGAAAATGAATATATGTCTCGAATTCCATATGCCAATGTAGTAGGTTGTTTGATGTATGCGATGGTTTGTACTTGACCAGATATTTCACATGCAGTTGGGGTTGTCAGCAGTTATATGGCAAATCCAGGAAAAGAACACTGGTCAGCAGTGAAATGGGTGCTTCGGTATTTGAGAGGCACAAGTGATTATTGTATCACTTATAACAGGAGCAGTGAATATGTTTGTGGATATGTTGATTCTGATTTTGCAGGTGATTTGGATAAGAGAAGGTCAACTTCAGGGTATGTCTTTACTCTTGTAGGTGGAGCTATTAGCTGGATGTCAAAGCTACAGAACATTGTTGCTTTATCCACTACAGAAGCAGAATACATAGTTGCTTCGCATGCTTGCAAAGAAGCAGTTTGGTTGAAAGGTTTGTTTGGTGAGTTTGGTAGGTTGCAGGACAGCATCAAGTTATTTTGTGATAGTCAAAGTGCAATTCACTTGGCTAAAAATCCCGCCTATCATAGTAAATCAAAGCATATACCTATCAAGTACCATTTTGTAAGACAAGTTATCACTGAAAGGGGAGTGTCTCTTGAAAAGGTGCATACAAAGGAAAACTGTGCAGACATGTTCACGAAACCAATTTTGTTAGAGAAGCTACGATGGTGTCTGGCTTCTCTTGGCTTGCAGAAAAGATAAAAATAATAATGAAACAGGGTATCAGGCTAATTGTTGTCAAGGTGGAGATTGTTGAGATTTTATTTCTTATTTTTAATTAAATCTGGAGAAAATCTCATGTAAATGACAACAATAGGATTTGTTGCTACATTGACTCCATCAGTTTCTGATGAGGAGTTAATGCATCCTATATTTGTTGTGAGAGAATTTATGAGTTTGTTGCCATTTCCAGCTATAAAATGTAAGCCCGTAGAGGCAAGTGTGCATAATGAGGAATGTGTTGTGAGGAAGAGCTGAGCAGATGAAAAACTCTGCTATTGTATATCTGCAGTTGATTAATGAGATTGCCGATGCCCTGTTAGGTGGACGTAGCCCAGATTGGTTGGGTGAACCACGTTAAAAATCTGATGTCTTTATGTGTGTTTGAATGTTGTGTGTTCTGTATGTTTTATTTTGTTATTCCGCTGCTAAGCTCAACATTTCGAACCAGCGAGTGTGGTTCATCATCATCTTGTCCTGATGATGAACCACACTGGCTGGTTCGAAACGCGTCGACACAAATTTCTTATATGTGATTTTTACTGAAAATTTCTGATATTTATTTTATGGATCACAGAAGCCAAATTCCTAATAAAAAAAAGAACTTTCCTATGCATGGCTTACATTCGACGACTCACGAGTTTTGTAATAAAACCAGTTGACTATTTAATGTTAGTGAAAATTTCTTTATCTTTCAAATGACTCACTAAACCACAAACTCAATTGGACATTTTTCCTTCATATAATATATTTATACAAATTCCATTCAATATTTCCCTAGTTACATACACTTTAACTACAAGTGGAGAATGCATTTGTTTTCCATTGTCGTCTTTGATAATTGGGTATGCACATCAAGCCAAAGTTAAATAGTTGGATTTGAAGCCGGATTCATTGACGAAAACAAGAAAATAGACTTATTTGAATAAGTTTCCATCGACTGAGTCAAAGTCAATCAATTATTAACTGATTAGAGATGATGGAGATGCATAGGAAAATGAGGAGAAATTCTGAATCCTTGTGAAAAAATGTTGGTCCAATTTTTTCAATTATGATAGTATTATAAATTCTTCCAGACGTCACCAAGTTGAAATGGACTTCTTATTGAAATCAAGAGCATAAACGAGCTTATCTTACTTAAGTAGATGTTTGAATGGGTGAAATTTGAATTTAGTTACAGATTCTATGTTATAGGATGCATCCATGGTTTTCGGATTTCAGTCAGCCTTCATGTTAACGGTTAGTTTCAAGGGAATGATACCAAGGCCAGCGAGTCGGATTCAATATTTTCTCATAACCTTTATGAATGTGGTTCCTACCTCATGTATGGAGTTTTTTGGATTAAAAAATATATAATGTGATATTTTTAATAGGGCATGTTGGTGTGTGAAATTTTTTTCACACAGGAAATAGCAATTTCTCTGGGTATATGTCGTAGCTCGTAAATCACATATACCAAAAACTCGTCTTGGTGTGTGAATTAACAAATGTGAGTTAGAAGTCCATAAAGTGGAGGCAAATGGTGAAGGCACTTGACTTTCAACAGATCCACCCAGGATCAAACCTCCATGGAGACATACGCCTGTTGTGTCTTGGCTAGAAGAGTAGGCGACCCCATAGCGGACGTCTCGGCTCTTGTTGAGGCATAAGTTAACTGCTATTGTGTGCGGCTTGCAGGCTGTTGCACCTAGTCTAGATTTATAGTGGCAGCCAATTGGATTTGAACCCGAGCCTTGCTCAGACAACTCTCACCAGTTACCGATTACCCTAGATCTAAAAAAAAAAACAAATGTGAGTTAGAAATAATAGGGTTGGTCGAAAGTAGCCTAAACAAAAACTATATAACCAATACTTTATTTCATTCTCTTTAATCCGAATTTCTCTCACAACGCTTCTTTATTACTGAATTAAGTGCTCAAACCAGGCATAGGTACCAGCTTCGCTTAGATGTCGAATAATTTTTTTTAAAGAGAGTTTGATCAACCAACGATCAAGAATTGATTGAGTCGATCAGTGGTCTCACCAAACAATCAAGTTAAATATATATTTTCAAATAGTTATTTCAAGAACTTTAATCAAATATGGAATTTTATGCACTCACGTGAACTTTATACTTCATGTCAAGCCTTCGTCGAACAATTTGACTTGGCTGCACAAGCTTGTTCTCCATCAAGTAACATTATCATGAACTATCGAAAAGCAGATCTTAATTTTTCTTGTAGGTTTAGATTTTATTGATATCACTCTTCTTTTCTATATCTTTGATATCAGCATTGTAGGTCTTCAATTTCAAAGTTGGCAGCATCCACAAACTTTTATAAACATCGTTATTCTTCAACGAAAGTTATCTTTTCATCTCTAGAAAATATTTGAATTTGCAATTATTTTTGCTCTTGCATTGTTCTTATTTAATTTCGTACTTTTCCTTTGTAACTTATCTTTAACGAGATTTAACGTTCACAAACATGTTTCAGGCACCAAACTTTTTTTTGGGAAGCAACTTGTCGAATAATTGTTGGATTTCCAAAATGTTATTCATTTGACCCTTTTTTCTTTCATTTTGCTTTAGAATTTGTCATATTCTGCAACTCTATAGCCATGTATTAAGATCGTCTTAATGATCAAATATGGGTTTAGATATGATTTTCCAATACATTTATTTTGGTATTTAAAGTGAATTTATGGTTAAATATTATGAAAATAACATGTACTCACTTATATATCAAAGTTGGATGAGTTTTGTGACATGTGTAGGAATATTTGAATATTCTAAGACAATCATATTTGGCCTCCAAAACTCAAATTCGAATTTTATCTTCAAACTCTTGAAGATTCGAGATCAATGGTCAAGTGCAATTCATGGAGAAGAATCATTGAAGTTTTCATAGGTGTCTCTTATCAAAACTAGGAGAGATTTGTGAGAGGATATGAAGAGATGTTAATTTCTGGATGTCAACACATGGTTATAACCACATGAGATATTTGTGGATCTAGGATAGATTTGTGGATCTACATTTATGAGTTAGTCATCTTAATTTTGTATAAAAAGGAGTGTCTACTCCTCTCAAAACGTGTGAAAATTTTGAGAGCTATACTCATGCTTCAATGAGAGTTTTGGATGTTAAACATTGGCACTATGCTTATGATTGATGTAATGAATATCATTGTAGTTCACGTTGATATTGTTGTGCCTTCATTCGGTGTTTGATCAAGAGTTTTATCAACTTTCCACCTCTCATGCACTTTGGGATGGCCACCTAATGAGTATGAGATGTATTCTAATTTTTTACTTGTTTTTTTTCTTTGTTGAGATTTTCTGTTTTGAATAAAATAGGCAAAAATCTCAGTAGGTGACAACAATAGAAATTTTGTTGCTAGATTAACTCCAGGTTGTTGGGAGGGAGTTAATGCATCCTAAATTTGATGTGAGAGGATTTATGAGGCAGTTAGATTCTCTTTGCTATATAACAGGTATCCATACGGATTGTTTGGAGTGTGTGAGAGTTTGTAATCTCCTGTTTGATAATAAAGATTGCCGATGCCTATGTTGTGTGGACGTAGCCCAGATTGGTTGGGTGAACCACGTTAAACCTCTGTGTCTTCTGTGTATGGTTTATATGCTGTGTTTGTCTTTGATTTTCTGCTGCGCACTGTTAATATAACAATTGGTATCAGAGCGCGCAGCGGAGGAGGGACAGGCCCAAGTCTGCTGTGGATTGAACGTCCTGCGTGCAGTTGGAGCTGTTGGACCGGCTGGTGGTGGTGCTGTTGTTGAAACAAATCTACCATCAATCAACGTGCGTTGACATTGCTGTGTAGACGTTGACCTGCTGCGTGGGACAGACACTGGGCAGAGTTGAAACCTTTGCAATCACGTTGTTGGAGCGTGGCGGTGGAGGACCTGCGTATGCCAAGAGAATCAGCGCTGTTGGAAGACCTGTGCATGCCGAAAACCAGAACGTTTAGTGTTGACTGCGTCGTTGTGTAACGTTGTGGATGCCAGCGCACGGAGAGAACGAAACGCTGTAGGTGGAGTATTGTTTCTAAGTGTTTTTGCGATTAGCGCGGACTATGGTAAAACTAATGAGTGCGTATTCTAAGTTTTTTGATTGGCACGGATTATTATAACACAGTAGCGCCAATAATCAGAAACGCAGCGATTTAAGTTTTTTATTTAAAAAAAGTCGATTTGGAGTTTATGAAATCGATTTGGAGTTTTTAAAAAGGTCACATATGGTATGTGTTTTTTAAATAAATCGATTTTATTAAAAAGTCCTTTTTTATAATGTTTAAAAATGTAAATGCCATTTACATTTGGTTTTTTAAGTGAAAGGCATTTTTTATAAGGTGAAGGGTGGCATTTAAAAATTGATTTGAATATTGCCATTTGCATATGGTATCAAATGAAAGGCACTTTAAAAGTGAAAGGAAATATATTTTTTTTAAAAGGGCATTCTTTTAAAAAGGGCATTCTTTTAAAAAGGGCATTCTTTATTTAAAAGTTGCAATTGGAGGTTGTTATTTTTCTTTTGTGTGACTCGATATGGCAAAAACACAAAGTGCCCGTTTTGAGATCGAGAAGTTCAATGGCAAAAACAACTTCGAGATCTGGAAGGTTAAGATGCACGATCTGCTGATTCAACAAGGCGTGGCGAAAGCGCTGTTGGGGAAAAGCAAAAAGCCTTCTTCCTTGACGGAGGATGAATGGGATGAGTTGGATGACAGAGCTCTGAGCCCAATTCGGTTATGTCTGGCGGATGACGTTCTGTTCAACATTGTGTCAGAGAAGACCGCTGCAGGCTTGTGGTCAAAGCTTGAGAAGCTCTACATGACGAAATCCTTGACAAATCGGATTCTCCTGAAGCGACAGCTTTATGGTTTGCGAATGAAGGAAGGTACCTCGATTACTGACCATCTGAATGTTTTCAATACTCTATTGGTACAATTACAAAGTCTAGATGTAAAATTTGATTCAGAGGATAAGGCAATAACTCTATTGTGTTCATTGCCCAAATCGTGGGATCACTTTGTTACTTCCATAAGCTTTAGTACAGCAGACATCCTTGAGTTTGACGATGTGGTTGGAGCCTTGTTGTCTAAGGAGACGAGGAAGAGGTCGAATGCAGACACCTCTACATCAGAGGCAATGATGGCCAGAGGTCGCTCAAGAGAGAGACACTCCGGGGGTAAGCATAGCAACTCTCGTTCAAAGTCTAAAGGAAAGAAGACAAAGGTGAAGTGCTGGCATTGTGGGAAAACTGGACACCTGAAGAAGGATTGCTGGAAGTGACAACAATATTCTAAAGAAGCTTCATCGACAGAGAAGAAGGAAGCAAACACGACAGATACAAGTTCGGCATCTGGTTCAGGTATGAGCGACGAAGTGTTGTCTGTTAATATGTCAAAACATGATCAACATTGGTTGTTAGATTCTGGGGCATCTAACCACATGTGTATCCATAAAGACTGGTTTAAGACGTATAGATCTGTTGATGATGGCGTCGTGTACATGGGTAATGATGTTACTTGCAATATTGTTGGGATAGGAAGTATACAACTGCAAATGTTTGATGGCACAACTAAATTGTTAACAGATGTGAGACATGTTCCAGACTTAAGAAAAAATCTAATTTCTTTAGGAGCATTGGATACGAATGGATATAAAACTGTAATTCAAGGTGGATTTATGAAAATCTATAAGGGTATCTTACTAGTATTGAAGGCTAAGAAAGTAGGAAATATGTTTCAATTAGAAGGAAGAACAGGGTCAGATCATGTGTCTACGGTGTCTGAACATGACAGTAGTTCCATTCGCCTATGGCATCAAAGGTTGGGCCATATGAGCGAAAGAGGGTTAAAGATTTTGGCTGATTGCAAATTACTTCCTAATCTAAAGTCTGAAAAGTTAGATTTCTGTAAACATTGTCTGTTTGGCAAACAAAGTAAACAAAAATTTAAAACAGGCAAACATACTAGTAAAGGCATACTTGATTATATCCATTCAGATGTTTGGGGACTAGCCCCTACAACTTCATATGGTGGCTCGTCATATTTTGTATCGTTTATTGATGACTTTTCTAGGAAAGTGTGGGTCTACATGATGAAAAAGAAGTCTGATGTTTTTACAATTTTCAAACAGTTTAGAGCATTGGTAGAAAACATCACTGGTAGAACAATAAAATGTTTAATAACTGACAATGGTGGTGAGTTTACTTCCAAGGAGTTTGACAACTATTGCAAGGATGCAGGGATCGAGAGACATAAGACCACGGTTTATACTCCTCAGCAAAATGGAGTTGCTGAACGCATGAACAGGACTCTTCTAGAGAGAGCAAGGAGTATGCTGAGTAACGCCGGGTTGCGAAAGGATTTGTGGACGGAAGCAGTGGCAACAGCTTGTTATGTGATAAACCGATCTCCATCGACGACAATAGACTGCAAGATTCCGCAAGAGGTATGGAAAGGACACCCTTGTGACTATTCTAAACTCAGAGTGTTTGGTTGTGATGCATATGCTCTAGTGCCTAAACATCACCGAACTAAGTTAGATCCAAAGTCTAAAAGGTATATCTTTGTTGGGTATGGTGTTGGAACAAAGGGATATAGATTGTGGGATCCTACTACCCGCAAAATCATCATCAACAAAGATGTAAAGTTTAATGAATCCTCTCTTGTACAGCTAGATGTAGATAGTAGATTGAAACAGGATGATGTATCTGACTTTCAGCACATTCAGTTTGATAGCATTTCTAATGATAGTCATGATGACCATAGTTCAGATACTAGTCATGAACAGGTTTCAGAATCAGAACATGAACAGGGTTCAGGTTTAGATCATGAATAGGTCTCAGATACTGATCGGCAAGAAGTTCCTACAGATGGTAGTCAGCCAATTGCGGAAGCACCAGAAACATCCTTAAGGAGGTCGACAAGAATCAAATGGCCACCGAGAAGGTATGATGATTATGTTACTTCAGTTGCATTTACTGCTAATGACGATGAACCTCTGTGCTATCAGGAAGCAATAGAAGGTTCGAAAAGTGACAAGTGGAAAGGAGCCATGAAGGACGAAATGATGGCCTTAAGTAAGAACGGCACATGGGATCTGGTTGAGCTTCCGAAAGACAGGAAAACTGTGGGGTGTAAATGGGTTTTCAAGCTGAAATGGGGTGTGAATGATACGGAGGACAGGTACAAAGCGCGACTGGTTGCAAAAGGGTTTTCTCAGAAAGCCGGTATTGACTTTCATGAGATTTTTTCACCAGTGGTTAAAATTGTTTCAATTAGAACTGTGTTAGCATTAGTGGCTTTGCTTGATTTAGAGTTGCAGCAATTAGATGTTAAGACTGCATTTCTACATGGAGATTTAGATGAAGAAATTCATATGGAACAACCGGAAGGGTTTGTTCAGCATCGCAATAAGAAATTTGTCTGCAGGCTCAAGAAGTCATTGTATGGTCTGAAGCAGTCGCCTCGACAGTGGTACAAGAAATTTGATTCTTTCATGTTGAGTCAAAAATATATAAGAAGTGAATATGATCATTGTGTTTACTTTAAGAAGTTAAGTAATGGCATGTTCATTATCTTAGTGTTGTATGTTGACGATATGCTTTTAGCAAGCAAAAGCATTGAAGAAATCAACAGGTTGAAGACTCAGATGGCAAGGACATTTGATATGAAAGATCTAGGAGCAGCAAGACAGATTTTGGGCATGGAGATTTTCAGAGACAGGAGCAGTGGTAAGCTGTGGCTATCACAACAAAAGTATATTGAGAAAATACTTGTGAGGTTTGGTATGAACAATGTGAAGCCTGTGTCAGTCCCTTTAGCTTCCCATTTTAAACTTTCTTCCAGTTTATGTCCTAATACAGATGAAGAAAAGGATTATATGTCTCGAATTCCATATGCTAATGTAGTAGGATGTTTGATGTATGCGATGGTTTGTACTCGACCAGATATTTCACATGGAGTTGGGGTTGTCAGCAGGTACATGGAAAATGCGGGTAAAGAACACTGGTCAGCAGTGAAATGGGTACTTCGGTATTTGAGAGGCACAAGTAGTTATTGTATCACTTACAATAAGAGTAGTGAATTTGTTTGCGGGTATGTTGATTCTGATTTTGCAGGTGATTTGGATAAGAGAAGGTCAACTTCAGGGTACGTCTTTACTCTTGCAGGTGGAGCTATCAGCTGGATGTCAAAGCTACATAACATTGTTGCTTTATCCACTACTGAAGCAGAATACATTGCCGCTTCGCATGCTTGCAAAGAGGCGGTTTGGTTGAAAGGTTTGCTTGGTGAGTTTGGTAGGTTACAGGACAACATCAAGTTACTTTGTGATAGTCAAAGTGCAATACATTTGGCTAAGAATCCGGCCTATCATAGTAAATCAAAGCATATACCGATCAAGTACCATTTTGTAAGACAGGTTATCACTGAAAGGGGAGTCTCTCTTGAAAAGGTGCATACAAAGAAGAATTGTGCAGACATGTTCACGAAACCAGTTTTGTTAGAGAAGCTACGCTGGTGTTTGGCTTCTCTTGGCTTGCAGAAAAGATAAAATAATAAAGAACAGGGCATCAGGCTAATTGTTGTCAAGGTGGAGATTGTTGAGATTTTCTGTTTTGAATAAAATAGGCAAAAATCTCAGTAGGTGACAACAATAGAAATTTTGTTGCTAGATTAACTCCAGGTTGTTGGGAGGGAGTTAATGCATCCTAAATTTGATGTGAGAGGATTTATGAGGAAGTTAGATTCTCTTTGCTATATAACAAGTATCCATACGGATTGTTTGGAGTGTGTGAGAGTTTGTAATCTCCTGTTTGATAATAAAGATTGCCGATGCCTATGTTGTGTGGACGTAGCCCAGATTGGTTGGGTGAACCACGTTAAACCTCTGTGTCTTCTGTGTATGGTTTATATGTTGTGTTTGTCTTTGATTTTCTGCTGCGCACTGTTAATATAACATTCTTTATGTTCGGTTTTAGTCTTTTGATTAGATGCATTGTTTACATTCTTTCATACTCATTCCATTTATGTTCTTTTGCAGGTTAAGCGTTATTGATCTCATTTCATAGATTCATTGTTTTTCAATTTGTTTGATAGATATTCATGAGTGATTCTAATTTGAAAATGCACACATTAGTTATTTCAATTGATCTCCCACTGCTTTCAGAATATGTTGCCTTTAAATTTCATAGTTTAAGAATTCAATGTTTTTTTTCGTATAGGATTTTTTACTTTCTCGATTAAATTTACTTTCAAGTCATTAGAATATATTTAATTTCCTATTAGTAAAATAGATTTACTTTCATATTAT
This sequence comes from Pinus albicaulis, assembly GCA_034641835.2. Classification (NCBI taxonomy): domain Eukaryota; kingdom Viridiplantae; phylum Streptophyta; class Pinopsida; order Pinales; family Pinaceae; genus Pinus; species Pinus albicaulis. The sequence continues at coordinate 543,006,580 of CM076572.1, forward strand.
TAGAATAGATTTATTTTCATGTCAATAGAGTAAATTTACTTTCATGTCAATTTTCATTTCAATTTCATAGATTAAAAGATTGTTTTCCAAGTTCCGAATTTGAGACTTTTGAAAGTGTGTTCATACTATCTTAGACAATTTTTGTGAATAGGTTTTATTTCAGTTTTTTCATTTCTTTCAATAGATTAGGACTATGTTTTGAAATTGAAAATTGATTCCTAACATTTATTGTGTACATATACTTCACAAGTTCACAAACCCCAGATTTGACAATTTAATGGCAAGTAATTTAACTGATAATTAAATTACCCAACATTTTTGTGTCGTTGCCGGGGAAGTATACATAAGTGTTAAATTTCAATCTAGAATTCATTTTTAGCTTCAATCTCATTTTTTTAGTTGCATGCAAAATTAAAATTCATCGTAAAAATCATTTAGATGCATAAATTTCAACCAATTGTGTACTATAATAATTTCGACATTAATCCATTTATGGATAGGAGATCTAGAATTATGACCAAACATTTCTTGGAGAACAAGGACTACATTAAAGATTGGTTCCAAATAGTGACTACACCATAACATTCGTCCATTCTTCAACACATCCTCCTACCAATTCCAAATGTACAGTTGGTCTCTCATATCCTAATGGGCATTGAAGTATATTTTTCAAATTTGGATATGAGCATACTAGAGATCTTGATTCGTAAATGGGTTCATTGGAAATACTCATATACTAAAATAAAAAAAACTTTTCTTTTTCAAATAGAGTTAGACAAAATAAAAAAACAAAACCAAACTCGGTAAAGTTTTTGAGTTTTTGAAATTTTTGTTCTGACATTCGATTTCATTTTTTTCTTTATTTTTTCAATTTGGGTGGTGCAGTAAGAGCCACCTCATTCACTAACCATCCACAGGAAGATCTACAATAAAACTGATGTTTGTGAAGAAGGAGAACAAGTGGAGTTTAGAGAGCTAAAATTAGAGGTTTGAGATCAATGTTTCTTACTTTAATTCCAAATTTCAAAAGAATAAAGAATTGAAAAAACTTTTGAGTATGCTCTCTTTTTGCGCCTTGTTGCGAAGAAAATTGGATAAGTTAGCTTTGAAATTTCATAATAATAAAAAGTTACTAAGATATCTAAATTTATCATTGATTCTAAAAATAAAAGAAAAAAAATTGCTTAAAATTTGGTTTCTATTTGTCAAATAAATTTGTCTCACAATTTGCTAAAATAAATTATTAAAAAAAAAACTAATTAGGTTTTTCTCAAAAAAATTTAAAATAATTTTTCAAAAGAAAAAAAATCCTAATTAGAATTTTTTTATTGTTTATTTTTGTTTATAATAAAGAAAATTATTTTTATTTTTATTAGAACGTTAAAAACATTATATATATATATATATAATAAAAAAATCAATTAAAAAAATAATTAAAAAAACATTAATAAAAGTAAAAATATTAAGTCCACGGGGTCTTATATAGATGGTGATTGGGTGCTCTATTAAGCCACTCCTTGATGTGAAGTCACTAGTTCAATTCCCCGCCCCGATCAGGGTGATATATTAGACATGATGAAGATGTAGTCCTGCCAAGCTTACTATATATATATATATTATTTTTGGACTTAAGCCTTTGGTCTGGTCTCACGCATATGCATGGAGGCTTTTCCTTTGCCTAGGCCCTCCATGCATATGCGTAAGGTCAAGGCTGAGGCCAAGGTAGCCCATAATTCCATATATCCCACACACAACACAAACCAATTGAGGCCAAGGCCAAGTCATAGCCAAGCACGGCTAGGGCAAAAAAAAAAATTATAAAAAATAAGAATTTGCTACAAAATTTTCCGACCAAAAAAATGTAGCACGGTATAGAAATTTGTAGAGAGAGAGAGAGACCAGGCAAATTTTACTCCATCAACCTGCAAACAAAGCCTGTAACAAAAATTATGAGTTTTAGTTGAATATTTTCCCAATTTTTATAAGAATAAATTGGTTATGAGATCCATTATGTTTGGAAAGCGCATGGGTTCAATTGAAAATAAAACATTTTAGTGGCATGAAATTGCTTGAAAAGTGGCAAGGAGCAGTTAGACACTTGGAATTTTTCTCAAAAATCTCAAATTTATTTTGTTGGGTGTTTGTCAAATTGTTGTTTCATTAGTCAAATTTATTGAATGGTTAATATTTTTAAATTTAAATAACATTTGTATGGCTTCTATATTACAACTTTAAATTATGGTTTATTGTTAAGTCTTTGAATTTGTAAAAGAGAGGTCATGAGATCAAATCTAATAGAGGCCAAAATTTTCTAACTATTCAACAATTTTGACAATCCTTAACTAGGAAACAATTTCACTGCCATGTTCTGACATTAGATTCGTCCCTATGGCAACATATTATTGGTGAATGTTACATAGTCATCGCTCAGTTGTCTACATGTCACCCTGTCTAGTCAATAGCTCTCATCACGCTTCCATGTCAACCTACCAAGTCAGCGTCTACATCAGCATTCATGTTGCCACGTGGCACCCATGCACCTAATTTTTACTATTTTGTTCAAACTTCAAACAACCATAATTTTTTTATACAACGTATGTTTGACGCGATTCAAACGTCGTTGGAAATATATCGACAAGATCTACACAATGGCATAGTTTTCATTATAATTTTAGATAATCAAAAAATGGTTTTTTTTAATGGATTTTGCAGAAATTAGACTTGTAAAACATCATCATATCATTATAGCATGTTTCTAATATGAATTTTTTTTAACCTGCCTTTTTAATCACTGAAATTGGGCATCAAACGAAGAAATTATCAACAAAATACTGACGAATCCAAGATGCATCACTTCTCGATAGGTAAAAGTGCATTTCATTTTTATTTATCTTCCTCGAATTTATTTTATTGCCACTATTTATGAATTTATTACGTATATCATATAAATAGAGACTAATCACCTCTCTCCTTCAATAATCTTACATTTTATTGCAGATTAGTGCTAAGCTTTTGCAAGTTCCACAATGATCAAAGAAGATCAATTTATGCACAAGTTGTTTCCAAAAACCAATTTATTTTCCAAAAAGAATATGATTCAACTCCATGTCCCTCATGTCATTTATAATGATTCATTTTCCTCTTTCTAAGCTTACAGTCGATCCATGAATTTCCATATTCCTACTACTATATCATGACTGCAAAACCATTTTCCCTTTGCAAATTTCACACTTTCCTGCCTCACTTGCATTCCATCTCTAACCCATGAATAAATTCATTCTATTCACTTACAATTTTGAGTTACCTCAGTGTCATTTTCTCTTTGTAAAAAAAAACCTGCTTAAATGCAAATATTTCATCTATTGTCCTTTAAATCATTACTTTATGCTCATGTTAGATGATGGGGGATACATTAAGGCCCTCCTTCTAGCAACTCTTGACCCATCAATTCAGCACATTATTTGGGTTTGAGAATAGAGTTATTTTTAGTACCTTGAGGCTTGCATGCCTTAATGGCAAGTTCTTTTTCCAATGAATAGTGTGAATACATCAATTTCCCTTGTCTTTTGGATTTTATAGGTGACTTAACTTCAACTCATTTATCCGTACCTAGTAAGATGTACTTGGGCATCTTGACTCTCATTAACATTAATGGTAAGTAGTCTCATGTTGTTTAACGACATTCATTAATAGTTGGTAATCCAACAATTTCTTTCTATGTTCGACATCAGCAAAATTTATTCACATAAAAAATAATTATGCTATGATGCAGATATGAATGAAAACTATATGATTCTGGTAGCTTGCAATATTTTTCCAATAAATTAAAATAATTCATTTTAGAGTTCAAAAGCAATCCCAGTAAGAAGAAGGCACAAAGATTCCAATTTAAGATTGCATTCATAATTCATACAACCAAATGATGAAGAAGCAGATCAAATTATTTTTCTTCATATTCCATGATCCAACAGTAACAGTCAAGATCTCATGCATTCATAGCTTATTGAATTTTCAAGTAGTGAATGTATGTTATTTTCTAATCTTTAATCATTAATTCCTTGAATGCTAAAAGATATGCATTTGGAAAATTTCCCATGCAAAATTTCTTTCCTCATTTTCCAAGAATAAAAAACACCTTAAGTTGGGGGGAGGATATTCATTACCATTTTTCATTTCCATATTCCATAAACTCATACATTCTTGACAAACATGCTTCTCCCAACTAAATTTTGTTTCTATTTATGGTTCCCTAAAGATGGATATGTTTTAGAAAAGATTAAAATTATGAGAAATGATAAAATTATATGTATATGAATAGGTCTTCATTTTGAATACGTTCTTAAGTATTCCTTGTTGTAGCAAGAAGAAGAATGAAATAAAAGCGTTGTCACACAAGAACCAACAACCAACACTTGAAATAGTAATGGTTGTCACACAAGAACCAACCATAAACGTAGCCACTTAGACATCCTTGAGATAAAGAAGACTTTTAAAAAAATGTAAGTCTTTAAGAGTATCTCAAAGTCACAAAATGACTTAATCTTCTATCTCATAAAAGGCTAAAATCCATGATATTAATGCAAAGTTACATGAGGACATGCAACATCTTCAGTTGGCATTAGGGGAATTTTGAGGTCTAAAATGGGCCTCCTAAGAAAAATGTACAACAAAAATATACTCTATAAGAACAAATAGGATTCAAGATGATGATGTCAACCATGGGAGATTATTCACCATTTTTCAAGTAAAATGGTAAAAATATTATAAAATAATAAAACTACTTTTTCCACTTATCTCCCAAATTTTTTACTCAAATTTCAAGCGGGATAACTCGTTGGATGAAAAATTCAATTCATCATCCAAATATTACCCATGTTGCATACTTTTGATGGACCCTACTACACGAAAAATGATAAATACATAAAAAAACGTGATTACGATCACGTTTTTCATGTAGTGAGACTCATCGAAAGTGTGAAACATGGGTACTCCTTGAATAAGGAATGAAGTTTTGCAACCAACGAGTACTCCCGCTCGAAATTTGAGTAAAAAATTTGTGAGATAAGTTGAAAATATGAATTGAAAAAGTAGTTTTTTTCTTTTTTCCCTCTAAAAATTGATGATGTAATCAAATCTTATTTTATTATTTGCACTATTATTTTATAATTTCCTTAGGAGGCCCATTTTAGACCTCAAAATTCCCTTAATGGGGGGATGTTGGGTCTCCAAAATGTCATTAATTTCACCATGTTTTCTTTCACTTTGCTTCATAATTTTCCATATTCTGCAACTCCATAACCATGCACTAAGACCATCTTTATGATCAAATATGAGTTTATACATGATTTTTCAATACATTTATTTTGGTATTTTAAGTGAATTTATTGTTAAATATTAGAAAAATAACATGTACTCACTTAGATATAAAAATTGGATGAGTTTAGTGACATGTGTAGGCATATTTGAAGATTATAAGACAACCTTATTTGACCTCCAAGACTCAAATTCGAATTTCATCTTCAAATTATTGAATATTTGAGATCATTGGTCCAGAAAAATTCATGGAGAAGAAACATTGAAGTTTTCATAAGTGTCTCTTATCAAATCTAGGAGATATTTGTGAGAGGATATGAAGAGGTGTTAATTGCTAGATGTCAACAGATTCTTGTAACAACATGATATATTTGTAGATATAGGAGAGATTTTTGGATCTACGTTTATGAGTTAGTTATCTTACTTTTTGTATAAATATGAGTACCCACTCCTCTCAAAAGGTGTGAAAATTTTGGGAGCTATGCTCATGCTTCAATGTATATTTTTGGATGTTAAAGATTGGCACTATGTTTATGAGTCATGTAATGAATACCATTGTAGTTCACTTTGATATGGTTGTGCCTTCATTTGGTGTTTGATCAAAAATTTTCTCAACTTTCCACCTCTCATGCACTTTGAGATGGCCACCTAATGAGTATAAGATGTATTATAATGTTTTTTTTTTTAGTTTCTTTATGTTCATTTTAAGTCTTTTGATTAGATGCATTGTTTACTTTCTTTCACACTCATTCCACTTATGTTCTTTTACAGGTTAAGCGTTATTGTTCTCATTTCATATATTCATTGCTTTTCAATTTGTTTGATAGATATTCATGAGTGATTCTAATTTGGAAATGCAACATTAGTAATTTCATTTGATCTCTCACTCATTTCAAAATAGATTGCCTTTAAATTTCATAGTTTAAGAATTAATTGCTTTCTTAGTATAGGATTTGTTGCTTTCTAGATCAAATTTACTTTCAAGTCATTAGAATATATTTACTTTCCTCTTGGTAAAATATATTTACTTTCACGTTATTAGAATAGATTTATTTTTCCATGTCAATAGAGTAAGTTTACTTTCATGTCAATTGTCATTTTAATTTCATAGATTAAAATATTGTTTTCCAAGTTCTGAATTTGAGACTTTTGAAAAAGAAAGTGTGTGCATACTCATCTTAGACATTTTTTGTGAATAGATTTTATTTCTGCTTTTCCATTTCTTTCAATAGATTATGATTATGTTATGAAATTAAAAATTGATTCCTAGCATATATTGTGCATGTACACTTCACTAGTTCACGAACCCTGGGTTTGACAATTTAATGACAAGTAATTTAACTGGAAATTAAATAACCCAACAATAGCTTCATTCCAATCCTTCATTCGTTGCTATTTTCACCCATCCAAAAGAACGAGGCAAAAATCAGAAATTTTTTTATGAACAAGGATATACTTCGAGAATGATTTATGTTTCATTCATCGAGGATATAGTTAAATAAACACAATATTTTTAAAGTCGTTTCAAATAATTTCTGAGACACCACTATAAATAGGGAAATAATTTTTTTAAGGAGCAAGGATTTCAAGGCCACAAAGATTACATAGGGTCATAGAGCAAGGAATTTAGGGTTACAAGTTTAAAGCTAGGGTTTTTTAATTAAATTAGGTATTCCTTTATTTTTTAATTAAATTAGGTATTCCTTGAATTTTGTCATTGAAGTGTTGGTAAATGATAAACCAATTAAAAAGAGAAATTTTTCTAAGCATACCACACCTTGTTTAACTCATACCTCAGTTCATTTTTGTTGAATCTTGTCAAAAAATTTACAGTGTCATCATATTGAAGAATTTTTAATGGATTTAAGGTACAAGCCACAAACATTTGAAGCACACAAGTTCATTACATAAACCCTTTCTTTGCTTCAACAAGCTAGATGGACACAATTTTTAAATAAATTTTAAGGATACAATATTGCAGTAGCCAGGGAATTTGCATATAGTTTTGATGGGTTCATAATTAAGATTGGAAATTTGCAATTAATCTTTTAGAACATACCATTGCTCAAACTACAATATTTTTACAAGAGCGATGGATAAAGTTAAAAAACACAGTCTGAGGAAAAGAGATGGGTTCCCTTCCTTATGAACTTTATGAAATAAATGAAATGGACTTACGGAGTTCCAAAAACTTAGTTGTAGCACCCTTGGGATAAAGTGGCTTTTCTAATTATGAAATACGTAACATGTGAAAATAGGTACGGAATTGTTTTCCTATATCACATTAGGTTGATGCAACATCTTATCAAGGTCGATCACATTAATTTACATACGCATCTCCTTAAAACTATCATGAGAATGGTGAAAAATGTACAAAGGAAACCAACCAATGAGGAAAGGAGTGTATACTACTATGGTTTGATTAAAATACTAGTCTGAACTTAACTTCAAAAAATCAACAAGAGTTGGGAGGAGTTTCATATTGAGAATCAATTTTTTGAAGTAAGGAGTGATAAGGAGGAGTTAGAGATGGAAGAAGAAGAACTGGAAGAAATTCTCCACCAAAATATATCCACAAGAAGCCACAAAAGAAGAAAAGGAAATCCATTGTTTGCATAAGAGTAACAAGAGCAATAACCAAGAATCAAGAAAACAAAAATGAGGAAAACTTACAACATGAAGAAATCATTGCTAAGAGACCAAGAACCAAATATTATTTCATCTGTACCTCGAGTCAGCAAGTGGACCAAGGCCAAAAAAAACCTTTCAGATAAGATACAAAAGATGGAAGCTAAGGAGAGTCATTATGATGTTATTTATAAATATCTCTATGAAACCATATGTGAAGAGAATGATACCAACTATGAGGAGCATGATATAACTTATCAAAAATATGATGAGAAACCACCCTCCTCATATGAAGAACATATATAGTTTGAAGAAGAGGAAAAGTTTGAAGGAAAGAGAAATATTTAGGAAATAGTAAGAATAATTTTAGAGGAAATCATAGGTCAATATCCTACAAGTCTAAAGCAAAATAAAAATAGCAAATAAAGAAGTTCAAAAAGAAAATGCAAGAAATTGAAGTTCTGACAAGATACATGAACGCTCAAAATGAGCTCCTTAGAAATCAGAGGAGGATTATCATGGAAGAAAATGAAAGGTTGAAACAGGATAATAAAAAGCTTAAGAATGATAATGTTTTAATATCTAAACATACATACAAATGGTTATGACAAAAGAAGGCTTTGAAATCTAAGAATTTCAATTTAACGGTAAGAATGCTCACGCAACAAGGACAAGTTCAGGAAGAGGTTCACAACCCAATGCTGTCAAATGTGGGTGTTCTTCTCAAGACAACATGGGATCTATGAAAATTTTTGGTTTCATGAGGACATGCAACACCTCCACTTTGGGGGAGATATTGAGTACAATTGTGATGACCATTTTTTTCATTAGCGTAAACCAAAAATCTAGCATCATACACCTACCTTACACCTCACTTTGCTCACGTTATCCTTATTTCGGTTCAAAAACACATCACAAAGATATTTAAGTCATTATTTCTTAAATTCTAAATTTTTGACCAAAAAATGTGCATTAAAGAAAAAATATCTAACCAGAAAATAACCACAAAGTCAACTTATTTGTAAACGCTCATTCATTGGAATATGTCCAATACAACTAGGCAAAAAATAAAACATGGGTTTTGTTCCTTGGGACCATGGATAAATACCTATTTTCTTTTCAAAAATCATTTCATACATACATGGTTAATGTTTGGTCAATGTGACTTGTTTTGAGGAAAATGCCTTGGTTTAGCCTAAAAATTATACCTTTTTTAGTTTTTTAGGGATTTGATCAGATTTTTAGGGCCGCCAAGGGTGGAGCTCAATCTAAATATCTCCATCAATTAGTATTTTAATTAAAGGCTTGAAATTTAATATCATTTTCAATTTTAAAACTTTGTATATAAACACCCAAGTGTGTGAAGACTTAAGTAAGTTTTGTAATCTCTAAATTTTAGTCTTTAGAATTTTAGTTTTAGTATTAGACTTTCAAATTTATGTTGTAGCCGTGAACATGGTTATTTCATCAATATATGAAGATTGTTGAATTTGCTTGGCTGGTAGCCTCAAAGGTGTGTTTGCTAAATCATGGAGGGCCCCCACAACATCAACTTGTACACTTGCTTTTTCTTGGTTTTCTTAGTTATCATCACCTGTACTTTGGGTATATATGTTTCATGTTCTTTTTCTCATATCCATGCTAGCAAACTTTACTCTTCAGTATTTTTAATCATTTTGTAAAAACTTGTAATTTCATGCTTGATATATTCATAATTTGTTCATAAAATCTTGTTGCTCATATTTATCTTAATTATTGTCTATACTTGTTTTAATTGATGTCCATATTTATCTAATTAATCATTGTTCATGAAAAAAGTTATCAAAGAATAATTTTTTCTTGTGAAGACAAGCTAATTGACAAGTTAAACATAGTACCAAGAGTGTCTATCTACTACAGTTCTTGGTGGAAAATGCCTTAACGCTCCCTTAACCTCTCTCTTAGTGTTGCATCAAAAGCATCATATTTCCCTACTTTCCTAGATTAGTTTCCTTCTTTCCTATATTAGTCAATGAATTAAGCATACACTAACTGATAAGTTGAGTAAAACAATACCAGATTGTCCATCCACTTTATTTCACACAAGTGGAAAAGGCCCTTGCGCATTATTGAATTTTAGGTAGTGTTAGGTTGAGTTTATTGGATTGAATAAAGGACTAATGGAGTGTTCATCTAGTATAAAATGTCCTAGTCCATTACCAATCCACCAAATTGAATCTCTTGAGCATTGTTTCCAATTTTTTTCATTTACAAACATTTTATTTTAGTGTGAAAACTTGCAAATCTACTAAACATGATTGTGTAGAAGACTATGAGTGGACCTATGATGAGGGGTCTTAGTGCATGCCCAATCATCCAATAGATTTCAAGTATGTGTTCTTTACTTTCCAAGAAGTGTGATTAGATTAGTTTTTTTTAATAATTGGTCATCTATTTTTTGCTAATATTAGAAATCTAGACTTCTACTGGTTGACTTTAGTACTTAGTCTTAGTCGTGACAAAAAATATAACTTAGCTCCCTACATATTGTAATGTGCTTCTATTGTTACGAACACCTGAATTAATATAAATAATATGTTTTGATATATTCCCATAGATTATCCTGATATCCCATATCCTATAAGGCATTAAGGAAAATATAAGGAATTTCTACTTCAACTTTATGTGGGATGTAGTATTAAATATAAGGGCCCTTAAAGGGTTAATTGGTAAAAATTTCAACTCCAAAGTCTTTGGGAGGATGGGACTAAAGGATATGAATCTATATCCTCATTCATTCACTGCAAAATACTATGGAATATGATCAAAATAAAGAGTATGTGCAAGAGGATTTTAATATAAAATTAAATTGCCCCTAGAATAGTTATGTACTAGATAAGGAAGGAAATTAAAAAGTATCTAAAATGTGTCAAATCAATGGAAATCCCTAACACTAGCTTTCCTTGTGATAAGCTCTTATTTTTCCTAAAAAGTTGGTAATGGGTCACAAGCTAGAGTTGGCCTTAACACTATTATGGGATTTGATAGAATAATATTTCTTTCTAAAGATTTGATTTATACTATTTTCAAAATATCATGAAAACTACATTAAAATCAATATCAAATCCAACTATTACTACCATTTGGGCACAAGGTTGGTTGAATTCTAATGAATTGAATATGGTAGTTGATTGGGACATTAAAAGGAAAAACTTCACATATTCACTTCAAAGGTATCATATTAGGCTTGGTCCTAGTGAGGATGAACTTACTTGGGGGAGAAATATGCCTGGAGGAAGATATTCAACAAAGTTTGATTATGATGCTCTATTCAAACCCATTACAGATGATGACTTTTAGTGGTGGAAGAATATTTGGAAGGTAAAATATCCTCCAAAGTCTATTTTATTTATGTAGATTACCCTTAATAACAAGGTTTTACTTTGGAGATGTTAATGAAAAGGAATATAGAATGGCCATCTATTTGTTTTTTATGTTGGAACAATGAAGAAATAACTATACATATTTTTCTTACATGTACTCACAACAGATAAGGCGTGAATTTGAAGGTCATTTGGATCTCTCAATCTTACCAAATAGGGATATTATTGTTGGATATTTATTCTCGTTGATATTCTAACTAAGATTTGAATCTAGTCACGACACTTGGTACTTTGGGGCATTTGGTTGGTTTCAAACTTTGTTTTGTTTGAACACAAGTTTGTTCCAGTTTTCAAAACATTTGTTTAGTGTATAAACTTGCTCTCTTATTATAAGAGTAGTCTAGAGTACAAGCAACCTAAGTCTGGGTGAAATCATTGTGGATGAGTCTAGGGCATGGTGTTTTTTTTATGGAACTTGTATTGATTATATTCATTGACATGGGTTTGTACTTCATCTAACTTACCTCCAATATCTTCATTTCAATGAAAATGTAGGGAGAGGAACACATAATTTCAATGAGTGTATTTCTTTACTTCTACTCTTAAATTTTTATCTACATCGATGATTAACTTCTCTGTAGGTTTTTAGATACTTTGGTCTAGTCATTAATTTCTTATCTAGTTTTATTCAATTACATAATATCATCTTAAGTTTGATCGATGATCAACTTTGGGAAATAGTTGGTTTATTTGTTGAGATCAATTTCAATCATATATATATATATAGAGAGAGAGAGAGAGATAATTGAATCAAACAATGGACAATATTTTTAAATGAGGTAATATGTTAAATGGAAATCATATAATCCTATAGGAATTTGATAAAGGGTGGTTACTAGTGATGGGCCTTTTAATTACCCTTCTAATAACTAAAAAAGACAACAAAAAGGTTGTGCATTTAATTGTCAACCCGAGGCTTGTATGGAAATTTCAAGTTACCATGTATTATCAATGATTTATTTCACAAATGGAGTATAGACAGCTCAAAATCTTGGAAAGGTTCTACAAATTCAAAAGTAAATTGATTAAAGGTGCTTGTAGGAAAGAAAAAAAACTTGCAAGAAAGTAAACATGCTTGCAAGAAATTAAACTCACTTGCAATAAAGTAAACGCACTAGCAAGAAAGTAAACACACTTACAAAAATGGATGTGCTACTTGTGCAACTTTCAACGATCCATGAAAAAGGAAACACACTTGTAGAATGAAATAACGCACTTCTACTAATTAGGCTTAGGAAGCTTATCGTTGTAACCCCTAACATAGGTAAAAAAAACCACACATTGAGGAAATAAACCACACATACATAAATGAATGAAATGACTAATCCTTGCCAAGATGATCCCTATTTTTATACGGACAAATGTGATCATTATGTTGAGCACAATTATTCAACAACATAAATGAGTGCAAACCAATCTGAAATGCAATATTGTCAAATTAGAAAGATATAGTGGTTTAAAGCCTTTAAACTCCATGCACAATGTATTTTTGAAAATCCTGAATCATATAATGAACAAAAGAGATCAAATCCTTGAATAAATAAAATTAATTTAGAAGCAAAAACATACCATAACAACCTTATCTTTGAGCTAGGCAAGAACTACTCCCCCACTAACCCCACTTTATAAGACGAAGATATATCCCCTGTTAACATGGTAATTTTGAGTCAAGAAATAAGAATATTTCTATCCTTTACAAGCAATGTTATGTTAGGGTATGTACATCGCTAATGTTTCCCTACACTCTGTTGGTAATGTTGGCATTGATGTCGTTGATCTGATTGGTGTTGATTTTGCTAAAGACTAATTTATGTTGAATGCTATTTTTGTAAGATTAATTGAATGCAAAAGTTGATAAGTGATATGAAGTGTAAACTCTGATCATTTATAACCATGCTCGTCATTGTGAAGGATGATTATTAAATATGTTCACAACAAGGAAAAGAACCTATAGCGGAGGTTATAAAGGAGGTTTTTAGCGTTATAAAATTGGCCAAAATTGTCAAAAAAACATATTCTACAACATATGTTTTTAGTAACGGAGGTTTTGGTGGAGCTTCTAACAGAATTTCAACACAACTAAAAAAATTGGGTGGCCAAAGGTTATTATGGATGTTTTTTTCATCGGTGCGCTATTCAGGTGTCAACGCACTGGTGTGTGTAATCCAGATGGTCAACCCAGGGCGATCAAAGGTGCATGCACCAGGCCGTAAAGGTCTAAAACCGCATCGGGCACACCATAGGTGATACAATGTACCGAGCCATTCTAATTGGTATTGGGATCTGTGTGGTGCCCATAGGTTGTATCAATGCACCGGTTTGTATTATTATAGAAACTCATCAGTGCGCAATATCACACAAACGCACTGATTATTCTAATTCGTATTGGTATTTGTGCGGTGCCCATAGGTCGTACAAATGCACTGGTGAGTAGTCTCACATAAACGCACCGGTGCGCAGTTTCGCACAAATGCACCGAGAGTTATAATTGGTATTGGTATTTGTGTGGTGCCCATAAGTCGTAAAAACGCACCGATGTAAAGTAACTGACACAAACCGATGTTCATTTGTATTTTTTAGAAACATCAACCTGTGATAGTGCAATTATTGTGATTTTTTAAAATTCATTATTCATCAAAAGTCGACACATATCTTATAACAGTATTCATATCAATTAAATTTTTATTAGTGCATTTGAATGTGATGTTTGGTTTAATTTGTTATATCATATCATAATTATTGTGATTTTTTTTAAATTCATTATTCATCAAAAGATCACGACACATATCTTATAACAGTATTAATATCAATTAAATTTTTATTAGTGCATTTGAATGTGATGTTTGGATTAATTTGTTATATCATATCATCAAATTTCACATCTCTTCATTATAATATTTAATCATTTATAAATTTAATCAGTGGTGTTACATTTCACAGCGACAATGGAGAACACAGTAGAATAAATTAAAACATATTTTATTATTATTATTATTATTATTATTATTATTATTATTATTATTATTATTATTATATATATATATATATATAAGACAGTATTTTTCATACAAAATGGGCTAACAGTTATTTTGTCTTTCAATTAGGACACTATGTCCATTACATTAAACAAAATGTCTGATTTCACAGACAAATATTTCAAAAACTACAACGCCTTGCTTTGGTATCCAAACATAATGATCATCATTCTTCGCTTGAACTGTTGTCATTGCTTGAGCTACTTCCATGACTTGGGTTATTTTGAGGAATGTTTTGTTCACGGTGTTGATTGTTTTTTTCTTCCTCACCTTCCATCTACAAACATAAAAATAAACTATAATGAGTGTATATACATTGGTGAGAATAATAAAAATTGCAATATTAGATAATATACATCAATGTAAATCGAAAATAAATGGCGTACCACAGAAACAATTAACTCATGAGCTACACACATTCTTTCAAAACCAAATTTCATGCCATCTTTCAAGATTTCATCTGTTGGCGGAATTCCATACTTTGTTTCCTGCAAGTTTTATACCCCATAACAAATCATATATTTAATATAAAAGATTTTTTTGTTCTATTAATTATAGATAAAGCTAAGTAAAACAAAATTGATAGATGCTTACAAATTCCACAATTAATTTCTGATATGCCGACATATAATCACAACCCATATTTAACCCAATGTCAATCAATTCCTATGATGGTTTTTATTTGTATTTTAGCACCTGTTTGAATACATTCAATGGTTATTGTTGTAAAACAACTTACAATATACAAAAATGAAATCTAGTTAAGTTGTTATAAGGAAGTAACAATTACTCACAAACTTAGATATCAACCATTTTCTTCCTTGTCATCCTGTTTTATGTGTTGAATGGGTTCCATTTTATTTTATTTTCTGCAAGAAAATACTTGAAAAATAATATTTAATGCTAAATTGTTTATTTATTGTACCTAATGATCGAAAAATTCAATGATTAAATATTATATTTGAAGCACGTTGTTGTTGAGATGGCTCCTCCTGCGATGCAATTTTGTTCATTTCTTTTACCATCTCTTTGTACACCTTTTTAGACATTGCTACTGGCATATTTCTGATATCAACTCTTTCATCTTTTGAGATTTTCATAATCTTCCTGAAAATGTAACATGACAATAAACTATTTAATTTTTATATTGATATATGAAAAATAAATATAACAAAAGTGATATTTATAAATAATTCTAAAAAAACATTTAAAGGAATATTACCTTTTTCATTCCTTTTTTTTGTTTTTGTACGTTTTTGCTATTAAAATTTTGACATGTCTCATTGACCAATTCTCTGGAAACTCTTTCTATAGTTTAGATAAAATTTGGTTCTTGGAATCATTGGATTGATTTTTGTATTGTAATTGGAAATAACGTCTATACATTCGTTCCATTAGATCCCTCAAACTTTTGTAAATGTTTTTCCCCCTTTTGTTAACCTCCAGCACCACTCCAGATGAGCTAAGGAGCAATTCTTTTTCATTTGCATCTATTTTTTTCTTTTCTTATAACAACATTCCTTTTCTAAGTTGTTGGTCACTGTAGAACATTAAACATATGTGAATTAATAGATTGTTTGAAACATATTATCTAATAATTTTAAGTATATTATTCATGAAAATTTTAAAAAGAAACTCATTTTGGATCGATAGTATTTTTTCATTCACCTCATTCATCCTTTTGCAATTTTTCCATCAAGCTTTTATGCTCTTCTGGTCCTAGATCAGAAATAATCTTATCGAGTTTCATCATTTTGTGGGTCTGCATGATACACAGTAAACAATACATATTAGTTAAACTTACATATAGTTCAAAAATAATATTTTTTGTAAAGAATTTACAAATAACTTGCCTTTTTTGCTTTTCTTGATGTGATATCAGTATTTTTGTTACTTGATCTCTTGTCAGCCATTTCTTTATCAATATGAAACTTATACCATATTATTCATTAATATATTTTATAAATAAATCATCAACTTTTCCAAAAAAAAAAATCAAGAAACCGATGCTCTTTTAAATGATGTATGCACTGATGTCTGTGCGTCGTTTTCTTATAAACACACCGCCAAAACAGTATAAAACACCATACAATGCTCTATTTCAACAAGGAGCACCGGTGTGTTATATGTTACCGACCGCACCAATTAACACAAACAAAATAATAAAAATCATCTAGTGTTAGTTTTTGTAGCATATGGTGTCGTGGAGGGGGCGGTGTGGCCTATTCTTATAAACGCCCCCTGAAAACAAGGGACCATCATATGGTGATCTCTATCAACAAGTAGACCCAGTGCGTTATATGTTAAATGGTGCACCAATTAACACAAAATAAAAATTTATTGTTGTGAAACAGTACGTGCGCGATGCACTATAATGAAATAGCGCATCAGTGCCCTATTTTACATATGGTGCACGAATTAAAATATATATATATATATATATATATATATATATATATATATATATATATATATGTTTTTAAATTTTTTATCAAACAATACATGCGCGATGCGCTGTGATAAGACAATGTACCGGTGCGCTAGGTTACGCAAGGCGCACCGATTAAAAAAATTCAGTTTTTTAAAAATTCACGCAAGAGTCGACATGGATTGGGATCCGACTATGCAAGTCATCCCGTGGATTAGATTTCATAGGCCTATATATATAGCAATACAAACCCTATAAATCTAAAATGAAAAGCCCTGATTCTGAAATCACAGAAACAGGAAGAAGCAAGGGTATAAACAAAAAGAATGAAGGGTTTAGGGTAAAATTGATTTATTTATTTTTCTGAAAATGAACAGTAAATTTAAATTTTTTACTTACTGCGTAAAAAATACTGCAAAAAATGAAAAAATAAAAATAAAATTTAATCATGATATCGTTTGAAATTCTATGCTACAGAGTTTGAATCACCAGAGGTTTGGAATTTTGATTGTCTGAATAGTTCTATTCGAAAGTATTTCGCTGCTTCACAGTGCTCTCGTGCTCTCTTGCTCCAGGTATGTCTCGTGCAAATCTCTAGCTAATTTTTTTTGCAAAATAGTGAAATAATGAAAAGTGTTTAGTATTTAAAGAATTGTTTTATGAAATTAGATCTTTAAAAATATTTTGTTGCCAATTTTTCAATTTACCGCTTTTTTTTTCACTTTAAAAAAACAAAGATGCATTTTTTTTATTTGTGGTTTTTTGTCACCGGTGCGTCAATTAATAACACCGCACCGGTGCGTCAGTTAATAACACAACACCAGTGCGCAATAACTAAAACGCACCAGTGCGATTATCAGTACATAAGCACCGATAACAATAATTCCATTTTTAAGGCACCAAAATTACTTTTAAGTGTGTACACTAAAATTTATTATTGATTTTTCTCAATTGCAGGGAGAAAATATCATAATTATATCGAATGGACAATTCTTCAAAATCCAGCTCATTCCATAATATTTATCAAAGTCCATCGCGGAGATCTCCCTATCCATCTCGAGACGTAATATTTACTTTAGATTTTATTTATATTTTCATTATCTAATTGAATTTATGTTTTTTATCCATGTCAATCAGCTTAATGAAATTTATAATGTATACAAATTTGCAGGTTCATGCAGATTCAGAATCAAGTTCAGATGCACAAAATATTCAAACAGCTCCAAAACGTCGGAAGCTCTTACCAGGAGCAGCACACCGTAAGGCGCATTTGGTAGATGAAAATGGGCAGTCGCTTCACTGTGCCAATTGTAACAATATTGCATCTTCTAGCCACAATCCTGAAACAATGATGGTAATAATAATTGTTTGGTATATTAATGTAATTATTTCAATGTCAAACAACTAATAATGCATTGTCAACATTCTTACTAATTGATATCATAGATTTTGTACTAATCATGTTCAAATATATATTTTTTAATTACAATTTTACATATATACCATTACAATTACAATTTTAGAATTTTACATACAATTACAATTACAATTACAATCATTTCACATTAATACAATTAAAATTTTACAAATATTTTACATACAATTACAATTAAAATTAAAATTACAATTACATTTACAAATTTAGAATTTTACATACAATTACAATTTTACAATTTTACATATACACAATTACAATGAAAATTACAACTACAATCATTTCACAATAAATTAAATATTACAATTACAATTCTACAAATATTTTACATACAATTAAAATTAAAATTACAAATACAATTACAATTTTACAAATCTTTTACATACAATTACAATTACAAATACAATTACAATTTTACAATTTTACATGGAATTAAAATTAAAATTTCGATTACAATCACGACATAATATTTAATAAATATCATGATTTAATATTAAATTAAATAAACATCACGATCATGATAACCATCGTACAAACATCATGTTTGACTAAAAAACAAATTCAAATTCACTAACATCATCTAATCATCGTGATCATGATCATCTAACAAAACACAATTAGCATTGTATAACATCATCACAACACAAACATAAAATATACATCTCATGTCAAATAACTGCTATCACATACACATCTATCTACAAGTTGCACATTAAATGAACATATCTAACATGACCTAACAATATACACATCATGATGATCACCAACATGTAAATTAAGTACAACTGCAACATGAACATAAAATACATGGACTATATATATATATAATGTCAAAAATATACTATTGTAATATAAATGTCAAATATCAATTGGTGGTACATCTTCAATAGTAGTACTAGTCGAGGCCTGCTCAATCAATGGTGCAACCTCGACAAGCTCAGATAGTTGTCGATCATCACGTGCCTGCTTATTTTGTGGTGCCTCATGCTAATCAGGATCAATTATCGACTACTCATGATGACTCGACATGGATGGTCCAACCTTCTCATGATCATGAGTACTGCTGGATGTTGCAAGCTGCTGATCATGATGACTCGACGTAGATGGTCCAACCTGCTCATGAGCATGAATGCAGGATGTTGTAGGTTGAGAATTTTGACTCCACGTGGATGGTCCAGCCTGCTCATGATCATGACTGTTGGTCGATGTTACAGGCTACTCATCTGCGGTGCGAGGTGAATGATGATCACTCCCCTGATCGTGATCATCAAATGATGCGTTGCTGCTCGACTGTCGATGTATTGCGTCTTGACCATGCCTACGTCTAAGGGTCCTCCTCAATCGCATAACTAAACTGGTAGCTCCTACGACATGCCGCATCAGGGTGAACATGTCACGTGTCATGCCTCTCCACATCTGTACCAGCCTAGCATCGACCTGTATCTCTCTCATAGTGGCGGGCCTAACTCCCCCCTCCACAAGCAGTGGACAGAGTTGGTCGCCCAACTCCATCCTCAATCTACTGTCAAGCCTACGCCTCGCAAAAGGCGGTACCAGCGCACCATGAGGACCGAGTTTGTCTCCACCGGCCTGATCCTTGGCATCTTCCATCTCTTGATCGTCATCAGGATCTACACCTTGATCATTTGGTGCTAGTGGCATTTCATCGCCATCAAATGACCCAATGTCTGCAAAATATTTATAAGTACATAACAATAATTAGACAATTTCATTAAACAGTTTAATAAAAACAAGTTAAATAAAAGTGTAATATTACCTCTATCATCCGGAAGCTCATCATCTGTGAAGAGGATGTTGACACACCCTCGTCAATCCAAACCAGCATATGGACAGGGGACCAGAATGAAGGGATGCTCATCAACACTGGCTAGCAACTCCAGTGCATCATGTGATATCCTCGCGGAAAATTCTGACTCACCCCTCTTGGGCATCATTTGTCCCCACATTTTCATCCATACATGCAACATCAGCCTACGAGGCAGCCAAACAAAAGTAGGCCTGGTCTCTAGAAACCTCTCAAAAAATAAAAAAAATAGCCCTGAAGCAAAAGGAAAGTTCACCCTCCCTTGTGCCTGAGCACGACATCTATCTAAAGTTGTACAGAATTGATGCAAAAAAATGGCAAACCACCTCACAAGTCGTGGCGCCTGTAATAAATAATCAACATAAAATAGAAGTGGGAAACTAATGTGTTTCTCGTCATTGGTATGGTGTGCAATGGTCGAAATCAGTGGTGAGAGGCACCTTACCTCCTCTCCACCAAATGAAGCAATATGTCACTGACCTCCAGAGACCTGAAAATATGTAGGAGACAGTATATCTGCGCCAATGTATCTCTGGGAGTACACCAACTGACTCCATGTTGCATAGCCAATGAGGACCTCTGGGAATAAGGGAAAATCCAGCCCTCTTCTCGATAGGCCAGTAATGAAATAGATATCCTCCTCAGTGAGCGCGTACCACTGGTAACGACCAACTCGGAAATCCTATCGGTGGGCATTCCACCTGTGGATAAATTGTCGCAAAAACCCACCATGGCCCTTTAGGGATGTAGCCTCCTCATATAAATTTAGGAGGCCTATCTCCCTTAGGAGCCCCTGGGTGGTTTTTGTAATAGGTCGAGGGTACGTATCTCTCTCCCTCTCTTGTGTCTCCCACAAGCGAACCATGTTATACTGGTCCGTCTATTGTTTTTGTTGTTCCCTCTCTAATCTCCTTTGACATCGATGAATGATTGACATATTAAATACAATTTTTTTTATTAAATGAGACATGTATTTAGGAATATACATATATAATTTTTTTTGAAAAAACAAAAAAAAAATCGATACACCACAAAAAACAGGCATGCACTGGTAACGGTGTGTCTTTTTTTGTCGCACACCGGAGGCGATGCACTTGAAAATTTTCAGCGCATCACACTCTTGGAATTTTTACAAGGTCAACGGTGCAGTGGTATAATAGACCACACCGTTGACTATGTACCAGTGTCGAGAGGGTTGTGCACTGACCAAACTATACACCTCGGAGCGTATCGTTTAGGAAGAGCACCGCCCTCTTAACATCATTACATAGTCAACGGTGCGGTCATTTACATGACGGCACCATTGACTATGTCAACTTCAAGGGGGCGGTGCGCTGACAAAAATACCCACCCCGGCGCATATATTTTCGTTAACGCACTGTATTCCCGCAATTCGACATGGTCAACGGTGCAGCAGGGTAACTATCCGCACCTCTATTTTTTTAATTTTAAAAAATCACAGTGCGTCGTTTCGGTACCGCCCCAAAACCGGTGTGGATACCATTAGCATCGGTCGTGGTGTGGCCTGTAAATTTACAGGAAACACCGCGAACCAGTGTGAGCCAAACGGCTCGAGCACACCGCGTAAGAAAAAAAAAATTTAAATAAGGTGAATTTTAAGCTATTTTAGAAAACTAATCTGCTAAAAGGTTTAATTATGGGAAAACAAGTAAAATACATGTGCATTTGGCCGTTGAGGAGGCATATTGGCTATAGAATTTGCAAAACTAAATTTTCCCAACATTTTGCAAAATTCGAAATGGAGATGGTGGGCAATGGACAACAGCAGTGTGTGCAATGGGAGCACCAATGGTATGGCGTCTCACACAAGGTAAATTTGTAACGGTGCTTGAAAACTCTAGAGCACTGAAAAGTGAAAATTGCAGATTTTTGGTCGTAATTTTTTTTATTTAACCATGTTCTGGTGCACGGGTTTTATAGGCGCACCGGTGCGGTTTCTTAAAATCGCACTAGGATGTTTCAGTTTTGGCGCAGGGTTTTAGGACACACCGGTGTGGAATCTTTGTAGAGCACCAGTGTGCTACAGTAATGAGGCACACCAGGCGGGTTTGTACCGAGCGCATGATGTTCTGGTGTGCCAATTTTTTGTACGCACCGGTGCTTTCTCTAGTTGAACGCACCGGTGTGGTTTAGGATGATAAACGCACTGGAAAAAAATAAATAAATAAATAAATAATAATAATAATAATAATAATAATAATAATAATAATAAATAAATAAATAAATTTAAACAAAATCCGTAAAAACCTCCACCTGCCAACCTCGTCTAGTAACCTCCACTACAAACGGATCTATTTTATAAGGGGTTCCTCAAAAACATTCACTAGAGGGTCTTTTCCTTTTAGTGGTTGACTGGTTATCTTGAAGTATGACTTACATTCAAAATAAGTGATGGCACATGATATATTGAGAAATAAGTTGAAAATGTATGCTTCCATTGAATAGAAAATGTATGGTATAAATTTGAAAAATGTAACCAATACAAATCTGAAAATTTTTCAAATATTTGTCTCTTGCAATCATCACTCCTCAACTACCTTATTTCAGCTCTATTTTATTTTACAAATTTCTCATTTTCAGATTTTAAAATGAAGAGGAAAATTGTGAATAACTTTAGAGGACCAAGAGACAACTCCTCATATTTGTATTCATGCACATAATACAAATAGACAATAATTTATGCTTATAAAAGACACTTTGTTGAATGAGAATTTATTTTTTTGTGTTAAGCAGTTTGTATGAGAGGGTTCAAGAGAACCTTTCTCGTAAGGAGGAGGAGAGAAAAGTAGTAGAAGAGGAACAACATTGAAGAAGATAAGAAGAGAAGACGAGAAGCAAACTTGAGAGAAGAAATTAATATTAGGTAACCAGAAAAAATTGACTGTGTATTGTGATTTGGAGATTGCAGACTCTTTTCAATTTTTACCTTGAAAAGAATGGGTTGTAGCCTATTGAGGTAGGAGCCTCTTGTGGGTTGTAGCCTACATAAAACTTTCTGGGAGTTGGAGCTTCCCTGGGGTAGTAGCCTCTTGTAGGGTGGAGCCTACAAAAATATTATGTAATTGGGAAGTAGGAGCTTTCCTTCCCATCACTTTCAGCCATAAATTTTTGTTTTTCTCCCTTGTGGGTTTCCACTTATATCTGGTGCCTTCATGTGTTGTTTCTTGAATTTTGTGTGAATGCTCTTGAATTCTGAATAAGTATATCTGCAAATGTCTCTCTCTGGTGCCTGCAAAAGGAAAATACTAATAATTGAGCATATACATAAGTCATTAGTTGCATAAGAATAAATATAAGTTGAACAAAACTTGATGCTTAAAATTACTGATTCACCCCCCCTCTCAGTAATTTCCAAACATATATCAACTTCTTTCTTATTCTTCCTCCCTACTCCGACCTAACCTTCGTCATTAGTTCATAGCGCAAGATCCATATTTGGTCACGAATTAGCAGCATGGAATCCTATTTAGGGGTGGGGAGCTCTCCCCCACTGTCTATGGATATCTTGGCATTCAATTCCCTTATGGGAATTTAGCATTCAATTCCTAGAGCTCACCCTAGTAAATTTTTCAAGAAGCTTGGAAACATCCTAATGATTACTATAAACACCAACTTGTCATAGGAAATGGCATTGAGATTGGGGGATTGGGGGTTGGTTGTATAGTTCTCTAGGATAAATCCCTCCCCCACTTAGTAAAATATTGAATGGAAAAAAGTTGGTGCTCATTGATTAAAGGGAACATTTCTTCCTCCTTTTGTTTTAAAGGGTTTTTTGCCTTCTTGTTTGAATAGAAGGAAGATTGAGATATTATCTTTCATAGTGGCCCATACTTCATGGGAGATCAAGGGCTCTACCTGAACAAATGGAACCCTAATTTCAATCCTAGGAATGACATCCCCTCAATTATTCTAATGTGGGTGAAGATACCCTATTATTCCCTCCACTACTAGAATGTGGACACCTTTTGAAGTATTGGAAATGCACTTCGAAAATACATTTATTTTTCCAAGCCATATAATGGAATGTAATCCCACACATGGATATGTGTAGAGATGGATTTAGAAAAATTGTTTTGGAAACTGTGTAGCTGACCCTAAACAATTGGTCCTTTTCATAAAAAGTGGATAATATGATCAGCTCCCATTTAAATGTAAAGTGTGGGATAAGTAAAGACATTTTGCGGGAAATTTCCCCCTATCCAAGACCCATAAAAAGAGATGAGAGAATGGTGAACAATGGCAGCAACTAAAGCATTGTTGTGCATCCACTATGAAAGAAACTATAGGAAAGACCCATGTAGTCCAAAAGGCTATGGAAAAGGACCATGCTTCCCCAAAAGCTCCCTCCAAGGGTCATGCATTTTGTTCCACCAAGGCCCAAGAGAACCTTCCTCAAGCAAACAATTTGGATGCATTAGAAAATCTAGTAGAAGAAGGAGAAAATAAAATCAATGCCACTCAAGGAACCCAAATCCACCTTGAAGAAGCACCAACTATCAAGGAAATATTGGAGGGAATACATCCTTTAGAGTGCATCCCAATGGAGTTTAAAGTTGAATATGAATATGAGGAGGTTTTCCTATCCTTGATATATTCTAAATTTGCATGGCCCTTATTCTATAGACTCAACAAAGGAAAGGTTTGATGGGTAAATGATCAAAGAGACTGGCGTGAGTAAAATTCCCAAGAAAAATGGACAAAATAAAAATAGGAAGATTTGTAATGCTAAAGAAAAAAAAAAAGAAAATGAATTAGGAACACGGGAATCTCTTGAAGCTTATCTCAAGGGAAAACCAAGAATAACTAGAAAGGGTAGTGGTTTAACCCCCATTTAAGGGGAAAATCATAAAAATTAAAGTAAATGATGAAGATAGTATTCTAGAATTATATAGGGTTAGGGACTAGAAAAAATAATAATAATAATAATCTTGGTAAGGAAAGAGAATCCCTTGTTTCTTCTTCTCCAGGAGACAAATTTGGCAGAAAATGAGGCCCTATAAAAGAGTAAACTTCTATGGCGAGCAAGTTACAGTTGTATGATAGGATCCTAAGGGGCCTCAAGTGGTCTATATACATTATGGTTGGAAGCAATGTTTGAATTCATTTCAAACAAAGGATGTAGCATCGGTTGGCCACCCACATCCTCCATATTCCTAGCAATGAGGTATGCGCTATAGTTAATTTTAATGTTTTCGTGGCTTACTATGAAAAAAAATTCTATTGGAAACCTTTAATTAGCCAAGTTAGATATTGGTTCATTAGTAATTGCATCATTGGTGGAGATTTCAATGTCAATATTAATCCTTGGGAGAAAAAATGCAAGATCCATGTCTGAGACCCTTTCATGAAATTTTTGATGATCTCATTGTTGAGGTATAAAAGGTGTCTTTTTAACGCCAATTTATCCCACATTAATTATCAATCCAGGAGCGACTTTTTATTTCAAGAGTGTACTCTGTCTGAGGCTGCAATTCATCCAAGAGAAATGTTGTGTGAGATGTAGTACAGCGTGTTAAATACAAAAGTAAATGGATGCTTGAAAAAGAAATCTAACAACAACAACATAAACTCAAATGCTCTAAAATCTTAATTAAACCAATCTGCAAAACATCGATCAAGGATACAGTAGCAATAACTCCTTCCCTTAAAAATCAATGCAAGATAACCAATCTGGGAACTTGCAGGCAATAACCAGTGTCCTCTACAGTTGGTTATCTTAAAGCAATCGAAATGAAAGTAAACTCAATCTTCGTGCTGATGAAAATAACTGAAAGGAACAAAATCTGGAAAGGAACGGTAGCTTGTAATTCCCATGCATACCAATTGTAACTCATCTATTTGCTAATCTGAAGCTACGAATCAGAAATAAAAAATAAGCAGAAATGGAACAGCAATATGAATGGCAATTCTAATTCTAACGCAATCAGGCAACTAATCTCAATACTCCAATCCTGTCGACAGCCAAGACTATGAAACAGTTCATTGGAATGAATCATAAATCAATGGAACAGCAACGCTTTATAAAAGATAGCAAGATGAATAAGATAGTAAATACGATCCTTGTTTAAATAGAATAGCAGTGCAATTCATTAACGTATGCATCAAATCTGAATTCAATCCAACAGCAATCAAATAACTCTGTAATCGTAATAAATCTAAATGCAATTATCACACAACATAAATAAAAGAATAGAAATACAAACAGCGGATCGCTCCACCAGGGCCGGGCCCTCAACCGTCGGTGAAAGCGTCGTTGGGCTACTGCAGAGCTTGAGAAATGGAACGAGAACGCCTCTTTGTACTAATCAAACATGAATAGCTTTTACATCAGTTGCTCTTTGATCACAAGAGTCAAGGAATTACAGTGTTACAAAGGGAATTCAATAATCATCCATTGTTCTCAATACACAATACATGTTCTCCTTTTATAATCAGAAGGAGCAGAAATTAAATAGAAAATATGATCTATCATAACAATATTGGATTTTTCCCAACAACTTGATCAACCAGAAAATATATTTCCAACAATCTTTCAACAAGAGCAAGGTGAATTGGCTTTGCAGTTGAGATTTGGAGGACGGCCGCAACAACAAATATGAGAAAATCGTGCTCAAAGAATCCTGTGTTTCTCTCAAGACAGGCCGAATTTGGGCAAACCATTATTAACTAAAGTTAATTGGGCCCGTTCTGGACAAAACCCATGTTTCGGATTTTCCAGATTCTTCTTCATTTGCTCATAATATCAACCGAAAAATTGCCACTTCTTATTCTAGCGAATTTCTGAGTTGGAATATTTCATGATGATTTGGAAATCAAATCTGCAATTTGGCAAATATCTTGGAGGCTAAAATGGTGAGTGATATTACAAAATATATTAATAAACCATCATTGATAAAATTATGCATAATAATCATCAATTTATTAAAAATAAAGGAGAAAAAATAATATTCATCCATAAGAGCATAAATCATTATAAAATGGATTTATATGATAAATTATAATAAATGACATGATAAAGAAGAGTAAAAATTGATAAAATAAGTGTTAAAAAGTGGTCGTATTCACGGCCCAACATATACCCCCAAACTGAATATATTGCATGTCCTCATGCAACCCAAGGACAAAACCCATGTGTTAATCAAGCAAAGAAAATTGTTCATCTCAACTCATGAAATGGATGGAACAAATGAATGTTTCCTCAAATAATGAATATTCAATTTTAGAAATCTTGATAAAGACATAATAATTTTTACAGTTGACATTCAACTATATGTATATGAAGTTGCAGAAAAATGCGACAAAAGTAACAACAAACTTCATTAACCATTTTTTTAAAAATCAGATCGTTTTGATGCACGGATCATGAGATATAAACAAAATGGTTGTAGGTGATAGTGCATAGTTTTTGAAATTTTATGAACTAATTTAGCATGAAATTATCTGGGTTTGTGTATTTTAATGATACTTCTTTGTTATCCAAAAATCACAAAAATTCAGTTCATAGTTTTAAAGATATATGCAAAACAATTTCTGCACTATATAAAAATGAAATTGTATACCTTAAATGAGAAAGAAAGTGGAAAACATCCATCATGTGTAGCAATTCTCCCCCCCAAACTGAAGAATTAGCATGTCCTCATACAATACTAGAAAACAAAGAGAGGTGGTTGCTACAGTCTGTTGAAATCGATGCTTGGTGTAAAACAACATGAAATAAGGGAGGTGTTGAGAATGAATATGAATATCCATGGATGATAAAGAATATTACTAACATGGTCACAGGAAAGAAAGGAAAGAAATCAACACTCCCCAAAACTGAAAGATGAGACGTGTCTAAAAAATGGGAAGTGATAAAGATGTGGAATGAATGATAATAAATAATGCTCAATGGATTTTCATGAAATTCTCCTAAATTCATAATAAATCAAAAAATTATGCTATTTTACCTCAAGTGTTACCTCCGAAAAATGTGGAATGACATGTAGGGACTGGCCTTTGTTAAAGATGATGTAGGTTGAGAAAACACTGAAAGTGATGCAAAAGGTGGAAGCCATGCAAGCACATCATGTCTAAAGAATTATGCGCGTTCACGAACCTTTACTGTTAATTGCAATAGTGTGGTCGTGCTGCGAATAGAAGTTTCCCCCATACTTGTTGTTCTCCTGTAAACAAATCACAATTCTGTATGCAATTTTCTTGAATCCACAGTTTCAGTTTGGAATGGCAACAAATAAGATGCATGCAAAAAAAGTTCAAACAGAAAAAATTCTGTAAAAATGCAATACCAATATTGTGGCAAATCAACAAAATAGAAGAGCAGCATACTGTACAGCAATTGTACATCATGGAAAGGCATACGTACTTATGATACAATCAATGAAATTATAGCATTTACTGAAATCCATGCATGTGATAAATCGTAAACAGATATAGAAGCGTTTTGTAATGATTCAAGGATAAGGAGAAGGGATGGCTTAAGATAAACATAAGTACAAATGTGTTTATTACCCACTTAAACTAATGTGATCGATTTATAATGATTTTCATGTATAATAGGTTCAAAATCAAAGGTTAAGGATTCATACTTTCATCTGATATTTAAATAGAGATATAGGAAAAAGAGTTGAATATTACTATTGATGTGTATAAATGTGACTCCAATACCATCAGCAGAGCTCTGTTGCCCACAGGTATCCATAACCTTGACAGAGTTGCTCTCTCACCCTTAGAACCATTGTCCTTTATTTATGCTAAGGAAGTGCTTGTTAATTGTCATAACAGAGGCCATTGTGCTGGCTTAGTGACTAGATAAATCACAATGCCATTCACTGAGAAGAAGTGAAAAGTGGGCAGGCCGGCTCATGATGAGACCTCTTGTTCCAAGGACTTCTTAATTTTTTCAATTTTCCATTGGACCATATCCCTGGTTTGGTGGCCATGATGGGAATGCCACTTCACTTGCTTCCTTATGAACATGGTAGTCGACTCTTGATGAGACCCTCTATCCTCCATCTGCCAAATTATAAAATTATTAATGAAATATGTAAATATTTTTCTTTTCATATAGCACTTTCTTATTTATTCATAAAGGATGGCTCAGCACTCCTTAAGAGTAGGGCTGGTGGAAGAAGTCTAAACAGCTCAATAGAAAAGAATATGCCATTATTCCTACTCCATAAGTAAAAATAAAAAAAAGTTATAAAATATGAGAAAGAACCAACATGATAAATATAATCAATCATATGAATTTAGTGGTAGTAAGACAACAAGATCATGTTATTGATTATGTCCCTTTTTCCTTTTTCTTATCATTACTAAAAAAAATTCTTAAAAATGACGATTTATTTTGATTTGTTGATTACAGTAAGCTTTAATTTGTATGATTGTGTATCCTTCCATAAATTGTATGTTTGTCTTTCAAAAAGTTATGAAAAATTCAAAAAATCCTCAAAAAATTGTTCACAAACAAGAAAAATGCACTCAAAAAGTGTTGTTCTTTTGGAAAGGAACAGTAAACAATTATTTGTGAAAATGTTGTTGTTCCTTTCGAAAGGATGTTCCTTTAGAAAGGAACAACAAAAATGCTCACAACAATATTGTTGTTCCTTTCGAAACGAAAGGAACCGCAAAAATGCTCACAACAATACTATTGTTCCTTTCGAAAAGAACAACATTGTTCCTTTCGAAAGAAACAGAAAAAGTGTTGTTCCTTTGGAAAGGAACAGCAAAAACAGTCACAGCAAAACTGTTGTTCATTTCGAAAGAAGGAACAACAAAAATTCACAAGCAAAGTAAGAATGGTTCAAGAAATAAAATTCTATACAAAAAACAAGCAAAGTAAAAGAAAACAAACTTTATGTACCGATTTCAAGAAAAAATCATTTTTTTACAAAATTGGTACTGCCAAAAAATTGTTTTCTGCAATTGAAACTTGCATGGTGGGGTCCTTATTGTTCAATTTCCACTGGAGCGGAAATTATAATTTGAAGAGATTGACCCCTGAAACACAAAAACATAAAAGAAATCAAAAAAGAAAGAACACTTTATTAAGTTACAACAGCTATGATGTTATTTCTAAGAGAATATCAAATCTATTAATGGAAAAAAAATGATCTTTTGAAAAATGTTTGGCAGCAGTGACATGAATCTTCAAATGGAAACCAATTCTTCATTTCTTCTTGTTATGAATCTGTTAGGTAATGAACAGGATGAAATGCCCTTGTTTTACTAAAATTTCTTTCAAGAATCACTCATCCATAAATTGACCTTCTTTATTCTCCAAATATCTGCAAAAAACGAGCGTCTACCTGCAAAAAAACATTAAATCATGGAGGAAGAGAGGTGTACGGACTCCCTTAATCCAAGAATTATGCAAAAAACTAGCAAGTAGTTACTCTGTAGAAAAAATCCATGGAAAAATAAAACAAATTTTATTTGTCACCTGCGGGAGAGCAGTCGTTGACTATACTAACCAACAGTGTTTTAATCATACCTTCTTTGTTTCTCATTCGATTTGAGTGATTCCAAAGTCAAATGAGAGCTAATTCAAATTTTTATCTCCAATAGAAACAAGTTTTAAAAATTTCATTTAATGATAAGTTAAATTTGCTTAGAACAACCTGCATAATACAGTCATTTTCGATTTTCCAGCTCAGACCAACAGTTGATATTTCAAGCATAAATTTTTTGTTTGATAGGGGATTGGACCGATTCAAATTGGAGATTAAATTAGATTAATTTATTGATTTCAAATAGAAACTAGTTTTTAAGACAAGAAGAATTGATGGGTCAAATACGTTAGGGAACAGCCAAGAAAACAAAGTTTCAAGAGTGCTTATTTATAATAGGCAGTCAGTATTTTGGTCATAAATTCTTCATACGATATCGAAATTGAGTGATTCAAATTGCATTGTAAACTAAATTCATAGAGGAATCTACCATAGAAACAAGTTTTAAAAATATAGTCATTTAGGCCTCCAAAAACTGACTGTCCCAACTCTGTTGTTGAGTTGCCTACTAAACACCCTGTCAATGTTTTGGTTCTAACTTTTTCGTTTCAAATCCAAATTGAGTGATTCAAATTTGGTTAAAAAGTAGACATCAAGGGATAATTAGGATAGAAACAGGTTTTAAAAATATTCACTTTTGGTCCCCCAAAACATGACTGTCCCAACTTTGTTTTCAGGAATTTCATCAAGCCCGCAAGCCAAAAAAATGATATTCAAGCAAGTTTTCCATATTGATGATAAAAATGAATATAAGTGTTTGAAGAATTGTTATTTGTAATATAATTCATCTACATACACAAATAAGTTAGAATATTTATCATCAATGTTGATTTCCACAGCGTGTTGCAACAAAGAAACAACTATTTTTACAAAAATAAAAAATTGTGTTTGTTTTATTTCCTTATTTATTTTATTTTCTCCACTATCTTACTCTTCTTTGAGAATAGAATATGCTTATGTATAAGAGTATTCCCAGTGGAGCCATTTCCAAATTAAGGCCTCTCTACATACCCATATTTGAAAAATGCATGTTGATAAATAGTAGGGTATGAGAAGCCAACTTCCCTTCTTGTAAAACAAATTGGGCGAAAATTCTCAATTTCTTGAGAATCTTGCTCAGTCTCTTTTGTTTGAATATGTACCTCAGCAAAGGCTACAGATGGTGATTCTGTGGTTTGAAGGGAACTAGTAGGTTGTCTAGAAATAACTTTCCTAGGTCCTACTAATGGCTGAGATTCAGTTTTCTTAAGAATTTCATCAATAAAGGTCCTTCTCCCGAGGGTCACCAGTCCCTTAGGTTTTTCAAGTTTGGGAGGAATTTTGTCTTGTTTATATTTTCTAGTCATTCAAAAGAAAAAGCATTCATTCCTACCTAAAGAAAGAAATTTACCCAATTCAGCTATGAAGCAGGCAGTGAGCAAGTATGTTCCTTGCTCGGTGCGCAGGTTCTTACCTTCCATCTTTAAAACACAATTCTTCCCAAGCAGAAAAAAGGTCAAATGTGCATCACTTCTTTTAAATGGCATACACTCTCCCCGGCAACGGCGCCAAAATGTTGACGTATAAAAGGTGTCTTTTTAATGCATATTTATCTCACATTAATTATCAATCCAGGAGCGAATTTTTATTTCAAGAGTGTACTCTATCTGAGGTTGCAATTCATCCAAGAGCAATGCTGTGTGAGATGTAGTACAGCGTGCTAAATACAAAAGTAAATGGATGCTTGAAAAAAAAATCTAACTACAACAACATAAACTCAAATGCTCTAAAATCTTAATTAAACCAATCTGCAAAACATCGATCAGGGATACAGTAGCAATAACTCCTTCCAATCTGGGAACTTGGAGGCAATAACCAATGTCCTCTACAGTTGGTGATCTTAAAGCAATCGAAATGAAAGTAAACTAAATCTTCGTGCTGATGAAAATAACTGAAAGGAACAAAATCTGGAAAGGAACAGCAACTTATAATTCCTATGCATACCAATTGTAACTCATCTATTTGCTAATCTGAAGCTACGAATCAGAAATAAACAATAAACAAAAATGGAACAGCAATATGAACGGCAATTCTAATTCTAACGCAATCAAGCAACTAATCTCAATACTCCAATCCTGTCGACAGCCAAGACTATGAAACAGTTCATTGGAATGAATCATAAATCAATGGAACAGCAACGCTTTATAAAAGATAGCAAGATGACTAAGATAGTAAATACGATCCTTGCTAAGATAGAATAGCAGTGCAATTCATTAACGTATACATCAAATCTGAATTCAATCCAACAGCAGTCAAATAACTCTGTAATCGTAATAAATCTAAATGCAATTATCACACAACATAAATAAAAGAATAGAAATACAAACAGCGGATCGCTCCACCAAGGTCGAGCCCTCAACCGGCGGTGAAAGCGTCGCTGGGCTACTGCAGAGCTTGAGAAATGGAACAAGAACGCCTCTTTGTATTAATCAAACATGAATAGCTTTTACATCAGTTGCTCTTTGATCACAAGAGTCAAGGAATCACAGTGTTACAAAGGGAATTCAATAATCATCCATTGTTCTCAATACACAATACATGTTCTCCTTTTATAATCAGAAGGAGCAGAAATTAAATAGCAAATATGATCTCTCATAAAAATATTGGATTGTTCCCAACAACTTGATCAACCAGAAAATATATTTCCAACAATCTTTCAACAAGAGCAAGGCAAATTTGGCTTTGTAGCTGAGATTTGGAGGACAGCCGCAACAACAAATCTGAGAAAATCGTGCTCAAGAAATCCTGTGTTTCTCTCAATACAGGCCGAATTTGGGCAAAACATTCTAACTAAAGTTAATTGGGCCCGTTCTGAACAAAACCCATGTTCCGGATTTTCTAGATTCTTCTTCATTTTCTCATAATCTCAACCGAAAAATTGTCACTTCTTATTCTAGTGAATTTCTGAGTTGGAATATTTCATGATGATTTGGAAATCAAATTTGCAGTTTGGAAAATATCTTGGAGGCTAAAATGGTGAGTGATATTACAAAATATATTAATAAACCATCATTGATAAAATTATGCATAATAATCATCAATTTATTAAAAATAAAGGAGAAGAAATAATATTCATCCATAAGAGCATAAATCATTATAAAATAGATTTATATGATAAATTATAATAAATGACATGATAAAGAAGAGTAAAAATAGATGAAATAAGTGTTAAAAAGTGGTCGTATTCACGGCCCAACACTCATGTCCTCCCATGAGTTAAGAGATGTTTTACCAACCCAAGGCAACTTCACTTGGAGTAATAAATGAATCAGCCCTAGTCACATAGCAACAAGACTGAATAGATTTCTTATCATTAATGACTACCTTGATTAAATGTTTTCCTTCTTGTCGGGTATTTTGGCTTGGGGAGGGTATGATCATAGGTCAACCCATCTCTCCTTCGTCTCTTAATAATATCATGGCCCCCTTCCCCTTCTACTTCAACTCAGAATGGTTGAATTATTAGGGATTTTTTTAAGTGGTCTCCCAAACCTATAATTGTTGCTTTTCAGTTTCCTTATTTTCATCTAGAATCAAAAAATAAAAGCACAAAAACTCTACTTAAAAAATTGGATCAAGATACAACAAAAGAGAAAAAGTAGGGATATCTTCTTCCACCAACAAAGACTTGAAGAAGTGCACAAAAGGATGGACCATAAACATATCATGAAAGAAATACTTCTCGAAGAAACCCATGACTTCACTATGCTACATAATTCCATGAAAAAAAAAGAGGAGACATAGCATCTGAAGTCAAGGAGCCTTTTGCTTTAGGATGGGGATCAAAATACAAAAAATTTCCATCTTCAAGTAAAAATTTGGAAATTTAAAAATAATATCAAGTCCATCAAGGTAGATGGAGTGGTCTTAGAATCTTACAAAAAAGTCAAAGACGAAACCCATGATCATTTCGCCAATATGTATAGTTGCATAACCAAGAAGAAAGGGAAGACATGATAGCGCACATTCCCCCCTTGCTAACATAAGAGGATAATGAACTCTTTATTTTTCTCGTAATGGAGGAATAAATTTGGAAATACCTTAGTTTAATGGATTTGGGAAAATCCCTTGGACTAGATGGCTTCTCAATACACATCTGCCATTCTTACTGGAACATAATAATAAAAATTCTATGGTGAAATTTGTTTTCAAAAATCGCAATATGGGAGGTGGGATAAAATATTATTTCTTAACTCTCATTCCCAAAGAGGTCATTCCTTCCTCCTTTTCAATATTTAGACCTGTCTCTTTATGTAATTTTTCTTATAACATCATCTCAATAGTTGGTCATATTAAACCCCTTCTTCCCAAGATTATCTCATAAAACAAAGGATGTTTTGTGGGAAAATCGCCATATTATTGATATTATCATCCTATTTCAAGAGGCTATTCACCTTAGTAAACTTATAGGGGAGAAAGGAAAAATCATCAAGATAGACACGGATAATGCCTTCGACCAAGACAACCACAATTTCCTCTTTGAAGTAATGAGAATTTTTGGATCTGAAACTTCATTTCTCAATTGGATTGCAACATGCATCTAAGGTCCATGGATTTCACCTCTAGTAAATAGTTGACTTATTGTTTTTTCCCAGGCCTCCAGGGGCCTGAGACAGGGCTTCCCCCTCTCCCCTTATTTGCATATCCTTTTAGTGGAGTCATTAAGAAAGCAATTGGAATTCAAA
Source organism: Pinus albicaulis (assembly GCA_034641835.2). Taxonomy (NCBI): domain Eukaryota; kingdom Viridiplantae; phylum Streptophyta; class Pinopsida; order Pinales; family Pinaceae; genus Pinus; species Pinus albicaulis. Next base: position 543,041,919 of record CM076572.1, read on the forward strand.
AGAAGATAGGGGCATTTCAAGGAATTCATTTTTCCGGGGGAGTGAAAAGCATAAATCACTCTTAATTCATCAATTCGCCATGCTATTATGGGGAGAATCTATAATAACTTCATCAAGATTCAAAAAAATGCTGGAAAATTTTGTGGTCACCTTTAAGGGCCTAATTAACACCAAAAAGACTCAAATATACATGTAGAATGTAAGTAAGATAATTCAATACTAGCTTCTTCAAGTCTTGGGATTTCCAATAATGAAGGCATGGCAAGAATTTAAATATTTGGGAATTCTTATTTCTCTCAAAGTTTTTCCCTACCCATCTTGGTGTCCCTTACTCTCAAAATTCAAGTCAAAACTCATTCAATTGGGAGCATTATGGATTAACCTAGAAAGGAGAGTGATCCTTATTAAATTTGTCCTCTCTACTCTTTTGTTGTAGATGTTTCCAGCCCTTTTAGCTCCTACAAGGGTAAGATCTCATGTGGCTTAAAAGAACTAGAAGTACTTGTGGCAAGGTAGGAAGTAAAAGATGAAAAAATTCCATCTGGTCAAATCGGTTGTTGTAAATCCTTGAAAGACCATGGAGGCCTTGGAATCTCGGATCCTTGGCTAGTGAATGTAGCATTGGGAGCTAAGTTTCTCTAGAGACACTAAATATTGGTGGAAGTATGTTATATTGAAAATTTATTTTGGTGGAGAAAGAAGAGAATATTTGGATCAAGTAGAAAATTATAGAGGAGGTTTTCCATTTTCCAACTTATTTGCTTGGCCCTATCCCTCATAAAATATTATATTTCCTAGATTCCTGACAATGGATTTTGTATCAATCTTTGGAAGGGAAAAATTATTGGGCATCAACCACTTTGTCTCCCTCTTCCCTTGTTTCCCTTGTGTGCTCGGTTGGCCAACCAAAAAATTTCCCTCCTTGCTCACATTTTAGCTTGGTATGAATATGGTTTCTATAGGAAATGGGACTTTGGAATTATTACTGTTCATTTGTAGGGGCTTTTCAAGCAAGTTGAATCCCATATCTTAGGTTGTGCTCCTAAAAGGAAATTGAATGAAGACACAAGATATTGGTAAGCTTCATAATATTTGGTTAAAAAAAGATATCTCGTCGTCTTATTTCCCAATGATCCCCCCTAAGAAGTCATATTTTTGGAAATATATGGAATATTGATGGCCTCCCAAAAATCAACATTTTTTCTTTGACCTTGGTCCATAAAAATAAATAAACCAAAAAAATCTTTGAAAAAGAGTAATTAGAAAGATGCTAGATCCACCCTTTGTCGCTCTCAACTTGAATCTTCCCCTTATATTTTCTTAAAAGCTCATTCTCTAAGGAAGTGTGGAAACTTGCCTTGAAATATCCTTCTCCTACGCTAGTCTACCCCTCTCATCTTTTAACCTTCTTCTCAACATGGGATAAGAATTATTTGGGAGGATTCAAAGAGAAATTGATCTTCAAATGAATTTGGAAATCCCTACAAAAGTATGTTTGTTGGAAATTGTGGCTAGCTAGAAGTTGATTCATCTTTCAAAACAAGCAATGTTTTCCTAAAATTGTAGTTGTTTGGGATCTCTCTCTTTTCTTAGGGAACTTTGGTTCCTAGAGTTCATCCCTAGAAACTTGGTAGAAATTGGACCATTAGGAAGAAATTTGGTGGAAACAATCGAGCTTTAAGATATCACGCCCTAAAGTAGGCCCTCAACCAAAAATTCAGTCTACGAGTATTTCCCGAAATGAGATTAAACAATGGATGGCTTCTTAATCAAGCAACACTTTTTTTCTACGGGGCCTTGAAAAGGAACCCAAGGGTGGTAGGTGTCAAAGGGGTTGTATTTTTCGCACTACTAGTGGTCAAATAGATATTTTTTTTTCTTAGAGTGTGGGGTGGGCCACAAACAACCAATTAGAATCTTACGACGTTTTTCAAGGACTCCCTCTCGCTCATGATAATGGAATTACCAAGATAACAATTGTCGGGGATTCCAAAATTATAATTAGCCACCTACAAAAATGAAATATCCCTAGAGACCTACACCTTAATTAAGTTTTAGAGCCCTTCTCCCCTAGTTTAAAGAACTCAAATATTACCATATTCTTAAATAAATAAATAAATTGGAAAATAAAATGTCTAAGAAGGAAATTCATTTGGGGGGGGGGGGTCAATGCTTATCAATGATCAACTAAGTTATTTCCCTATCCCAAGATTGAGCCCTTGATCAGCAAAGGGAATTTTATAGACTGTTCAAAAAAAATTGTTGATGAAAAGGGGGGAAATGGTTGTTTTGGGAGCCTCTCTCTTCTATTTCCCACATGCCCTATCATGCAGGGTGGAAAAGGACAATTAGAAACTCAACTCTCTATTTGGGTGAGCCTACATGTGTGAAAAGTAATTATTTCTTCTAGTGAATGGGATGCAAGCACATTTTTGTGGTCATCAATGTGAGAGGATGGGAATGTCGATTTATTTTTCATGAATTGATCATGACGATCCATGTTGTCCTTTCGCATGAGTCTATGAATATAGAGTTGTGGGAAATCAATATTAAGGAGATTGAGGAGAACATCAACTAATGAACATTTGTGGGAATGGGAAATTCCAAGTAAGCAAGGGATAATTGTGGGGTTGTTCATTCAGTTCCCTCATATATTTTGCAGGTTTGTGTGTGTCCTTTGCTCCCCTTTACTTGGTATGATTACGTTCATTAATAATTTTTCTTGGTCCTTAGTGGAAATATACATAGTTTAAATTTATACTCCTAGGTTTGTGAATGATATTTGTGGTAGTGAGGATACTTCGTTGTTTTTAACTTGGGTAACCAAGTTCTATGGGCTCCCTATCTTCCCAATACTCCTTCTATGTCTTTACTTTGATGTGGAATCAATTTGGTATTATGCAGGTTCCTCTTGACCTTGTTGTCTCACATTATTGATCATGTGTCCCTTGTTTGGGTGTTTAGCACTCTATTTTCCAATTTATGCTCCCTCTTCCCTGTTATTATTGAGCCCTCTTAAGGATTTTTGGTTGAGTTAGTTGATAAGGGAAGCATCAGGTCTAATTGGGTGGTCATTTTGTTTCAAGGTATTGATCTCCCTCTCCATCACTTAGGAACATCTTGCAGTTTGGTTTTTTCTTTATGGTTACAAGTGGTTGACATCAGAGGACAGACATTTTGGTCCCTCTCCTTCAAGTCCATAATTAGAAGAAAAATTGAAGTCCATTTTTGGGTAGTTTTAGTTGATATCCATCCTTCAAATCAACACATGGCTAAGAAGGCTCCTAGGAAATATCTCCATCTTGAGTGGATTGAAGAAATTGAACACTTACAACAAGAATTGTTTCATTTATAATTTCATCATATTAAAATAGTGTGCTTTGTGACTATGGGTATGTATCTTCTTGTGGAGAATAGATTCAATCAAAAACATACTAAACATGAATTAGTTTTCCTCCAACAATATCTCAATGACCTTCAAATCGTTGTCATCCAACTCCTCCAAGACCATATTTGTTTAGGAAATTCGATAAACTATGTTATTCGGGCTCTCTAGGACTTAAATGAAACTATTTCCCCTATGGATGACTCTGACTAGGGAAATATGGAAGGCCCTCCACCTTCAAAATAGTGTCTTTGTCTTTCAAGTGTGACAAAAATTTCAATATTTTTTGGAAAATTTATGTAATTATAAAAACTAGTTTTGTAATTGTTGTGATTAGAAAACTTTGGATTTTCTGTGCAAATAGGCATTATCTCATCTTAGATCATAGCAATAGAAATCATAATTTTTATGCTCCATGATGTATCATTATGATCCCAAACATAGATTTTTAATACAAATATTCATGTTCTTGTTGAAAAAGAAATCATGGCTCTTTTGAGTCACTAAAGATCTTATTTAAAAATTGAAGTTGGCGAAAAAATGCATTTGGCATTGAATATTACAAAATGTAGAATTATGATGTAGATTTTCAAGTGCTCATGAGATTTTAATCAAAATCACAAGACAAAAACCTACTCTACTGCTCTGCGGAAATTAATTCACAATCTAGAACAAAAATTTCATACTTGCAATAAGAAATAACACACATGAAAATAGTAATTTTCGTAGGGAAAGAAATCTACTAAAAACCCCAATGCATGATTGCATTAATCTGATCAATAGAGATGTATTACAATTGTTTTTCTCAACTGAGCACAACCTGCAAGTGAATAACCTATCTCTCTGCTCATTGAGAGGATTTGACCTGGACTTATTCAATTTTTGCCTCTGCTTGAGCTCTTATTTCCTTGCATTGTTCCTTGAAAAATTAGGCCCCTATTAATTAGGAATTTCTACAAAATGTATTGTGCAATTCTTTAGGTTGATCATCTGACTACATGTAACACATGTACACTCAAGACTAATCTACAACTGATGTTACACTGCCTTGGAATCTCCACCAAGCCTAGGGAACTCGAATTCTTTGCATGCAGTAGTTATTTTTGTTTGATTGATTAGTTAACTGGATGACCACTGATTTTTACTGAAGTCCCATTGCACAATTTACCTTCCACTAGTTTCTCCAACAGTTAGAACTAGTTTAACTGAAAACAACTTGAAATAACTGACCTTGATTGTTACAAATTAGAAATCACACATGCTTAACTGAACTCTAACTCCTCCAACCCGAATTTACTGAGTAAATTGGGTGACACAAGCCATGTCACACAAGTTAACTGCATCCAAGTTATCTGCTGATGTGGAAATTCAAATTTTCTCAATTTAATCAAAGCAAAATCAAATTGAGAAATTATTGCTGCATTTTTCAACACAAAATTGAAGTTAGTGGAAATTAGTTTTCAATAAACTAAATATAGAGGTTAATAAACAAGTGAGACAATAAGAAGAATTGAAATTGTATTCCAAAGAAGCAATCTATGTTTCTCTTCTCCTACTACTTGATATATTACATTGTCAAATATGCTCAAACTATCACATGCATTAGTTTTAGTTTTCATGTAAATAGTTTCATCGGTTTGAGCCTTGATAAATGATATTTTTGAATGTTATAAAGTGCTTTTATGAAGCTCCACTCAAACCCAATGGGGGCCCAAAGTAGAGCAAAACAAGTTCATTGTCGCCTATATTCCCTATTTCTTCACTTCAACATCAATCTCAGTAAGCAATCCATGCATGTATATAGTGAATCATCCAAGCAAAAGGACAAATAAGGAGGTGAATTATCTACAATTTTAGACATAGAGTAGCTTTTCTAGTTCTTATTCAAAACCACATTCAAGGTCGGTCATGGAGATTGAGAACTTATGTAATATGTAAAATGAGTGTCACTAAGTCAATAACTAAAAGGATAGTTTGTATCAACCTTCTAAAATCTATACATTTTTCCTAAATAGTCACGTAGTCAGTTGAATCATTTGTTTGCATGTGATCGTTTTTCACGTTCGCTTTTTCCATGTATTGCTTGGGGTACCAAGTAATTTGAAGATGACCCTTGCACTCATTTAAATTTCATTGCACCTAGAGGCCCTCTCTAGTCTAGTATAGTAGAGATGTGTAACATAATGTAATGTAATGTAAACATTTTGACTCCCTTGAAATAAAATAAAAATAAATAATGATTAAGTGGAGAGACCCTCTCAAACTCAATATGGTAGAAATTTTGTAACTTAATGTAATGTAAACATTTTCTCTTAGTCAAAAAGAAAATAAAATAAAAATAATAATCACCATCCCAAACCCCTTTTTTAGTAAAATATTCTAAATCTTTTTCTCCATTTTTCATTGTTGGGATTTTGGTAAAGGGTCCAAGGTATATGTATTCTTGTTTTCCTCTTTCACGGGCAAGGTTTTCCCATACGGACTTCGAAGGATCTCAGTAGTGGTTCACAAGGGATCTTAGTTAAAGCTTGTAGCTTCTGGTCACATGCTCCCATCCCAAACGAAGGTATAGTGAATATGTATGACGTGAGATTTATCTCGTAATTTTATGATCACGTTGAAAATCAGGCCGTAGTCTACCCAGCATACAAAATGACCCAGAATCTGGGAGAGATTTTGAAAAAATCCAGCAAAGATTTATCAGAATCTTGTTTACAGTTGTTAAACTTCAATATTTTAGGTGCCATAAGGATTTTGATAGTGTTGAATCTATTTCCACTATCAAAAATGCAATTCAAACACTCCAATTACCTGATTTTTTGAATTTTATTTTACTGGATTCCGACAAAAAACTGTCATCCGGACTATTTTGTATGTTGGATAGACAACTCTGAAAATCAGGGGTGTGCTTATTTTATTAAACAAATATGGATTTATTTTAATGTGGAATAAAAAATTAAAAATATAAGTATAAAAAAATAAGAATTTAAAATAGATATATATTTTTATTTTTGAAATTTAAATTTATAAAAATAATAATTATATATATATATACAATAACTATAATTAAAAATATTTGAAATTTCAAAATAGTTTTGTATACTATTGTTATTATATTTTATTTTCTTTCTTATCCTAAAGTTTAATATTTTTTGTGTTTTTATAGTGTTGGTATTAGATGAAAATAGCATATGTAATATCCACCACATAATTGTTTTTGTGTGTGGAAAGTGATTAGACTAGACCATCTGCAAGTTTAAGACCCATATTAACAAAATTTAAGTTCAAATTCATGACGATCACTCACACTAAATTTCAAATTTAATAATTTTGTTCCATTGCACATATATATATATGCCTACTTGTTATAGCGAATCCAAAATGAGCACATACCTACTCTCCAAAGGCCTAAGTTGTTACAAGGTAAACCTAAATTGTTACAAAATACATATCAGCCAAAATAAACACATGCATGTGTTCCTAAGGACTAAGTTTTTATAAAATACATTAATGGCTATGATAAGAATGAAAAATATTGTAGATGATATGGATAAATTGATATAACTAACTAGCTAATGCTGGTAATAAAATACATGTATACTAAAATATGGGAATTCATAACAAATGGTTTCATTTTCTAAAAGAAATTGTATATTAAAATTATAACATATTTTTTTTTATATATAATTGAATAAAAATAATCAAATAATGTTAAATTATTATATATTAATTATTTAAAATATAAAAACTGAATATTATATTTTTCTTATTAGAAATATTTGATTGAAATTTTCATATATTTTTTTATAATTCATTTATTATAAAATATTAAAATAACTTATTAAGTCATTCAAATGAAATATTAAAATGGTTTATAAACCATTCAATTTAAATAATAGAATTTTGTATTGGATGGAAAGGTTGTGATGTTTTATGAATTGGATATGGTGACACAATGTGCTTGAGTTCATTGAGTTCATTGTGGCAAAAGTATTAGCAAGAAGTAGGGGGTTCTTGTACTCATTTTTTAGCTCGAGCTTTCATACAACAAATTCCTTATAGTGACCATGTGCAAAAAAGTAAAGGTAGTGGCATTGCCACCACGTGGTTTTTGTTGCAATAGAAACCTATACTTGACATTGTCAAAATTAGCTACACAGTACCGAAAACGTTACAAAAGCTAGGTTCAGTTGTTACGCTTTTTAAATGGTTGGGTTTTATAGAATTAGTGTTCATATTAATAAACCTATGATTATCATATTATATATAAGCATAAAAGTATCTTAAAAACAAAATTATCTATAAATATGATCATTTACAATTTCAATTTTTTTTAATTGAAAAAAGTAATTACAAGTAATAAGAATTATAATAAAAACATTAAATCAAATAAAAATCAATTAAATTTGTTACTTTTGGTTTTCTACTTAAAAATGTTTTTCGTGTAATTTTAATATTTAAATGGAGTAATATCAATTTTATAGGTATTGAGTGGTCTATGGGGTTTTGGATAGATAGTGATCGGGTGTTCTGTTAAGGCACTCCTTGATGTGAAGTCACTGGTTCAATTCCCCACCCTAATCAGGGTGATATAGTGGACATGATAAAGATGTAGTCCTGCCAAGTTTACAAAAAAAAAAATTATTTAATAGGTACTAAGTATAAAATTAAGCACTCTCATGAAAGAAGAAATACAAAATTATGTTAGTGTTATTATGAGAAAAAAAATAGCTAAAAATTTGAGAAACTATAAAAACAAAATATTACTTATGATATATGAAATATGGATGCTTTACGTTAAAATTTTAAATTTAGATGGCAGAAGCCTTCCAATATAACTAATATTAGATTTGAAATAAGTTTACAAATCAAAATTAATTTAAAAATAGCATTCACCACTATTAGTTTAACAGTGATCAATGCAATTTATAATGCTCAACTTTAAAAAATAATTGTTTTCCAATATTATTAAAAAAAAATATTTAAACCATAATTTGAAGATCTTATTGCAGCCTTTTCACAATATAATACAATGTGGATAACTGCATGATTTTAAAATTCAATACATTTATATATAACAAAATTTAATCCCTTCCTTTAAAGTGTTCCCTTCCTCTACTTTGTGGTGTAATAATAATAATAATAATAATAATAATTTTACTTGTCACAATATTCCAAAACTTAGTTTTAGTTTTCCTATTAACATTATTATGTCAACCATCCAACATCATTTTAGCAACTATTAACATCACCATGTGAAAAATCCAACGCCATGCACAAAATTTTAAATCACCATTTAAACTATTGAAACTACGATTTGTAATCTCCATTCTTCTTCCATTAAATGTTGACTTTGTAATTTCCAATATCCTTTCATCATATTCTAGTTGACTAATGCTAATGGTGAGCACATAGTGGAATTAAGAGGATGAGAAAACATAGACATAAACTTGGACAAAGGTTGTGCTTCTATGTTTTTTAACTTTAGTTTTGAGTCAAAGTTGTGATTTTGTGTAAAATCCTAAACTCGATGCTTTTGTGTTTTTTCTTTGGTTTTGAGTAAAATTTGTAATTTTGTGCAAGTTCCTAAGAAGAACATTATTAGCATGGGTTTGGGTTCAATTTTTCGATAATCTCATTTAAGTGGGTGGGTTAATTGATTTAAGAGTGAATTGCAATACATAGTCTAGAGGTGGAGGTAGAGGTCTTCTTGGTGGATTATTTTTTTTCTAGGTATTGTTTATTTATGGTTTTCTTTATTGATTATTGGTATTCATACAACATTTGTGAATAAATAAGTTCATTAGGGACATTGTTAGAGTCGCTCATTCCAAAAGTTATAACATTTATTTTTTGCCACAAAGGTGCCATCTTTTACCAATTGCAATGGAAGGATTTGAAGCGTCTTTCCCTCCCTATTGGTGGCTCAGCCAACTAAGGAAAATTGGTATGTTTCTTTAACTGTGACTCAACATGCTTTCTTTGAATTGGGATTCTAATTTTTTGTAGAGGTTAGAACTCATAACAAATGTGGTATAGGTTTTTGTTTTTCTCATTAATGGTTATGTGCATCTCGATAACCCTTTTGTTCAATGTTGAGCTAATTAATGATTTGCCTAAGGTTTTTTACCATAAATTTAACTCATGTCCCATTGTAATCATGTTATTCTTATCTTTTTGTCTCAAACTATGTTATTGTATTACATTATTTTTTTACACTTGAAATGCTTTGAAGGTCATTTAAGTCTAGGTTGCATCTTTCTCATGCTTTTAATGGAAATTTGTAGCTATGCTCTTTTACAGTGACTTTTCCATTTTTTAAGGTTTCACCTTATGTGCTTAAACAAGGGAAGAATGATTCTTAAGTAATAGGATAATTTTTGAATTATTGGCCAAAGACAGTATTGCCTAATATAGACTTGTTGAAACTAACACTATTATTGGAATTGTGATGTCAGAGAAAATTATACATGTATAAAGGTTTTTATTGGTATGTTGTTTTGGATATAGTGTTATGGTTTGAGATTACTGAAACTCTCTGAAAATTTTTGTACTATCATTGATGATACATGCAGTCAACTTTTTATTTGCAGCTACTCGATCGCATACTTGTAAAATGTAACATGTAATTTTTCTATTTTAATGAAAGATTACGAATTTTTCCCTTGTGAAAAAAATAGTGTTATGGTTTGCCCATGTCTATTTTTTTTGGTTGATGGCTAATTTCTAACATTTATGTATTGGTTCTCAACCTAGACACCCAATAATTTCAATGCTAAAGGTTTTCTTATGTCTGCTTTACTAGTCAAAACCATTGAGATTCCAATTGTTGGTATCCACCAATATCTAGATCTAGAACCAACACATTAGTGTTAGAAATTAACCATTAACAATTGGGATTTCAATTTACTTCATGCACCATTGATAGCATTAACTTGTCAAGCTAATTTCGTTGTCTACACATTTTGAATAAATAAATTTGATCCAGGTGGATATTGGTGGTCACCCGCCTATTCCACTTGGGGCTCCACCATTTTCTCTTTTAGTTTTTCAGTTTCGGCACAGTTTACTATTTTTAGCAGTTTTTCGGGTCTTGAACTTCCGGAGCCGTTTTGAGGCCCTAAACGACGTTTTTTGGGAAAACGGAGAGCAACATGGGTTCATGGACCAATGTTTCTTGTTCCAAATTTCTAGTCCTCAGATAGATCTTTCTAACGAGGTATGGTACGCGTCAAACGGAGATCGTATGCCAAAGTTACGCCCCTGGGAAGTTGAAACACCAATTTGCTAGCGGGGCCCATAGTTTTGGCGCTTCATCTCCTAGGGTTAGGTTTTTGGGATGTTGAGGGTTCTCCATTGTTTCTCAATAATAAATAGGCCCTCGAGCCTCATTGTAACTCAGTTCAGAGGCCTGTAGCCGCCACATCTCTTCTCGGAGATAGCTACCAGTGCCCTAGCTAGTTTTATTTCCATTCTGTCTGTAAGCAAATTTCGGTTCTTTGATATTAATGAAATGAAGAGTTATTTCTGCTGCATCTCTGTATTTATGGTTATGTGTTTATTCTGTTGTGTTCCTTGATAAATCCGGATCAGTGGTATCAGAGCGGTCTGCTTTTTCTCGATCCTTCTTTGCATGTCCCCAACGAGGTCGGGGTATAAGGAGCTAGGGCTTGATCTGGTGGAACCTTTGCAAGATCAGCCTCGCAAACCTCGACGGACGCCCATGGGGGACGAAAAGAAAGATGAGGGAGCGGGAGATCCTATCAAAATATTGCTCGAGGAGGCCCTCAAAAAACAAAGGAATGCGATGATGGATAACTTTGCTCGGATCCTTCAACGGCTGCCCACCGGCGGCGCATCCGCATCCAGCAGCCACTCTGGAGGTGCGACTCCTTTTAAGGTACAAGTAAATTTTGACATTCCCATATTTGAGGGTCAAATAGATGCAGACACCGTAGATAGATGGTTGAATGCGGTAGAAGGATATTTCTCGGTTCATGACTTTTCGGAGGCGGGAGAAATTGTTTGCTCTCAAGCTACACCATGTTAAGGGCGGGTGGGAAACCTGCGTGAAAACAAGGACCGAACGAACCCTCTGTTCTCGGGTGTACCCGACTTGGAAATTCTTTCGAGACGGCCGTCGAGAGCAATTGATCTCTCATGAGAACTATGAGGACAAGTACATACAATGGACCACGCTGCGACAACAAAGGGATCAAGATGTGCATGAGCTGACGAATCTGTTCCATACCCTGCGCACAAAGTTGGGTATCAAAGATTCAGAGAAACATTTGGTGCTAAAGTATCGCAGCTGTCTGCACAGATACATTCAGGAAGAAATGGAGTTCCTCGACATCTCCTCGCTTGGTACGGCATACCGGTATGCTGCCAAGATTGAGCAGAAATTCAAACAGAAGAAGCGAGACTTTGGATCTGCGAATCAAAAGAAAGGGAAAGGTGCTTCCAAACCGCAGAACAAAGGACAGAGCCAAGGCATGGCGGCTAAAGACAACTCATCGAAGCCACAAGAAAAGAACAGCACCGCAAAGCCAAAGAAGGACACGGGAAAGTGGTGTGAGTTCCATAAGAGCTCCACTCACAACACGAGTGAGTGTCGGGCCAAGCAGTCGCTAGTGGCCGAGATGAGGGCTTCTGAGTCAGATGCATGCTCTGACTCCGAATCAGAACCTGAAAAGGCGAATGAAAAAGGGAAACAGATTATTGATGTGGAGCCCAACGCCACTGTTGCCACTACAAAGATCCAAAAGGAGGAACCGGAAGATCCAGAGGAGGAGGAACGTCTCTTCCACTCCCATATGTGGGTAAAGGGCTCCCCGGTACAGTTCATTTTCGACAATGGGAGCCAAAAGAACCTCATTTCAGCAGACGCCGTGAAGCGGTTGGGCTTGCCGACCACAGCTCACCCACATCCATACACCATCGGGTGGCTTCACCAAGGACGAGATCTCCGCGTCTGCCGGCAGTGTCGCCTTCCCTATAGCATCAAGCCCTTCACGGATGAGGTATTATGTGACGTTGCTCCTATTGATGTTTCTGATGTATTATTAGGACAACCATACTTGTGGAAGTGTCATGTTGTGTATGAGTCTCGACCTCGTGCTGTTATTGTTACTTTGGGAAATAAGTTGTACAGGATACCAGAGGTACCACCTCCTGCCGCTATCTATTTGGTTACTGAAAAACAATGCAGTAAGCTCATTTCCCAAACCAGGAAATTCGTTTTCTTGATGATCCGCCCCCAGGGCAAGAATAATACTGTGGCCACGACCTCCAGACAGGGCTCCTATGCATGACAACAACAAATGGATAAGGTTGTGGAGGAGTACGCGGACATATTCACCTCACCCATAGGGATTCCTCTTCACTATCAGGTCAAGCACCCGATTGATCTGATCCCAGGTGCGCCGCTACCTAATGGACCGATATATCAGCACTCTGTTATGGAGAATGATGAAATCAAGAGGCAGATTCAGGAGCTGTTGTAGAAAGGTCACATCATACCAAGTTCATTGCCTTGTGGGAGCCTGATCGTGTTGGTACAGAAGAAGGATGGGACGTCGAGACTCTGTATTGACTATCGAGCGCTGAACAAGATCACTGTCCGGAATAGGTACCCAATCCCATGGATTGATGACCTTCTGGACCAACTCAAAGGTGCAAAATATTTCAGCAAGATCGACCAAAAGTCTTGGTATCACCAGGTACCAATTGAACCCTCCGATGTGTGGAAGACTGCCTTCAAAGCCAAGGAAGGCCTTTTCGAATGGCTAGTCATTCCTTTCGGGTTGGCGAATGCTCCCGCAACCTTCATGAGGATGATGGACGATATCTTGCGGCCATTCACCAACTCATTTGTAGTGGTGTACTTGGATGACATTCTGATCTTCAGCCAGACTTGGGAAGAGCACCTTCACCACATCCGACAAGTCCTACAAACACTACGGCAACACAAGTTGTGTGCCAATTTGGAGAAGTGCACTTTTGGCATGACTCAGGTTCAATATCTGGGATACATTATTGATGAAAGGGGGGTGCATGTGGATCCAGCCAAGATCCAAGTCATTCGGGATTGGCGAGCCCCAACCACTATAACAGAGCTTCGCAGCTTTCTGGGTCTTGCTAATTTCTACCGGAGGTTCGTGTTGGGATTCTCTCATATCACTTGGCCCTTGAGTCAAGTCACCAAGGGAGGAGCGAGAGAAAAATTATTTTGGTCGGAACCTCAACAGAAGACGTTCACAGAATTGAAAAATCGCCTCTGTTCTTCCCCAGTGCTCACTTTACCAGACTTACAACAGCAATTTTAGATCGAGACAGATGCCTCTGACTATGCTATTGGGGCAGTTCTTACTCAACAGGGACATCTAGTGGCATTTCACAGTGAGACATTGTCTGACACAGTTCGCAAGTATCCCACTTATGATAAATAAATGTATTCCATTGTGCAAGCTTGTCGACAATGGAAGCATTACATTTTGGGGAAGGAAACAATCATCCACACAGACCACCGGCCCCTGCAGTTCATATAGACACAAGGGAAGTTGCAGAATGATCGCCATCAGAAGTGGTCCACATATCTACAACAGTTTCATTTGAACATCAAGTACAAGAAGGGTAGCACCAATCATGTTGCAGACTGCCTTAGCCAACCACCGATCGTGGCGCTCACCATTGTTCTCAACTCTTGTGGGCACGAGACTTCTGATTGGCCGCTTCTCTATGAGAGTGACCTAGAATTTGGCCACACTTACAAGGCACTCTTGGGAGGTACGCAAGTTCCAAATTTTCACCTCCAAGATGCACTTTTATGTCACATGGGACACCTTTGTGTTCCTTCAAGCGAGCGTGCCAAGATGTTATGGGAAGCACACTACAGTCGAGTCGCTGGGCATTTCGGGGTCGAGAAAATAGTAGCAATCCTGCAGAAGTATTTCTATTGGCCGAACCTTCGAAAGGATGTCGAGAAGCACATCAGATCCTGCACTGCTTGTGCCATTGCCAAACCGACCATCAAGAAGCAAGGCCTATATACTCCTCTACCTACTCCTAGTCGACCTTGGGAATCCATCTCCATGGATTACATGTCAGGCCTGCCTTCTACTAAGCAGGGAAATGACTGTGTTTTTGTGGTCGTCGACAGATTCTCGAAGATGGCCATTATGGCGGCCTGCAAGAAGAATATCACAGCAGAAGCCACTGCTAAACTCTTCTTTGAACGAGTGTAGGTGCACTTTGGGATCCCACAGTCTATCATATCAGATCGAGATAGCAGGTTCCTCAGCACATTTTGGTCCAGCCTCTGGTCGATGTTGGATACCAAGCTCACCAAGTCCACAGCTTTCCATCCCCAAACAGATGGCCAGACAGAGGTCGTCAACGGAATGATTGTACACATTCTGCGCATGTACAATTCAAAGCATCCACGCACATGGGACGAGAGCCTCCCTTATGTACAACATAGTTATAATCGGGCTCTCCACGGTTCAATCGGCCATAGCCCCTTTCAGGTGGGCTTGGGATTCCAGCCACTATGTCCCATTGACGTAGCCATGCCATTTGCAGCTGCTCAGGCCAATTCAGCTCATGTCCAGTCTGAAGTTGACAAAGCAAGTAGCTTCATTGAGCACATTCAACACATCCGCCAACAGGTTCATGATATATTGGACAGAGCCAATGCCAAGTACAAGCAACGCCATGATCAACATCGGGTGCCACACAACTTCCAGGTGGGCGACAAAGTATGGCTACATTTGCAGAAGGAGCGCCTCACTGGACCCCACCGCAAGCTTCGCCCACTCCGATACGGGCCGTACACCATCACCAAGGCTGTAGGGAACAATGCATTCGAGCTCGGTATTCCACCATTCCTTGGTCTGCACCCAGTCTTCAATGTGGATCGCCTTCGTCCTTACTTCCCACCTCTACTGGACACCTCGGACATTGCAGAACAACTCACACCAATAGAGTTAAATCCAGACTGCATGGAACAGGCCACCACAGATTGTATCATGGACATACAAATCAAGAACACTCGCCAATAGAATATCCAACTATATCGGGTTGTCAAAGCTGGCCAACTCCTGCACCAAGGAAAGTGGTTCACCAGGGACGAAGTTCAGCAGAAATTTCCTCATCGCATGGAGGAACTTAACGCAATGGGGACCATTGCTTCCTAAGGGGCGAGGAATGATCCAGGTGGATATTGGTGGTCACCTGCCTATTCCACTTGGGGCTCCACCATTGTCTCTTTCAGTTTTTCAGTTTCAGCACAGTTTACTATTTTTAGCAGTTTTTCGGGTCCTGAACTTCCAAAGCCGTTTTGAGGCCCTAAAAGACGTTTTTTGGGAAAACAGAGAGCAACATGGGTCCATGGACCCATTTTTCTTGTTCCAAATTTGTAGTCCTCGGATAGATATTTCTAACGAGGTATGGTACGCGTCAAACGGAGATCGTATGCCAAAGTTACGCCCCTGGGAAGTTGAAACACCAATTTACCCAAACGGGGCCCATAGTTTTGGCGCTTCATCTCCTAGGGTTAGGGTTTTGGATGTTTAGGATTTCTCATTGTTTCTAAATAATAAATAGGCCCTCAAGCCTCATTGTAACTCAGTTCATAGGCCTGTAGCCGCCACATCTCTTCTCAGAGATAGCTACCAGTGCCCTAGCTAGTTTTATTTCCATTCTGTCTGTAAGCAAATTTCAGTTCTTTGATATTAATGAAATGAAGTGTTATTTCCGCTCCATATCTGTATTTATGGTTATATGTTTATTCTGTTGCGTTCCTGCATAAATCCGAATCAAAATTATTTTATATTTATTAAATAAATGTAGAATAAGTTTTTAATAATTGTTTCTTTTTCCCAATTCCAAAACAACGTTACTTGCAAATAAACATAACATAACTAACACTTTAATAACACACAATTAAACATCACAAATCTTGATTTTTCAAGTATCCTCTAAACTAATCATTGCTTCTTTTTTCCACAAGAAAAAACAAAATAATTTTACTAAAAACAAAATTTGTTACATTTATCATAGATCTACTACAAACCATTAGTTCCTATATGAATGTCAACAACATGGTCAGCATTAAAATATCATCAGAAAATGTGGATGACTTACACCAAAAAAACTATGGGACAAAGGGCTTCCCAGATTCAACAGAAAATATGGCCAAATAATTCTCCTACTCGTTCAACAAAAGTGGCAGGGAAAACTGATACAAAACAAATCAGAGTCGATCCAACGGCCCAAGGAGAAGACAGGGCATGCTCAGGCAAAGGGGGAGGTACCATATCCAATGATGGTGTCCAAATCTCTGCATTCATAGTGGA
Organism: Pinus albicaulis; assembly: GCA_034641835.2. Lineage (NCBI taxonomy): Eukaryota > Viridiplantae > Streptophyta > Pinopsida > Pinales > Pinaceae > Pinus > Pinus albicaulis. Next base: position 543,058,662 of record CM076572.1, read on the forward strand.
ACTGCCCCAACAGAGCGGATAACCCTTGCTTGGAGAGGTGATCTGCCATCATATTCTGCTCTTTGAAAATGTGACAGAAAGTGGCAGAGAGAAAACAAGCCTTCATTGTACAAATTTTCTCTAGCCAATTCAAAAGTGAGTGGACACAAAGAGAGAGGGATCCCATGGCCCATTCAATTGTCACTTTCGAGTCTCCTACAATGACAATGTCGTCCACTGCTAGCCATAGAACACAAAAAAGTGTACCCCAAAGGGCCAACACCTTAGCCTGCATGTTATTTCTTGTATCGTCGCTCCAATAAAAAGACTAGTGCAAGGAAGGGGAAAGAGAGATAATCACGCCGCCTCCACACACTCCACCAGTAGAAGCACCGTCAAAATATCTAATAGGTTGTGAGTGATCAAGGGGCTTATAATCCCAAGGACGCCTAGTGCATTTTTGGGATGACAAGACAAATCTCTAAAAAATATCTAATAATTACTTCTTATGATTTCTTCTCAAGTTAATTCTTTCATCCATTCTTATTCATAATAAATCAATAACACAAAGGATACCAACAATAGAACAAAAATGTTAGTAAGATCATAAAGATACAACCACACAAGAACACAAAAATTTACCCTGGGAAAACCCACATGGAGGAAAAACCCAACAACCTTTTCCTTAGAGAAATTCTCTAGTTCAACAAGAGACACACCAAGATCATATACTCATTAAGAATGCTTGATCAAACCTGGTCCACTGCCTCCTAGTCAAGTCATAAGTATTCCCAAAAATCTTGATTTGATATGTTGCCTTTCCTCAAAGGCTCAGTCCTATACCATCTCAAGAATTCAATCATGCATCTTGGACTAAGAAATTTATTCTTGTACCTTGCCTTAGAGATTTAAATCCTGCAGTCTGACCTTAGAAATTTGGTCTAGCACCTTGCCTCAAAGATTTCGGTCCTACAACCTAGCCTCATAAATTCAATTTGTATTATCTCAAATATTCGTCCTAACTGTGTCATAGAATTTTGTCCTTGTCTGCCTCAGGAACTCGTCCTTCTTTATCAAAAATTTGTCTCATAGAAACTCATCCTTATTCATTAGGAATGTGCCTTAGATTCATCTTGTCTTCATGTTTTAGATGATCTGAAATGTTCTTGAGTAGTGGAGATATGAATTGTGCTTGTGAAGGATTTTGAATGCCTCATATAAATAGACGATCAGTTGGACGAAATGGTGCCTCTTCATTGGGGTCAACTTAGCTTCTTGGAGACAACAATTTAAATATTAGAAATTCAAATTTTCTCTTTTTAAGAACCAACATGAAGAACATGTCTTAGAATTTTATCTTTTGAAAATAGCATGAAGGACATGCTTTACAAATACATCAATGACTCAAATATTAATTATGAAGACCGACCATAGCTACAATATTCAACAACAAATCAATTCTTCCAATTTTCAATGTACATCTTTAAATACATAGATAATATGCTTATAAAGTTAAATCTATCTTTTAAAAAAATTACGTTGAGTGGGAAAAACCAAATGTAGAAATTATATATGTGAATTATATCTCCCAGGGCTATGATCATTAGCATTGCACCCATCACCTAGACAATGTTGATGTCCCTTCCACCACTATATATCACTACAAGGAAGAGACCCTTTAGTGGATATTGTTGAGGAAGCCCTTATAAAAATAGCCCAGATATCCGTTTGTAGTGGAGGTCACTAGAGTAGGTTGGCGGGTGGATATTTTTGCGGATGTTTTTTTGCGGTTTGTTTATAATCCTAACACGCATAGGTGTGCTTGATATATATATGTGACAAACTAGTGTATAGCATAGGCTAAATAAGCATTGCAGAATTATTTTTAATTACTACGAAAACAATGGTGCACTTTATACAGACAACGCACCAGTGTGTCTTATATAAAGCACATCGGTGCGTACTATCAAATGGCACACCGAGACACTCACTAAATAACCATTACGGTGTTATACTCTAACAATGGCATCCCGATGCATTTATGGTTATACGACGCCCCGGCATTGGGTGTTTATTTAATTAAAATATATGGTGCTTTTTATATAACATGCCTAATGTTGATCGTATATCGCCAGCTCGATGTGTTTTCAACATTTCGGTGTTATTTACTAACGACGACGGCCCGGTGCGGTTTATGTACAACGACGCACCAACATGGGGTTTTATTCAAAGGAAACATTGTGTGCTCCATACAAACTGGCCCGGTGCATCTCAGTAATCCAATGCACCGTATAGAAGAGTGGTGCACCATTGATACAACCGCCTAGTGCATCTCATAATCGAGCACACCGAAAAAGGGTTAATATAATAAATAAATAAAATTTATCGGCTGTAAAAAAATCATTTTTACTTGTTACAGTGTTGTGGAGCTCTCAAGAACCGGTGTGAATTTTCCTTCTCCAAGGTGCCCTGCCATCGATGCTCCCATTGCCTGCATTGCTTCTATCCATTGCTAAGTGTGTGGACTTCAAATTTTTCAAAATGGTGGGAAAATTTGGTTTTTAGTATTTCGTTCCAAAGATGCCTCCTCGACGCGCAAATGTGCAGATAATGTACTTGTTTCTCACCAACTTAAGCTTTTAGCGGATTAATTTTTAAAATTGAGTTAGAATTCATTATTTTTCTGCAAAAAAAAAAAAACAAAACAAAACAAAAAACAATATATATATATATATATATATTATACGGTGCCTATTCTATCCATTGCTAAGTGTGTGGACTTCAAATTTTTCAAAATGGTGGGAAAATTTGGTTTTTAGTATTTCGTTCCAAAGATGCCTCCTCGACGCGCAAATGTGCAGGTAATGTACTTGTTTCTCACCAACTTAAGCTTTTAGCGGATTAATTTTTAAAATTGAGTTAGAATTCATTATTTTTCTGAAAAAATAAATAAATAAATATAAATATAAATATAAATAATAAATAATAAATAAAATAAAAATAAAAATCAATAAAATCAATAAATAAATAAATAAAATAAAATAAAATAAATAAATAAAATAAAAATAATATATATATATATGGTGTGTTCGAGCCATTCGGCTCACACCGTTCCCGGTGCTCCTTGTAAATTTACAAGTTGTGCCATGAACGGTGTTAACGGAAACCGCACTGGGCGGTTAATGTGACAGTTGGGTGTTGTACCGAGAAAAATTGCACCGCAATAACAATAAAATACTGCAGTGTGTCGGTTTCCAGTCGCACTGACAATTTAATTTTTTTTTAAATTAACAATTTATTTACGGCGGTACGTTAGTTTACTGGGACGCACCACAGTATTTTATTTACGATAATGTGTCAGTCAAACATACCACATTGGGGTAGTGTGTGTTTGGTACCGCAGCACCAGTGGTAAAATATTGCAAATTGGTGGTGCGTTGCGCTATAACAAATTCCCTGGGGTGGATATTTTTTGTCAGCGCAGCGTCTATAATATTTATTTAAGTAATAGTTTTTTGTTTTCGTGGTGTGTGAAGTTTTTTAATGCGCACCGTAGAAAGTGCGTGATATACATGTACGCACTATTGGCGATGCGTGACTTTTTTTTGTGGCACAACGAGTGTTTTTCTTTTCAATAAAAGTTATATTTATATATTTGTAAATACATTTTTCATTTAAAAAAAATATATATATATATATAGGTTTTATGTATGAGGGAGGCTAATGCATTTAATATGTGAATCATTCAACGACGTGAACGGAGAGAGGAAAGAAAACAACAAGAGCAGAGGGATGACAATTATAACATGATACAACAATGGGAGGCAAGGGAGAGGGAGAGACTTTTGTACCCTCGCCCTATTATGCCACCCACCTAGTTGCTCTTAAGGGAGGTAGGCCTCCTTAAGTTATACGAGGAGGCTATATTCCTAAAGGGGCACAGTGGGTTATTAGTACAGTTGATCTACAGGTGGGATGCCCACCGACAGGCTTCCCGTGTCGGTCTTGACTAGTGGTACCAGCCCACTAAGGAGAACTTTTTTTTTATTACTGGCCTATCTAGGAGAGGGGAGGATTTGCCCCAATTCCCGGATATCCTCATCGGTTATGCAATAGGGATTCAGTTAGTGTACTAATAGAGATACATTAGGGATGATATACTTTCTCCTGCATATTTTCAGGTGTCTGGTGGACAGCTATGAATTGCTTCTTTTGGTCCAGATGAGGTTAGGTGCCTCTCACTATTTCTGACCACCATTGCACATTATACTAGTGACAGGCAGCGCATTAGTTTCCCTCTTTTATTTTATGTTGATTATTTATTCCAGAGGCCATGAATTATTAGATGGCCTACCATTTTTTTATGGTAGTTTTGTATAGCCTTAGATAGATGTCATTCTAAGGCACGTGGGAGGTTGACATTCCCTTTTTCTTAAGAGTTGTTTTGTTTATTTTTTGAGAGGTTTCTGAAGATGAGGCATACTTTTGTGTGTCTGCCTTGTAGGTCGATGATAAAGCTATGGATGCACATGTGGGGCGAGATGATGCCCAAGAGGGGTATGTCTGAGTATCAGGCTAGGATTTCTAGTGATGCACTGGAGCTGTTAGCCATTGTGGATGATCACATGTTCGTGATGGTGTCGTGTCCTTACGTAGGATTGGAATGGCGAGGGTGTACCAACATCCTCTTCACTCAATATGAGCCACCAGATGCCATAGGTAATATTAGCATTTTCTTTAAATTAATATAGTTTCATTTTATTTTCTTAATTAATTAGAATAAAATTTATTCTAACACGTTCTTTAAATTGTTTTATTAAATTTTTTCATGAAATTGTATAATTATTGTTGTGTAATATATATTTTGTATATATTGGCACGTTCATTGGGGACATGCCTCCACCCCCACTGGATGATCATGTCGATGGCGAGGAGATGGCGAATGTCGCAGAGGATGAGAGACCTCCTTGGGTGTATATACCTGCGAGCATGCAGCATAGGGTGGACATTCGATTTAGGATGGAGTTGGGTGACCGACTATGTAGACTCCTGGTTGATGAGGGAGCCTACCCTGCAATGATCAGAGACATCCACGCTGATTGTACACTCACAGAGCTCTGGACGGACATGCCCTGCGATATGATGAGCCTTATGTGTCATAATATCGATGCTTCCAGGCTACTGGCGCTTAGGGGAGATAGGCATTATGTAGATGCGCAACACATCAGCTCGGATGATCATGATCATGAGGGGAGTGATCATTCTAGTACTCCACCTCCTCCTCCTTTACCTCGCAGAGATGAGCAGCCAGCATCTAGTCCTGAGAAGGCATCTTTTGAGAAGGCACCTCCTAAGCAAGCATGTCCATCTGAGCAAGCACAATCGACTGAGCAGGCCTTGACTAGTTATAGTATTGATGTACCACCAGATATTTGACATTTATATGCAGTTCTATTACAGTTATATATTTTTGACATTATATATATATATATATATATATATATGGTGCATGTATTTTATGTTCATGTTGATGTACTTAATTTACATGTTGGTGTTCATCATGATGTGTATGTTGTTAGGTCATGTTAGATATGTTCATTTAATGTGCTTGCAGATAGATGTGTATGTTATAGCAGTTATTTGACATGAGATGTATATTTTATGTTTGTTTTGTGATGATGTTATGCAATGCTTGTGTTTTGTTAAATGATCATGATTACGATGATTAGATGATGTTAGAGAATTTGAATGTGTATTTTAGAATATGATGTTTTTACAATGGTTATCATGATCGTGATGTTTATTTTTAATATTAAATCATGATATTATTAAATATTATGTATTGGTAATTGTAAAATTGTAAAATTGTAATTGTAATTGTAATTGTAATTGTGTGTAATATTGTAATTGTAATTATAATTGTATTGTGAAATTGTAAAATTGTAATTGTAATTGTATGTATTGTCATGATTCAATTTTATTAAAATTGTAAAATTTGTATATTTTTAAAGTTTTAATTGTAATTGTATGTATCATGATTGTAATTGTGGAATTTTACAGCTATTTTGGTGGCATTTTACTATCGGGATATTTGCAAGGTTTCACTCGTAGAGTGAACTTGATCAATCTCTATGCCCCATATCAATGCCGTGAGATTTTTTGGAAAAATATGCACAAATGTGGGTTTCTTGCTTTAAATCATTTGATTCTGACTAGGGATTATAACTATACTCTGGACAACAAAGATATTTAGGGGGCTGGCCAATTGGATCTGCTATCGGATAAACTTAATGATTTATTTTAGGATTTTAATCTGAAGGACATAAAACCTCATTGCATGGCTCTGACTTGGTATAATGGAAGATCGGGTAGGGATTTCATTTCCAAGCAGCTTGACAGGGCACTTATTCATGAGGAAATTCTCATGCATTTAGGCAAGATCACCATGAAGGTAGCTACCACTATGATTTCTGATCATAGACCTCTGGTGGTGGAATGGAATTTTGAATCTATGTAAGAAGGATACCCTTTTAAGTTCAATTAGACATGGCTAGAGGATATTGATTTCATAAAACTGGTTTGGGAGTTTTATATGACATACCAGAGAGAGGAAGAGTCATCACTGATGGTTTTCCTTTCTGGTTTTCTGCGAAAGCTCAAACAGAGGGTAAAGACATGGGAGCGCATTAAGAAGCGCAATATGAGAATCAAGCTGGATCAGATCTCGGATCAGATTGGGATTCTACTTAAACACATTGAATGTGATCATCGCAAAGATGAAGCCTGGTTTTGGGTCAAGAAATTGGAAACGGAAAAGAAGGCTCTCCTCCTCTTCGAGGAGAAGACATGGAGGCTTAAAATCATATCCATTTGGCTCAAAGAGGGGGATCAATTTAGAAAATTATATATTACATAGCAATGCAACACATAAAATATGCGGAAAACACAAGCACACAAAACATGTAAAGCCATAGAGACACAGATATACGTGGTTCACCCAGTTTGGGCTACGTCCACCTCGAATAGCCAGTCCTTCCTTTATATTATCCAGTAAAATGAAGAGACACGACCTACAGCATATCCGCTGTAATATCCTATGTTCTCTCTCATAGTCTCCCTATCTGTTTCTCGCTCTGAGAACACACATACAATACACAGCCGCAATACAATGCCCTCATACAAGCGAGGGGTTTCCTTCTAGGGCAAAAAACCCTAAACTAAACATAACTTCTACGATCAGATCATCCGCTTAATGAACGGCCCAGATTGACTACAAATTACTATACTTTTACAAGGAAATTTTAAATCTGTTTTTAGCTTCGGGGGCGCTGCCCTCGAAACCCCCCACCAAGGGTGGGCTCCATAAAGTCATAGCCGCCCCCCCCCTTCCCTGGACCCCCAGGGAACGTTTAATTACGAGCAGCTTTGCCGCCCCATTAAGGTACAGGGGTCCAATGTTGTTATACAAAATAAACAAGATAATCAAGCTCCACACCCAACAATCAAAACACGAAGTTTTTCCATTCATGTGCAAATGGGAGGAAAGCACAAAATAATATCTGAAAAATATCCCATGACAGTAAAGAGCACACTGCCACAGACAAAATTAAACATGAGGCAGTTAAATATTTTGAGAATTTTTTCAAAGCCAGAGAGGGATCTTTCATCAGTGATCAAATATGGACGATGCAAGAGTTCCCAATCATGTTCTCAATGGAAGAAACTGAAATCCTCAAAAAGGAAGTGAGCATGGAGGAGGTAGAAGGTATACTTAAGGAATTCCAACCGAATAAGAGTCCAGGGCTGGATGGTTGGAACCCAAACTTCTTTTTATACTTCTCTGATTTGTTTCTTAAGGATCTGACGGATATGGTAGAAGAGATTAGAAGGTAAGGGCATATTTTGGGATCGATCAATTCGAATTTTTTTTACTTTAATTCCAAAAAATAAGGGAGCCTCAACTTTCAAAAACTTCAGGCCGATATCTTTGTGTAACACACTATATAAAATTACATCTAAACTAATTTCATAATGGATTAAAGGTATATTAGCTATGCATATTACAAAAGAGCAGTCTGGATTTCTAAACAACATGTTAATACATGATGTTGTGGCTAATGTTCAAGAGGTGATGCACTCGATGCACAACAAAAAGACATAGGCCATCATTATGAAAATAGACTTAAGTAAATCTTATGACCGCATTTATTGGGCATTCTTATGGATGATCCTCATCAAGATTGGTTAACACAGGGGTGTAGTTGAGTGGATTATGGGGCGTGTTTGCAACACTGAAATGGCCATCATGATTAATGGATCGGCTTCATGCTTTTTTAAACCCAGGAGAGGCATCTGACAGGGTTTTTCATTGTCACCCCTCCTATTTATACTTGTCTTGGATGCTTTAAACAGAAAAATCACGAAGGTAAACACTATGGGCTTATTTACAGGAATTAAAATCTCGTTTACACAGGAAGTCACCCATATCCTTTTTGTTGATGATGTGGTGATGTGTGGTAAGTTGATCCGTCATTGCTGGGACACACTTTATCATATTTTCCATTGATTTTTCAATGCTTCAGGTATGATCGCTAATGAATTAGAGTCATGTATCTATTATTCTGTGGGGGATCCTAGATGTATTGAACAGATCGGTGAAACCTTCAATTTCCAAACGAAACCACTATCTAAGGGGCTGACTTATTTGGGTTTCCACCTAAATCCTGTGTAGCACAGAGTCGAAGACTAGATTTGAATAATAGACAAATACCACTGGCGAATAAATGGGTGGTCACATAAGTATCTTTCTAAGGGGGGGGGGGGAATTGATCCTCATTCAAGTTGTGCTGCAACAGATCTTGATTTAATTTCTTATACCAAATACCATCACTAACAGTATAAAGACCTCGATGACAATTTTTTAATGGAATGGTATCAATGGGGATAAGATATATCATCTAGCCCGATGGGAAATGCTTACTTTCCCCAAGGATCGCGGGGGTTGGGGTATATTAGATGCAGATATATTTGGCAGAACAGTTTTTATGAAGTCTTTGTGGAGAATCTTAAATCATGATGGCATCTGGAAAGACATCATGCGTTATAAATATTATAAAAATATTGAACTGGAAGATGCTTTCTTCACGGGAAGGAGGAATGTTGAAAGAGGATCTCATATTTGGAGGAGCTTCACCAACATTTGGCCTGCTTTCAGAAATCGCCTTAAATGGATTTTTCAGGATGGGCAGAGAATCATGATAGGAGAGAGGAATATTGAAGGCTTCCCATAGAATGCCAGACTTGGGGAGCAGGTAATTCATTGTCTACATAGGAGAGGTATTTTCTACATTGCACAACTCATTAAAACATGGCAGGATGGCATCCCTATATGGCACGATACAGTGGATCTGGACATTCAGGGACATTTGATGGATGAATGGAGTTTTTATTTGGAAGCGGAAAAAGGTATGGGATGGTACAGGAATATTGCAGGAGATAGAATTGTCTGGGCCGGCAGAATACTAAAAGGAAATATCATCATAGAAGAAATTTATTTGATGAACATGGATTTTCAACATAGGCAATTTGGTGAATGTTGGTTCACCAAATTATGGAAGGTAAAAACACAGATAAAAATTATAATCTTTTTATGGTGTATGTGGAAGGAGAAAAACTTAACATGGAAGAACTTAATGAAGAAAGGAAAGATAGGTCCGAGCATATGCTTCTTGTGTATGCAAGGGGAAGAGGATGATAAGCATATTTTCTACAATTGTGTTTATTCTTCTGAGGTCAGGTCCCTATTATGTAATCACTTCCAAATACAAGACTCAGATTATCAATCAGAAGAAGAATGTACAAAGTGGTGGCTGGAAAAAGGTATAAGTTTTATTATCATTCCTCTTGCATATCACTGGAACATATGGAAGAGTAGAAATCAGAAAATTTTTGAGGATAAGAACACTTTATCAGGATGGATTGCGAATCACATCATTCAAAGCTGGGAGGCTTTAAAAATACAACAAAAACCTCCAAAAGATCTTTCGATCAGAATGAGACCTCATGAAATAAATCACCCAGTGGGTTTCTTCGATGGTGCAGCACAAAATGGTAAATGTGCCTGCGGTGCCTGGCTATTGATATCTCCATTATGCCATTACAAACTTCATTGGTACAGGGCGTTGGGCTCAAACACTAGGATTGACACCATTTGGATCTTTGGGGATTCAAAAGTGTTAATTGATTATCTAAATAAGAAAAATCAATTGGCTCCCATTCATCTATCAGCTTGGATTGATAGGATATCAGATTTGGCTAGAACCTTCACCAGCATTACTTTCACACATGTTTACCATGAGAAGAACTCGACAGTTGATCGTCTGTCTAAAAGGGGATTGAAAGGAGTTGTAGGGGAAATGCACTATGAACCCTTTGAAGTTGCAGGAACATGGGCAAGCGGAACTGTAAGCCTTTACTGAGGAGGAGTAGTTTCTTGAGCATGGAATTTTGATGGTGGTGTCCATATGATGAGCACCAACAGCAACATTGCAGAGTTTTTGGACCAAGGACTATTTGTCCTGAATGGTAAGAGTATTATTTTAACAACCCTAGGGATGATATTTTCTCACTGATTGATGAACTAGACAAACAAATGTATTTAAAGCACATAGTAGCAGGAATACTATGAAAGATCACATATTGGGAATCTATTTAGACAAACGGTGTATTTTCTTTTTGGATTGTGTATTGCATATAGAATAGGTATATTTAATGCACACTGGAAATTGTAATCGACACAAAATTTGGAAACATTGAACATTATGCTAGTACGTCTATATAAACCAGACATTTTTTCATGCTGAAAAAAAAAAAATAAATAAATAAAAAAAAAAAAAAAAAAAAATAAAATAAAATAAAAATTCATGATTGTAATTGTAGTTGTATGTAAATTGTAGAATTGTAATTGTAATTGTAATTTTATGTAAAATTGTAAAATTTTAAAATTGTAATTGTAATTGTAATTGTATTGTGAAATTGTAAATTTGTAATTGTAATTGTATGTATTGTCGTGATTCAATCTTATTAAAATTTGTAAATTTGTAAAATTGTAAAATTGTAATTGTAATTGTATGTATTGTCGTGATTCAATTTTATTAAAATTTGTAAATTTGTAAAATTGCAATTGTAATTGTATGTATCGTGATTGTAATTTTAATTGTAATTGTAATTGTATGTTAAATTGTAAAATTGTAATTGTATGTAAAATTGTAAAATTGTAAATGTATTTTTAATTGTAATTGAATGTAAAATTGTAAAATTGTAATTTTATGTATTGTCGTGGTTCAATTTTATTAAAATTGTAAAATTTATAAATTTGTAATTTTAATTTTAATTGTAATTGTATGTAAAATTGTAAATTTGTAATTGTAATTTTAATTTTAATTGTAATTGTATGGAAAAATGTAAAATTGTAATTGTAATTGTATTGTTAAATTGTAAAATTGTAATTGTAATTGTATGTATTGTCAAGATTCAATTGTATTAAAATTGTAAAATTTGTAAATTTGTAAAATTGTAAATTAATTGTCAAATTTGAACCATAACTACCGTGAAATTGAATCATTGTAAAATTGTAAAATGTATTCTGTACATATTGCTAAACTACCATAATTGTAAATTTCTAAATTTCTAAATTTGGAAAAATATAAATAATTGTAAAATAATAAATCTAGAATAATATGAATTTTTGTAACATAATAAAGTTCAGAAAATAATGCAAATAAATTCATGTTTAGAATTATCATTATTTTATTATGATCTTACATACCAAAAATAACAGTGTACATTAATACATTTTTTTAAATTTTGAAGATATATATATATATATATATGGTGCATTTATTTACGTAATGATATAGTGAAAAGCTATTTAAAGTAATCAAGTAGTTGTATTATTTTAGGAATTGACATAAAAAAGAACTTGATACGGTGCATTGCTTTCAAGATCAACATAATTGCAAATTATCAAGTGAAATGATTTTAACGTTAACACAATGCAAACCAATTAATTCAAAATATATATTATAATGTTTGGAAAAAAATTGTCTTAGTTATAAGTTTAAGTCCTCTTCTTTATAAAAACCCATCTTAAATAGTATAAATGATGAAATAACACATGTACAATATCACTCTTTGTTCTCATCGCCCTCATTATCTTCCAGCTCGCTTGGCATGATAACACTATTGTTCTCAAAAATATGTTTTTATCTAGGGTCATGTCTCAATACGAACCACCAATCCCTATCCAACACATCTGGGTAAAAAAAACCTGGTTGCATTGTTTAGGAAAAACATAAGGCTCCTTAGCTTCATCCCACATCTTTATAGAGTTTATAGATATCAGCCTACTATCATGATCTTCCTTTACATTATTCTAATCAAAGGTGTCCCACCACTTGCACCTAAAAACAACACATTGGAAAGAAGAGAAGTCCACTTCAATGATCTCTTATATATTTCCGAAGTAACCTAACGTCCCTCGTACTAGGTTTTGATCACGGTGGATAGCTCGACTAGATAGATCGAACTTGACTTCCACTCCATAGTCTTTTGTCATGTGTACATCATCGGCATTTTCTGTGTGAAAATGGTGTCCATATGCCCACATAGATGGGAACAAATACACCTATAAAAAAGTTTTAAAAAATCATAGTGTCATGTGTCTAATAACCCAACTGTTAAAATATATATGTTACATTTCAAAGGTGCGTTATTAAGTTTAAAATGTACATAAATAGATTATTACCAAGTTATTGCACCCAATCCCTATGTTTAGCACATCCTCTTCAGCACGCGGGTAACGACCGGTTGCACCGTATTTCTCTATGACTTGGTCAGCAACCCAACTGTTGGGGCATATAATTGGCATATTTTATTTTAAATGACCAGGATAAGGCATGCTTCTACAATTCAACCATCTGAATTCTTTCCTATCACTATCCCATTTCATCATCTTTTGTTCATACAATGCGACCCATGGTTGTGTCACTTCGGAATTGTAAAGAACGAATTTATTGATTGCTTTAGTTTCAGCATTCGCTAACGAAATCAAACTGACATATAATACATATGAGATCAAAATATACATTATATCGAAGTTCAACGACAATATTTAATTTGTGTAAATTTGACAAATTAGAAGTCGCTTACTCTTTATCAAGCGCATTTTTCCATTCGTTTGGAGAAGCTCCCCTTCTCTTTTGTCTTCATCCCTTTCATACTCCCAAATCATCGCACCTAGTGTGTTGTTGATCGGCCTTATGTACTCATTGTCATAATAGAAAGACTCATACGACAAGAAACCACCCCAACTAATTCAACCTCATCTACTAGGTGGATTAGAAGATGAACCTGCAAGTCCATGAAACTCGTCGGCAGTTCCTTCTCAAGCATACAAAAAATCTCAACTATCTCTTGACGTCACCGTGGAATGATAGCCACATGAATCTCCTTTTATGTGATCCAACGTACAAATGCAGATAATTTAGATATGGCGCGTCCTAGGTCTTGGGGGAAGTCATGTTTCACACACCCACGCATGAACAAAGGATAATGACACTGCAAATTTATAAACACATGCATACAAAATTAGTTATGTTTTATGATCCCATGGGATACAAATTATTAATATAAAAAATAATAAAATCATACTTTTGACATTATACGTACTCTTAGAAGATTCAAATGGTCATGCGATTTAAACCCCGACAAATGGTATTCCACGATGAAGCAGTGTCGTAGTGAAGACCCATATGAAGATGGCACCCTCACACCCATTATAACTTCCCTTACCAAAGAAAGATCATATTTTTTTTAAATCCATGGGACATCACCTTCTTTGAAATACCAATTAGAGGGACTAGCCTCTCCTATACTTTCTAATTTCCTTGGCCAATGTTTCTTTTTAGTTTTTGAAGTAATAAGATATTTCCTAACAGCCAATGTGTCACTTTGTTTCAATGATATGTGCCTCCATAAAGAAGACGAAACATTTTTAAATATATGAATGGGATATAATAAGTGGGTAATATTAAGATGCTCCCAATATGGGAGGTTATAAAAGATAGATTTCCTTTTCATCCTAATGGAAAATTTCTCAACATAGGTGTCGAAGAATTTTGGATAATCGAACATGGGCTCCCCATTTGAATCAAACATTTCTATGAACTCCTTCTCCTTCTCTCTCTCATATGATATAATTGATTCAGTTGGTGTCATTATTGCAGGCCTTTGGGTTCTCTCTCATTTACCATTGAAAGAGGATGTTGCTCTTTTGTAAGGGTGTTCTTATGGGAGGAATACCCTGGAGCAGTCATACATTGGCTTTCGTAGGTCATTGGACCATCTAGATTTTAGAGAAGGTCCACAATATTTACATCCATAATACCCTTTTGTTATAAGACCTGCGAAATTATTGCATACAATATGCATGGCACGTTAAATAATATCATGAAGATCAGAACAATTACAACGAATTAAATTAATATGTGAAAGAATATTGTTAGGTATATAAACAAATCAATAAACATGTAATTTACCAGAGCAAACTCCTAATCCTGGTTAATCGTGTGTCGTGTAAGCACATATGCCATACAACGTAAAATTTTTCTCTATTGTGATGGGTCTTGATACATTGTATACATTTATCCCATCCCATAATTCCTTCAATTCATCTACCAGTGGTTGTAAGTAGACATCCATATTCTTCGCTTGTCTTCTACCAGGGACTATGAGAGCTAACATAATATGTTAATTCTTCATGAACAACCATGGAAGGATATTTTTATTGATCACTACTACAGGCCAAACAAAATAGTTGGTGTTTTGGAGGGAATATGGGTTGACGCCATCCATGGCTATGCTGAGTTGTAGACTTCGTACTTCATCCTTGAATATTTCAGGCCATGTATCCTCTATATGCTTCATGGCTATTGAATATGTTGGGATTCACATAGCTCCCAACTCACTTATGTGTGAGGCATGCCATCCCTTCAACATAGCTAATTCTTTGCAACAAAAGAGCCTTTGAATCCTTGGTATTATATGCATGTGCCTCGATATCTTAAAAGGAGGACCACGTGATTTACCCTTATTTTTTTATTTATCATACTTGTCATGCCCACATTTCGAACATATATCTTTGTTTGTATATTCTCCTCTATATAGAATACAATCATTTGGACATGCATGATATGATATGTACTCAACACCGAACATTTTCAACAATTTCTTTGCCTCTTCACAGCTACCAGGCAAGACATTATCACTCAGAATAACCTTATCTTTGAATAGCCTATAGTTGGTGGACAATATTAAATGTACAATGCCAATAATTATTAATTTTCATAAAATTGATCATTTGTAATGTTTATTATGTGACAATATTTCTCAAAATATAAGGGATTTGATGGTCAATTACCTCAAAATTTTTTAGAAACATTCATTCAACAAGCCAAACTTTGCTTTCAAGTTGTACAGTAACATCCTTGTCCCCAACTAGGTAGACTTTGACTGGCTGCTAGGTCCAAAGAGAGGGTGGTGGAAGCAAATTTAAGGCTTTCGAAAAATATATCAACGATATGAGCATCATCCCCTAGCGATCATCGTTCTGGAATGCATCTAACAACATTGTCTCCATGGCACTCATATCCCTTAAGTAATCATCCATACCAACATCTATTTGATTGCCTCTATTGCCAACTTGTTAAAAACTACTATTGTTGTAGTCATTCCCAATTGTTGAATCTGGACGTAGTGGGAATTGAATAGGTGGTTGATTCAACCATTCTTGGTATCGTTTCTCTCCAAGTTTTTCTCTTAATTCAACCTTCTCTCGATTTGACATTGTCGTGGGGTGCAACGAAAGATGGTAGGTAGGTCACTCATCATCACTAGAATCCTAGTAATTTCAAAAAATATATTTGAACATGATTAGTACAATATCGATGATATCAATTAGTAAGCACGTCAATGCATGATTAATTGGTTTGACGCTTAAATAATTACATTATACCAAAAAATTATTACCATCATTGTCCCAGGATTGTAGCTAGAATATGGCATGTTATAATTGGCAGGGTGAAGAGGCAATCCATTTTCATCTACCAATTGCGCCTTGCGATATGTTGCGCCTGATAAGAGCTTCTGACGTTTTGGAATTGTTTGAATATTTTATGCATTTGAACTCGATTTTGAATTTGCATGAACCTGCAAATTTGTATACATTAATTTTATTCAGCTGATTTACATGGATAAAATAAATAAATTCAATTAGATAATGAAAATATAAATAAAACTTGAAGTAATTACGTATGGAGATGGATGGAAATAAATCTGCGATGGACTTTGAGAAATATTATGGAACAAGGTGGATTTTGAAGAATTCTACATTTTATATAATTATCATATTTTCTCCCTGCATTTGAGCAAAATCAAGTTTAAATTTTCGTGTACATACCTAAAAGTAATTTCGGTGCCTTAAAAAAAGGAGTTATTGTTATCGGTGCTCATGTATTGTTAACCGCACCTGTGCGGTTTTACTATCAGACACATCGGTGCTATTAGTTAACAAATGCACTGAATATCGGGAAAAAAATGCAACTTTATTTTTTTGAAGTGAACCAAAAAAAAAACGGTAAACTGAAAAATGAGCGGAAAATGATTTTTGGAAATATAATTTCATAAAAAGTTCTTTAAATAGTAAAATATATTCATTATTTCATTATTTTTGCAAAAAAATTATGGGAGGGATTTGCACGAGAGACATACCTAGAGCAAGAGAGCACTTTGGAGTAGCAAAATACATTTGAACAACAGCACTATTTAGAGAATCAAAATTTGAAACATCTGGTGATTCATACAAAAACCCTGAAGTATAGTAAAAATGTTAAATTTTATTATAATAATATTTTTTTTAACAGTTTTTGTTAGATTTAATACATGCATAGTAAAATTTTTAAATTTTACTATGCATTTTACTAATAAATCATTTACAATCTCTATTCCTATTTAGATAAAATTAAAGTTCAGACATTCATAAATTTAGGGAAAAAAAAAAAAACAACAACAAAAATCCATTCTTACGTTAAACCCATGCTTCTTCTTGTTTATGTGACTTCAAAAATTCACAATTAGGGCTATTCATTTTAGATTTATAGGGTTTGTATTACTATATATATAGGCATATGACATCTAACCCGCGGGACCACTTGCAAAGTCGGATCCCAATCCCTGTCTACCCCTGCACGATTTTTCTAAAAACAACTTTTTTTAATTGGTACGCACTGTTTAATATAGCGCATCGGTGCGTGCTTTTAGTATAACGCACCGATTGCGTATTAACAAAAAATAATGTTTGATAAAAACAATTTTTCATTCATTTATGTTTATGTTAATCATTGCTCTGATATTAATATAACACATCGGGTATCATATTGACAAAGAACATCGTACAGTGTTTCTACTGTAATGACGGTGTGTTTATAATAACATATCGCACCGGTCTCGGTGCTTAAGTGGTGAAAGTCGCATTAGGCGTTTAATTTAGATAGACACATCGTTTTCTTGATTTTTTTTTTACCTGAAAATTATGTGATTTATTTATAATATATATTAATGAATGGTATAGGTTTTATATCGATAAAGAAATTGTTGACAAAAGTTCAAGTAACAATTCAAGTCCCACTAGCACAATCGGTTGAGGATGGGCCTCGTTAGCAAGGCGAGGCAGGGTCAAACCTCACCAGGGGGTGGTTGTGCCCTGTGCTAGGGGAAGGAGACATGCTATAAACTCCAATCAGTAAAAGTGTTGATGCGGCCCAGGCCGGGTGCAATCCCCGGGTGACTTTGACGGATTAGATGCCCCTAGGTCGTGGCTACTCAAGCCACAGGTCAAGCATGCTGCAGGATCACAGAAAACTTGACAGAAAGAAAGAAAAAAGAAAAAAAAGAGTTCAAGTAACAAAATTACTGATAGCACATCCAGAAAATAAAAAAGGCAAGTTCTTTGTAAATTCGTATTGTTTAGTGTGTATCATGCAGAGCCACAAACTGACGAAGCTCGATAAGATTTTTTATGATCTAAGACCAGAAGAGCGTAAAAGCTTGACGGAAAAATTGCAGAAGGATGAATCAGGTGAATGAAAAAATACTATCGATCCAATATGAGTTTCTTTTTTGAATTTTCATTAATAATAGACTTAAAACTATTAGATAACATGTTTCAAACAATCTATTAATTCATATATATTTAATGCTCTATAGGGACCAACAACGAAGAAAAGGAATGTTGTTCTAAGAAAAGAAAAAAATAGAACATGCAAATGAAAATGAATTGCTCCTTAGCTCATCTGGAGTGGTGCTGGAGGTTGACAAAAGGGAGAAAAAATTTTACAAAACTTTGAGGGATCTAGTGGAACGAATGTATAGACATTATTTCCACTTACAATACAAAAATAAATCCAATTATTCCAAGAACCAAATTTTATTTAAACTACAGAAAGAATTTCCATAGAATTGGTCAATGAGACATGTCAGACTTTTAATAGCAAAAACGTACAACAACAAAAAAGAAGGATTGAAAAAGTAATATTCCTTTAAATGTTTATCTAAATTATATATATATAACTACAAAGTAATCATTTATAAATATCACTTTGTTATATTTTCATATATCAATATAAAAATTAAATAGCTTATTGTCATGTTACTTTTTCATAAGGTTATGAAAATCTCAAAGTATGAACAAGCTGATATCAGAAATATGCCAATAGGAATGTCCAAAAAGGTGTACAAGGAGATGGTCAAAGAAATGGACATAATTGCATCACACGAGGAGCCATCTCAACAACAACATGCTTCAAGTGTAATATGTAATCATTTAATTTTTCTATTAGGTACAATAAATAAATAATTTAGCATTAAATATTAATTTTCAAGTATTTTCTTGTAGAAAAGAAAAGAAAATGGAACCCATTCAGCACATAAAACGGAACAAGAAGGAAGAAAAGGGTTTATATCTAAGTTTGTGAGTAATTGTTACTTCCTTACAACAACTTAACTAGATTTCATTTTTGTATATTTTAACTTGTTTTATAGCAATCATCATTGAATGTCTTCAAACATGTGCTAACATAGAAAGAAGAACCATCAGAATAATTGATTGACGTTGGGTTAAATATGGGTTTTCAGTATATGTTCGCATATCAAAAAATAATTATGGAATTCGTAAGTATCTATCTTGTTTTACTTAGCTTTGTCTATAATTAATAAAACAAAAAAAATATTTTACATTAAATCTATGATTTGTTATGGGGTATAAAACTTGCAAAAAAACAAAGTATGGAACTACACCAACAAAATAATTGTTGAAAGAAGGCATGAAATTTGGTTTTGAAAGAAAGTGTATAGTTCACAAGTCAATTATTGCTATGGTACATTTCTTTTCGATTTACATTGATGTATATTATTTAATATTGCAATTTTCATTATTCTCAACAATGTAGATACACTCATTACAGTTTATTTTTATGTTTGTAGATGGAACTTGAAGAAGAAGAAAACAATCAACACAATGAACAAAAGATTCCTCCAGATAACCCAAATCGTGGAAGTAGCTCGAGCAGTGACAACAGTTCCAGCGAAGAATGATGATCAATATGTTTGGATATCAAAGCAAGTCGTTGTATTTTTTGAAATATTTGTCTTTGAAATCAGACATTTTGTTTAATGTAATGGACATAGTGTCTCAATTGAAAGACAAAGGGATACCAATAACTATCCCATTTTGTATGACAAAGAGTGTCTTATTCATATGTGTGTGTGTGTGTGTGTGTGTGTGTGTGTGTGTTTTAATTTATTCTATTATGTTCTCCATTATCATTGTGAAATGTTACACCACTGATTAAATATTATAATGAAGTGAATCTGATGATATAACAAATTCATCCAAACATCACATCCAAATGCACTAATAAAAGTTTAATTAATATGAATATTGTTATAAGATATGTGTCGACTTTTGATAAATAATGAATATAAAAAATTCACAATAATTGTAATGTCATAGGTCGATGTTTCTAAAAAATAGAAAATGAACATCGGTGTGTGTGTATGATATTGTGCACCAGTGCATTGCTACGACCTATGAGCACCGCACCAAATACCAATACCAATTAGAATGCCCAGTGCGCTTTATCGACAACTACAACCCGGGCGGATAAGCATTGCATGTACCAGTATGGTTGTCATTTAATGCACCGATGCATTTTTACACCTTAACGACCCAGGGCATGTACACAACCCATACACACCAGGCGGATAGAAGGTGAATGCACTAGTGAATTCGTATTTGTAATGCACCGGTACTGTCTGCATTAAATGCCTTGGTGATTTACAACTATAATCTGAATATCTCGATGCATGCACCTTCTATTGGCCCGATGCGTATTTGTTGGTGGCATGCACTGGGACGTTGTTAAACGCCCCGGGGCTTCCAAAATTTGTTTTCCATATCGTTTCTTGGTATGTTTACAGTACCGATGCATTCACACATGAATCGTGCACCGATAAGAAATACATCTGTAAAAATCTTCCACCACCCTTTTTTTTTAGTTGTGTTGAAGTTCTGTTAGAAGCTCTGTCAAAACCTCCGTTACCAAAAACGGATGTTGTAGCAAATGTTTTTCTAACAATTATGGCCAATTTTATAACACTAAAAACCTCCTTTATAACCTCCGCTAGATGGTCTTTTCCCTGTAGTGTATGCAGATTTCCGTTGTAGCTATGAATGTTAGATGATGAAATAACTCATGATCAGGGCTTCCTATCATATCTTTCCTACTTCCTAGCTACACCAATAACAACTTTTGAGACAATTATTTATTGGTTCCATTTTAGTTAAATCATGTATCATTATTTTTTAAACATAATTATGAGGATGTTCAAATATTTTATTAAAAATGTCAATATCATTAGATTTCTTCTAATTTTAATTTTATTATTATTTTTAACAATCAAAAGAAGATCAATATTATTTTTTCAAATCTATTTACATAAAGGATTGGAGATACCATTTTGTTGGCGCTCTCTGCAACCATGGCATCTTCCAAACCTAAAGGAATTTGTCCCGGTCGGTAGGACATAGCCTCTACAAGGCTTTGAATGCTAATATGTTCGTTTTGATGGAGGTAAAATTTCAATTTGTGGGCATCATTAGAGAGAATGTGACACAAGTAGCCGAGGAAACATGCTCTTTTGCTTTGAAGGAAAATGAATTCGCAGATATGGATCTAGGAAAATGTATTGATCCCATATACTCTGGATTGGATTTACTAAACCATCTGAATCACTACAAAAGTGATGGAACATACTTTGTTTCGAGATTAGACAATTTTAGGGTTTTAACCACGATGGTGATTGTTGGTCTAGGCCCATGAATCCAGCTTCCTGACGAGGTCTTGCAAATACTAGATATACCTCTAGATCTGGAAACATAGGTGAAACCATTTCTAAAATATTATCTCCTAAGATTTCCCAAAAAGTAATTGCAAATGCTCAGCTCCTACAGTTTCCAGTCTTTGTGAGGACGTCTTTTGGAAGGACTTTTTGTATTAAGGTGAAACCAGTAGATCTAATATCTACTCTCATAGCCATACTTCAAGAACGGATAGGAATCCCATCCATCTATATGTGGCTTCTTCATGTAGTACGACAACTCCAATAAGGGCTTTCACTTAGCAACTGTGTAATTACTATGGACACTTATATCTCTCTTGTGGCAAGCTTAATCGGGGGTGATGTAGGTGGGGGTGCATCTTCATATTCTAAAGCTAAGTCCTTCAAGGATGCCATCAATCTAGGATCAGAAGGATGATATCCATACTATTAAAGTAGATTGTCACATCTCCTAATATGATTCTAGCATTGATTTTGCAATGCATGCAGTTACTTTACGTTTCAACGGGTTTTGGCTATTGGCATTTGTGCTTTGGAACTAGGTCCATTAGACCTGAACATGGAATGTAGACCTATTCTTCTAGTCTAAATGTTTTTTTGTACTAAAATTTAAGGTTTTTCAGGACAAATCTAGGGCTTTTAATGAAGGATCTTGTCTTTGGGGTTGTGTTGGGATTTAAATGAAGCCATATTTCTACAATTTTAACCCTCTTTATATGCCATATTTTCCCATGCTCATTTGGGTTAGGCTCTTGAACATGCCCCCACATCTGCTACATACAGATATTTTATTTGATGTGCATAACACAATTGGATATTTCATCAAGGTTTATACAGATAGGTTGGAGAAAGGTATTGCTACATTTGTTTGCATTTGTGTTGAAGTAAACTTCTCTTGTGCTTTATCGAATAAATTCATTCTTGAATGGAAAGACCTGACTTATACACAACTGTTGGACTATGAAAATTCAACTTTTTGTGTTTAGATTTGTCAACAACTAGGTCATCTTAATAATGTTTTCCCTTCTCTTTGAGGGCACTCTTCCCCTATGGTAACTAGGAACAAATCCCAAGGATGGAAAGACCCAAAATTTTCCATCGATTCAAAATAATTTTGTAGCGCATCAACAAGATAACTCTTAGCGCCAACTTCTATCGATAAATAATATCCTTCATATTCAGTTCAACCATACATAGCACCATCACATCCTAGGGAGGTTGGATTCCACCCCTTGAACGATGTTGGAGGAGACACAACTATGGTTTTAGCCTCGTCAATAAGAGGTCACTAAAACTTCCATGAATCATATCACTCAAATAGTGATAAGGAGGCAACTACAAATGTAGACCCCCCTAATGGAATTTCCTTTAGAAAACTTTATGACAATTCATCAGGTTAGATATATGTACGCAAGAAAAAAAGGGAAAAAAATATCCTCGGAGGTATCTTTGATTATTTTCGACTTCATCACCCAAGATAAAAGTAATTTAATGTCTAGTTGATAAGATTAGAGAGATAGTGAATATATTGTTGTGTATTATGCTTATCAAAGAGATGAAAATATGGATGTAATTGGATATTTTTAAGTAATACAAATTAATTCATAAAAAAAAAAAAACATAAAACAAAAACCTATTTAACATAAACTATGCTACAATGCAATACTTATTTAAGGATAATAACATTTGTTTTTAATTACAATTGGTTCCAAGATTCAAGCTCTTTAGAAGAGAACATGAGGGGAAATTCAAAAACGTCATCTTCAAACTGGTGTACTTTTGCTTAGAGTTTTTTCATTTCCTTAGTCAAAAAGAAAATGGTGGCAAACAATTGGAAAACCTGCTGACAGAGTTCAAAATTCTCAGCATGAAGCAGTTAACGAAGTCTCCCTAAACACAGGGCCGCCTATTTCCACAGGAAGCACGCAGGGTGGCGGTGAGTCCCTAAATTCGAAGAAGAGAATCTCAACTCAACAACTGACAGAAATTCCAATCTAACTGTGTGAGAATTTATAAAATTCATTGACACACAAGAGGGGAGACAATTCCAGTGTTGTATGAAGAAATAGAGCCAATAATAGAAATTAGAATTCCCTGCTAGTGGGCTTTGTTTGAAATCAGCCAAGTGATTAGAGAGGAGCCTTTAGCTTTAATTTAAATTTCCAACCTAGTGTGTTATTGATCTCATACTAACCTGCTTTAAGAAGGCATGTTTGGCGGTGATACCTCATGCGGTGGTTATCGTGGAAGGTAACCGTATAAATTTATTTTAATTTTGGATTTTTTTTAACTTATTAAGTTGGGGAGAAATGAAATCTTTTAAAATGTGAGTTTGTTTTTTTAGTATAAATTTTAGAAAAGATGTGTTTTCTCATATCCTTCTATATATTTCAAACTAAGATAAATTTATATTATATTTTGGATAAAAATATTTTTATTTTTAATTATATTAAAATCTTTATAATAAATATAATTTTGGCTACATACATATTAGCATGGCATTTTTCTTTGACATGTGTTATAATTTATTTATTTATTTGAATTTAATTTAGATTTTAATATGATATGCATAACACAAATTATATGTTTTCTTAAAAAAATAGTCTGAGCATTTAATTTCTTATATATTCATTAATTGAATCATATTAATATGTAACAACATTATTTTAATTTATACGGTAAGATCAATTTATAACTTATAACTATTATTCATATTATATATTTTTTCATATAAAAATCTTTTTGTATAAAAATATCTTTATTTTTAATTTCATTAAAATTTTCATAAGACGTATAAAATACATAGATCGAGCTTGGAGTATGCCTTAAAATGGTTTTTGTTTAATTAAGAGCTCGTCATCCTAGAATGTAAGGAAACATGTTAACGGTCCAAGACTCAGAGATATTTAGTAGGAGCGAAAGCCTGACCCTTACAAGACACCAATAGATAATTCCAGGTAACATGGTTTTCCTTGAATAACAACGATGAGTTGGCATGCATTCATGGATAACAACCAATGATTATTGTCCCAACTTTTGATTTGACAATTGAGTTATGATAGGTTAAATTCCCACTATTAAAAATAAAATACTACATATCTATGGTATTTTTCTTTGATATGTTTTATTATCATTTACTTTTATATATATATATATATATAAAGTTTAGAAAAAACCCAAGATGGGGTGCTTTACAAGAAAAAGAGGGGGGTGGAGGGGGGAGGGGGATGGGTTGTTGTCGTCCCATATGACCAAAGAACCGGGGCACGTGGAATCACACCCCTATGATAAATTTAAATGTCCAAATCAAGTTGCATGCCAACCATCATTAAACCCATCAATACTCTGAGCACCCTCCACTCAATGCTTAGTTGTATTTCATGTGATAAGCCTTTCAGCTGGGCCTTTACTCATGCAGAGAACCATATAGTGGTAATTTTGGCCATGGCTCCAAGCATTCTCATCCTTTCAAACCTAGCTTTGTAGCAGACGCTGATTAGTGCAACCCGGTAGTCTCGCCAACAAAAGCATGCAGTAGTTTCATTTGTTGTTCTTAGACCAACATGTTCCTCTATGCTAGATCTAAGACTTTTGTGATCTGTAAAGTAGATAAATGTCTTTTGATTAATCACATTATTATGAATTGGTCGATGTTTCGAACCATCTAATGTGGTTCATCCTCGGGACAAGGTGAAAAAAACTTAATCGGTCATCAGAATAAATAGTAAGGATGCATCATATTCTGGATTTAGCCATTAAAAACTAGTTGTTATTTTGCTAGTAAATTAATTAGTTATTATAAATTTATTAATAATTAAATTAGTCGTTAAAAACTAGTTGTTATTTAGTTACTTAATTAGTTATTAATAATTACTAATAATTAATAAAAGGTTAAGGATAATTATAATAAAAATTGTAATCATTAAAATTATTTTAATAAATATTATAATATTCTAATTATTCTAATAAATATTTTAATTAAAAAGAATTAAAATATTTTTAAAAATATAAGAAGAGGGAATTATAAATTACAAAGAAAGGTTAAGACAAAGAAAATAAATACTAATAAAATATGGGACAAAGCTAGGAAAATAAATAACAAAGACGGGGAAAAATGAAAACGGAAGGAGGAAAAAATCAACAAGGAACAAGGGAAAATTTTTAAAAATAACAGGAGGAAGAAGGGAGAAAAAAATAGAGCAACAAATACCTAAGAAAACAAAGGACACAACAAGGGGAAGAATCACATTGAGAGAGCTGGGGCCCAGCTTTTACTCAATTTCCAGCCATCATCCCTATTTAGATTCTTAGTATGCCTTTCAATCTCAATAGCCATCTCAATAGCCTCCCGGAGCTTCCTATGGTGGAAGTGGTCAACCTTAGCAATGACCTTGGAGTCCTCAATGCAGACATGGTGACAAGATTTTTCCACATGCTCAGCAAGAGCTAATGTGCGGGACCGATTGTGTCTAATGTTTGCAACATGCTCTTGGATCCGTTGCTTAACGGATCTCCCTATTTCTCCAATATATTGAATACCACAAGAACAAAGAATCATGTAGACACCTTTCATGTCCTTAGGGTCAATATGGTCCTTAATTCCGGTATTTTCCCATATCTCTCACCCTCTAAATTATTCTAAAAACAAACATATTTTTCTTAAAACTAATTTGGATTTAATTAGATTCGAGATCAGTAAATTAAGAAGGGATCTAGATTTGATTTCTCAGAAGCTATTGTTTCTCCATATGGAACTGGAAAATGGTGTCTCGGAATTTCTGTGGAATGTGATAGATGGTGGTTCGACAGCCAAGAAATTTCGAGTTGAGGAGATCTCAAAGAAGAAACAGGCTATCAAATTTGACAAGCTGCTGGGTGGAAATTTTGGTTCTCTCTCTTTCAATTACCAAGCTCCCTCAAATCATGAAATTTCCAATATCATTGAGTCACAAATATCCACACTCATCTCTTGGGTTTGCAAACTAGCTTCAGAAGTGATTGGGGAATCATCTTCTGTAAGGCCACCTGCAGAATTATCCCCTAATATTTTGGCAAATATGGATCACAAGTGTTCTTATTTTACAACGGAATCTTCATACTACTCCAATGCTTCGATGGATCATGTCGGTACGTCGACCCCCTCGGAATCTACTTGTTGCTCCTCACTTCATATAAGAATTTGGAAGTGGAAGCCGCCTCTATGTGTCCTCGTACCTCTCCAACATTTCTCCTTGAATTTGGATCGACGTCTCCCAAAGTTTGTGGTAATCACAAGGAAATGGTGAATGTTTTGATCCGGTCAGCAAAACTGAAGCTCATGATGCAGGACTCCCTCATCATCTGCGGAAGCGTTCCTTCGATGCTAGCGTCGTATTATAGCGAGTCATATTCTAATCCGAGCCTCCCTTGATTGCTCATCTTCGACCTTAGACCGTCAGAACCTTTCCCTTGTGGTCTCCCATGGCACGAATCCTTCCTCCGCTGCTATTCGGTCCATCAAAGGTAATGGTTTGGACATGTCTTTTAATGATAACAAGAATTTTAATAAAAATAGGAATAATAAAAATATGGATAAGAATAAAGTTATAATCAACAGTTTTAACAATAATAATAGGACTAAAAATATTAATATTATTAATAAATATAGTACAAGAAATAAAAATAAGAATAATTACAATAAAAGTGATGTAGTAAATGACCCTAAAAACATTAACTCAATTAATAATCTTAAGACTAATAACAATATCAATCATTATAATAATAATAATGGCGAGAATAATAATAATAATAATATCAATAACCATAATAATAATAATAAGGGCGATAATAATAATAATAATTCATTTTCTCATTGGAAGAATATCATTAACCTTTCAAGTATGAATTTTGATCCCTCTATTTTTAGTCTACTTAATAAAGGGCTTAATTTTTCCCTTGCCCCGAAGAAGGTTCCCATTGATGACATTATCTGCAACATTGAGTATGGAATTAAGGACCTTTCGAATAAGGAGATGATTAGGCAAGACTGTGCTATTGTTCTTAGGAAGGCTAAGCCTCCCAAAAAAAATCTTAGCAAGCTGGATTTTCTTGCCCTTAAAGCCCTGAGAGATAACCTTAACATTGTTATCGTTAAGGCAGAAAAAGGTGGTGCCATAGTAATTTTGGATAAATCCTACTATGTCAACAAAATGATTGACTATCTTTCGAATAGTGGAAGTTACGTTAAGCTGAAAAAGAACCCCCTTAAATCGGTGTCTAAGGAGGTTTCCCTAGCCATTAAGTCGGATTTGTCCCTTAATCCTCTCTCTAGGAAACTCATTGAGAGCAACCCCCTCACCCCCAGAATTTATGGCCTTCCTAAGATTCATAAAGTTAGGGCCCCTTTAAGACCTATTGTTAACACAATAGGTGGTCCCACTTATCTTCTTGCTAAATACTTAGCCCATAAGGTTAAGCCCTTGTCGGTCTCACCGATTCCTATCTTAAGGACTTAGCCTCCTTTATTAGAGAGTGGAAGGATATTGAGCTAGAACCCGGGGTTAGTAAGTTTTGATGTTGTATCATTATTTACTAAAATCCCCATCCAGGGAGCCATTGATGTCATCAATAGA
Source organism: Pinus albicaulis (assembly GCA_034641835.2). Classification (NCBI taxonomy): domain Eukaryota; kingdom Viridiplantae; phylum Streptophyta; class Pinopsida; order Pinales; family Pinaceae; genus Pinus; species Pinus albicaulis. The sequence goes on from CM076572.1 coordinate 543,086,765, forward strand.
ATTTCAGACCAGAACAAGGCTAAATTAGTTGGCCTATGCCTCACCTCAACTTTCTTCGATTTTCAAGGTGAGTTATATGAGAAAACATGCGATGTTGCTATGGGTTCACCTCTCTCACCTATAGTTGATAACTTATTTATGGAATATTTTGAAACCAAGGCTTTGGGCTCTTCTCAATTTCGCCCTAAAAAGTGGAAGAGGTTTATGGATGATACTTGTTTCATTTGGCCCCATGGACGGGAAAATTTGGATTTGTTTCTGAGCCACCTAAACTCCCAGCATGATTTCATTAAATTCACAATGGAAGTTGAAGTGGACGGATGCCTCCCCTTCTTATACATCCTTCTCTCTAGAAATGATGATGGTTCTATTTCCCACCAATTGTTTCGCAAGAAAACTCACTTAGAATAGTATCTCCATGCTAGCTCCCATCATTTTCCTACCCAGAAATTTGGTGCTCTTTGCACTCTTTCTACTCGTGCTCTTAGAATCTCTCATGACAACCACCTAGAGTCGGAGAAATCCCATATCCGTGATGTCTTTGAAATGAATGGTTACATTATATCGCAAGGCCTTAAAGCCTTTCAAAAAACATACAAGGGTTTGAAGGAAAAATCCTCTCGGGTGGATCCTCTTTCCAAGGTTCATCTCCCATTTATCCAGGGGACAACGAACAAAATTTCCCATGTCCTTAGAAGGAATAATGTCTCCTTGTCGTTCAAACTTCTTCGTACTATTATAAATTATCTTCGATCTGTCAAGGACCCTGTTGACCCTAAGGACATGAAAGGTGTCTACATGATTCCTTGTTCTTGCGGTATTCTCTATATTGGAGAAACGGAGAGATCCATTAAGCAACGGATCCAAGAGCATGTTGCAGACATTAGACACAATCGGTCTCACACATCAGCTCTTGTTGAGCATGCGGAAAAATCTTGTGCCCATGTCTGCATTGAGGACTCCAAGGTCATTGCTAAGGTCGACCATTGGACCATAGGAAGCTCCGGGAGGCTATTGAGATTGAAAGGCATACTAAGAATCTCAACAAGGATGATGACTGGAAATTGAGTAAGAGCTAGACCTCATCTCTCTATATCTGATTCTTCCCCCTGTTGTGTCCTTTGTTTCCTTAGGTCTCTGTTGCTCCTTTTTTTTTCTCCATTCTTCCTCATGTTCTTTTTAAAACTTTTCCCCTGTTCCCTGTTGAATTCTTCCTCCTTCCTTTTTCATTTTTTCCCTTGTCTTTGTTATTTATTTTCCTAACTTTGTCACGTATTTTATTAGTATTTATTTTCTTGGTCTTAACCTTGCCCCCCTATTTATATCATTATAATTTATAATTCCCTCTACTTATATTTTTACAAATATTTTTAATTCTTTTCAATTTAAATATTTATTAGAATAATTACAATACTTATATATTTATATATTTATTAAAATATTTATATTTACTAAAATATTTTAAATAGTTTAATTGTTTATTAAAATAATTTTAATAATTAATATTTTTATTATAATTATCCTTAACATTTTATTAATTATTAATAATTTGTAATAACTAATTAATTAACTAACGAAATAACAGCTAGTTTTTAACGGCTAAATCTAGGATATGATGCATCCTTACTATTTATTTTGATTATCGGTTAAGTTTTTTTAACCTTGTCCTGAGGATGAACCATATTAGATGGTTCGAAACGTTGACCAATTCATAATAATGTGTTTAATCTGAAAGACATTTATCTATGTTCCTCTATGATCTAACTAACTTCAACAATTCGGATGTTCCCAATTAAGTGGATATGCCCCTACTTTTGCTCCATGGCACTGGAACACATATGGTAATTTACATATTATTTGCATTTTTAAATTTGTTTTGCACTTACCTTTCTCCTATAATATCATCAAAAAGATGTCTATATGCCCTTGCACTCAAGGCTTTTCACTTTTAGATTTATTTACCGACTCTTGGTATAATTATTCATATGAAACATCGTTAGTCTCCTCTTGGCACAGTATCCTTCTCTAGCGCTATGACCCTCTTTTTTCCTCTAGTTTTAGACTATCCCCATTTTTCTCCCCTCTCTGTATTCCTTTGCTCGTCTTTGTTCTTCGTTTTCTCCATGACCTCAGTTTTCTCTTTGTGGCCTAAGTCATTGGTCTTCATCTCTGCTGACTTTCATTATTTACATGTAGTTTCTCTTTTTCCACATTCCTCCCCTCTTACCTTGGAGGTATCTGGTGCCTCCATTTGGTCATGGTTCCTATTACATTGTCTCTTTTCCATGTGGCCTTGTTACTTTGTTTTCCCCCCTGATATTTTTCAGCTTCTATCTCCCCCCCAGTTCTGGACTTAATTTTATCTTTTGATACCTCCTTCATGCCTCTTCAATGTGCTCGTGTCTACAGGGGCATAACTTACTATCATGAGCTAGCTCGTGAGGCAACACATGTATGCACCATCGTCTGGAGGAAATTGCCTCTCGCTTCTGGTGTGCTTTTACGACCTCACGTTGAGCCCAATCCATAAATAAATAACCTATACCAACAAAGAAGGCACCTCTCATTTGATCCATCTCTCAGACATTGAGGCTCTTATTGAGTTACCAGATTGGGTACCAGACTCTGGGCACACTTGTGCATGATTTAATCAATATATGTACACAGTTGATATCTATTGGCACATGAAGTTCCTCCTTGGTAAAACCCTATTGGACCTACATGAGCATTGGGCAGATATACTCCACTCCCTTGAGCATATGAATAATCATATGAAGGACTTTGATCAATGGATAGAGCACATTGAATAGCATCTCGGGATCCCACCCCTAGATGGAGACACTCCCAAAGACAGAAGGATCCCATCCAGGTAACTTCCATGGACTCTAATCCTTCTGCCTTGCTTATGTCATTTTTCTACTTAACTGGGTTTTTTCTCTTATAGTATATTTCCAAGGTTGGTTAGGCTAGTTTCTCAGCTTTTGTATCATAAATTTTTATTATCTTAGTACTCAATTATCTCTTACCTACAGAGAGTGAAATTTTGACCCTCTTCTAATCTCCCTAGTGAGAGACTCAACTAAAAATTCTTAGTATTATCTTGTAACCCACATTTTAGAAGGAAATACAATTTACGTCACATGAAAAAAAAACTTAGAAAAGGAATTTATATAAGTATTAAGTTTTTTTTGGTTATTAACTAAATTTGATCATGAGGTATCAATCATTATTTATATGTGCATTCTTGAAAACAAGGCCTCCTCTGGGGATATACTTCAGAAATAATGTTTCATGGGGCCGATCTAGTGCACTCTATGTAAAAGAGGAAACAATTCATCACATTATTTTTGACTGCCCATATTCTTTTGTAATATCAAATACATTTAACATGCACCTATCCTTCAATCTCAGATGACATGGCCCTTTGTGCACTGAAGCCTAGAAATTATGGTGGGAAAGTGTTGTCCCAAAAAAAATTAGGAACTTCCCCCCAATTTTCTTGTAACACCCTCCTCCCACATCTAGCCAAGTGACCATCCAACCGGGGTAAACATGTGACGAAGAGATACTATGATATGATTCAACCTCCTTGGTGACCTTAAGGAAGTGGAACCGACAGAAACACATCAAACAGACCCTCCACGTCAACAAAATAACTCCTAAGAGCCAACCAAACCACTCAGGGGTCCATCCCCTCAGTCCCACTAAGATTTTACACCATTAAACCCCCGATGCTCCTACAGCATAGGCATGGGTGTGTCTGGGAGGCTCTGGACACTCCCACAGCATAGGCATGCATGCATCTAGGGACTTTTTCCCACAAACCTATGCCAGCATCCCTGAGATATGAGCCACTTTTTCAAGTCCAGAGCCCAGGTCACTACCCAGAACTCAATAACTAGTTCATAAATTAAAAATAACAGTGAAACAATAGTGCACAAGAAAACACTTGAATAAAGACTTGACTGGACCCCTACTAACCATGACATGCATTTCGTTAAACATGTCACAAATATGTAATCTATAGGTTTAAATAAAAAATCTTAGCATAGGGGTCTCATACTTATCTAAGAATCGTTAAGAAGCATTGTTTCTTCATTACATTAACTGCATTATCATCTATTTAGGCATAGATACATTGTTCATTCAATTACAAATCAAAACATGATGTGAGCCATTGTTACAACATTTTTTGGTCATCTAACCAGTTACTATTAGATGGACCTAAGTGCACCATGTAAGACCAATTTTACCCTAAGAAAAATTGCTTTCACTATGAAAAATAACTTAGTAAAACACCATTATTAAGTTGTTTATGGTCTAAATAGGAAACCCCATGAGGAAATATTAAATAAATCCACATTTGTTTGATTTTCCTCAAGGAATAATTAGTTAAACAGCAGTTTAATTAATATTTCTGGTCACATTTAACCCAAAACAGGAAAATTAATTAGATAAATTATTATTTATCTTATTATTTTCTAAGAATAATTATTTAAACCTTATTTAAATAATGTTCTTTGTTAAATTTGACTAAATCACTCATAAATAATTAAATAAATTATTATTTATTTAATTACTACTCAACCACATCCTTAAAATGATAAATAAATCATTTATTTATTTATTATTTACAAATAAAAGGATTTGACCCAAGTCAAATTCCTTTTCCCTCCAACAAATATAATAAAATATTCCATAAAAGTTGGATCTTGATTTGGTTAATAATATTTTAAGTATGCACCAATATCTAGACTAACTCAATATTTTGCTATAAATACAAGGGTTTTTCCATCCATTCATCACCTTTTGTTCCCTAAAGATCACTCTAGATCTATACTTTTGGTCTAACTTTGATTCACCATCATTGTCATATTTTGCTACTATTTTCTTGTGAGCTTGCTTTGAGTTCCACTTTTTGTCTGGGTTTTCTACACCATCAAGAGAGAGAGATTTTAGATCTGAAGTGCTGAAGACTTACAAGAACCCATCCCATTTAGGAGAATTGGTAACATCCTTCTATGTTTTCCTCCCAGGTGTCCATAATACAAAATTCATTCAACATATTCTTGTCTTGTCTATTGGATGCATGGAGTAAATCTTGCTTTATTTACTGCTTAATGTCTTTTGATGCATAGATCTAGATTTTTGCAGCATGTATCTTGATCAACTAATTGTAGATCTGAAGATATTGGCAGCCATCTTTGCTGTTAGGGTTGTTTGTTATGCACATCTAAAGTGGTATTTTTTCGTACACTTGCAATTAAGATTCATACTAACAACGGTGACTCCACACGGGTTTACAATTACGGTCGTTGTCGTTTTTCTGATCCATGCATATCCAGCTGCTTCAAACCCTAGGATTTCTCTTCAGCTTCTTTTTTTGCTTTCCTTGATGTTGTTTTTAACCTATAAAACCCTAAAACATAAAAAAATCTAACTTTTGTGTGTTTTCGGACCTATTGTGCAGGTGACTAAACATCAGCCGCAGCTGAGACGACACATTCTGCTGAAATCTGCCGCCGAGAGTGCCAGAAGTGCAGGTCACACTTTTTGGCTCTAAACCTATGACCTGGAGCTTCAGGATGCACTTTTCAGCCCAAAAACTGCGACCTCTACAGAAAACAGGTCAGAAACTGCGACCTGGACTTTTTGCGGGAATTTTTCTAAAAGTTTTTTGGGTTTATCTGGGCCTCTGTTCAGGGTTGTCTAACCTCCGTCTCTGCCTGTTTTGGACCTGTACTTGTTCTATTTTACTCAACTAAGTGGGAACCTAGCCCCCTAGGGCTTCAGTACCCTCCACACTTTGTGGAAGAGCTTTTAGCTGTTGCAGGTTGTCTGAAATTTTCAGAGTGTTCAGCCATTTTTTAGATCTAATACCTCACCTTCAGATCCACTTCAGATTGGCTATTTATCCATCCAAATCACCTCATTTAGTTTTGTTAGGGTCCACTCCATTTCCCTCCAGGAGATAGCCTTTCGCCACCTCATTTACAACAATCTTTCCTCTGATTTGTTGTTGTTTTCTACACCACTTTCCAGCAGATTTGACCTTTAGATCCCTGTCCCTCCCGACCTTAGATCTATTGGCTATTTCAGTGTGTTTTGATTAGTTTTCGCCCACCTACAGACTAATTGTTGAGAGACCCGCCTCCTTGGGTTTAGATTATTGCATTATTAGCTGTTTATTTACTGTTATTTCAGTTTAATATACTGTTATCTGCAGGTTTATTCACAGTTATACAGCACACATTTTCTTTTTCTCTACAAACATCTGGGTTTAAAAATTAAAATTTACACACTTTACACACACACCCTAAGCAAAAAAGAGCTTGGTTAACACCACCAAGCAAAGACTTTAAAACATTTAAATCAATTGATCCTGCACCTCTTTGCCCTTGTTTCAACATTGTAATCAGTTGATCCCGCACCTCCTTTCCCTTGTTGGTCTCTTTTTCCCTTCCTATCGTGTTTGTGTCGTCATCATTGTGCCACCAAGGCGTTTATCCTGGAGACTTCTTGGCCTTTATCCACATTTTCTGGTAGGAAGACTTACTCCTCTGCATAGGATTCGAGTTAGTCCTCCATCGAGTCCGCACTCTAACTCTTCTTCTGGTTCATTGGGTTCTCCTTCTAATTCTACCCCCGGTTCTCCTCCTGTCACCTTCACCATGTCTGGTTCAGGACCTAACATTGGTGGTAGCCCCGACCCTAATGCTAGGAATACTATTAGTGGGACTGAAACAGGAACTATCCCGGCTGCTCCCTTGCTCCCCTATATGGCAGGCCTCAATCTTCCCGATTTTGACCAGTTGATAAATGACCCTATACACCATGATGCTAGTTGGCCTGCTATGCTGACCAAGCTCCCTTCCAACATCCCCAAGTTTGAAGGCCTTGCTGGAGAAGATCCTACGAATCATGTTCGATCTTTCCACATGTGGTGTTCATCTAACTCCATTACCGATGACTCTGTCCGTCTTCGGTTGTTCCAACGTACGCTTATAGGTGAAGCTTCTAAGTGTTATGTTGATCAGGCCTCATCCTCTCATACCACCTTTGCAACTCTTGCTCGGGTTTTTCTGTCTTATTTCCAGCTTCCTCTTTGTTATGACACTGGTACCGAACTTTTGACTTCTTTCCATCAATCGTCTGCGACTTGCCTATCCGATCATGTCCAGGAATGGCAGAGAAGAAAGAGCCTATGTCGAGCCCATACCTTCGAAGACTGTGTCTACATGGACTGGTTCCTTAGATCTCTCTTACCCCCTATTGAAAAATATTTCGCATCGCATTTCCCTCAAACTGAAGAAACTGCTCTCCAAATTGCGTTAAAATATGAACTGATCTACTCTCAGTCAGGTTATGTTTATACCGTTCTAACTGATCTTCCTAGTCCCAGTGATGCCAACGCACCAGGGGCATCTCATGCCGCCGACGGTATCGTTGGAGCTCTCTCTCATCCATACACTCAGCCTCTCATGGCCTATGGTTTTCCTCAGGGAGGGGCCAGCACCTCCCGCACTTTTCCCCCTCCCGATAGCATGTATCCAGGATACGGCATGCCTCCTCCTTTTTCCCAACCTCCGATTTACCACACTGTTACCCAACCTCCTTATTATCTGTATCCACAACCTGGTGCTCCATCTCCTCCATCATTAGCACCTCCTCCTCCCTTGCCTTCTCAACCCCCGTAACAACAGCCACCGCCTCCTCAGGGGCAGGTGTATGCACAGCAGGGCGCGACTAATCCTCCTCCCTCAAAGAAGAAGAGGAAAGGCACTCAAAATCAATCTGCTCCCGGAAATCCTGGACCTAATCCTCAAAATAATTCTCCTAACAATACTAACCAGCAACAGGGCACTCAGCCCAAGCAGGACAGGCCTGTTCGCACGAACAAGCCTTGTTCTTGTTGTGATGTTTATGGTCATTATACGACGATTGTCCTCTTTTACCACAGATGAAGCAGATGTCGAAGTATCAAGCAACATTGCGAGGAAAACAAGCCTCCCCTTCTGTCCCTTCCAGTGCTGCACCTAGTCAGCCGGCTGTGTTTACTAATCCTTTCCCTCAACAAGGATTTGTGGCTACCTAACCACCTGAAGGTCAGGTGGCCACTCAACCTCTTCCATCTAGTACCTTTGATTACCAGATTCTCATGATGAATTCTGACCAACCTCTAACCGTAGACATCAATCTTCAGACTCGATCCCGTCAGTACAACAAGCCTCCCACTACGTCTATCCCCGAGCCACCTACTTCGGTCTCGACAGAGCCTCATGCGACACCTAATGGTCCCTTGCAGATCCCTCAACCTAAGGTAGAGGTTCATACCAAGATCCCTAAGGGACCACCACGCCGAAATGTTTCTTCTGGAAAAGCTACCCATTAGTATAGCATAGTAGATGATTTGGCACAATCCCCTGTTGCCATTTAAATGTTGGAACTCCTCCAGTCGTGCCCTTCACAACGAAAAAATATACTATCTGCCATGGGCATTGTAGATCCTTCTGATGATCGATTAATTGTCTTTGATGTTGATCAGTCAGAACATCCTCCTCTCCCTGCTTCCGTCTCTTTCCAAATCCCAGTCAAGATCCGGAACGCCAATGTTTCCTGGTGCATTATTGATGAGGGGGCATCCACCTATGTGATGTCCGCTTTAGTTTGGAAGCAACTCGGGTCACCTGAGTTGGCTCCTTCCATGATCACTCTCCGAGCATGGGATGGCCACGCCTCCTAGCCCATTGGCCTATTCCGCAATTGTCCTATTACTCTTGTGAGAAAGACTGTTTGTGTTGACGTAGAAGTCATAGATGCCCCCTTAGATTACAACATTCTATTGGGTCATAGCTACACCTATGCGATGTTTGTTGTCCCATATGCGGTTCACCGCAAGATGTCCTTCCCTCATCACGGAAAGATAGTCACCATTGACTAGTTGACAAATTACGAACCGAAGTCTCAAACCTCCCCTAAGTCCATCATCTCTTCGGTGGCCAGTAAGAAAACCATTGACCCTTTGACTAGTGTTTCACCCGGAGTCTATAAATATTCCTCATTGCTTGGTACATTCCCTGGTCTTCCTCCTCCTGTCTCGGATCCCAGCTCATCGAATGTTTGCATGATGCAATCATCCCAAGTTGCCCTCAAGCAGCTCGCTTTGGCTAGTTAGCAGCCTCCTCGCCCTCCATAGCCTACTCCTAGCCCTTCGATTCAACCTTATAGACCTCCTCCTCTCGTCCCTTCACCTACAGTTGGTATCCATGGGCCTCTTTACCCTCCTGGAACGGTTCCTCCAAGCCTTAACCATCTTGGAGTCGTCCCGCCTGGCCATTACCCCTCTGGTCAGATATCGTTCCTCGCTCCCCCTCCAGGAGTGTACATAGTACCTGTCATGGCTACCCTCTCTCTTCCTAACCTGAACCTTGGGATTCCCATCTAGTACCTTGATCCTTTAGCCGCTACCCCGCCTAGTCAACCCAAATCTTATCTAGCTTTGACCTTGGTTCCGTCGGTCCCCATGACTTCTCCCGCTATTACAGTGCCTCAGCCACCTCAACAGGAACCACCTCCTGTTGCAACCACTTCGGGTAAGAAGGGCAAAGCTCAAAAGAGGGCATCAAAAAACAAGGCTGCCCCGACTAACCCTGCTCCTCCTCCGCCTCCAAATCCTTGTGCTTTGTGTGATGTCATCGGCCATGCCACCCATAATTGTCCTGAGCTACCTCGTATCAAGCCCATGGTTAAAGTTTTGTTCCCTGAGTCTACGGTCCCTGAAGCCTTTGTTTCTTCCTCAATTGCAGCCAAGAACCCTAAAACTATTCACACCAGTCAACCCTGCGCTTTGTGTGATCTCCATGGCCATTGTTCCCACCATTGTCCCCGCCTTACGCATTACTGCACGTCTTTGGAGGTAGTTCGGGAGTACGAGGTTGAGCAGAACCAATCCACCTCTCCTGTACTTGTGCAGTATGCTGCAGGCCAGACTGAGGATTTACCCTCTCCCATTAACATTCCCCCTCCTAATGTCGAGATGATGGAGCTCGCAGCCACCATCCTCTACCTATCATCATCCATGAGACCCTTGGTGGAATTTCCCTCTGCATTTTCCCCTGTTGTTTCGCGTGACCTCCCTTCAGCGATCACCCTGGGCTCAACATTGGTAGATCCCTTATCTGCTTGTTCTTCCGTCATCCCCCGTGATGATGCGCATGTGAACCTTGTTTCTCATGATGATGAGTTAGGTAGCTTCGCCGCGTCATGTGATCTCCCTTCCTCCAGTCACCCCATCTTCTATTGTGATGATGACATCATGGAAGCCTTGTCCATCCCTGACTTCATCTTTCCCGCCCATAAACAGGATGGCACCATCCGTGTCTATGGTGACTTTCGCGGGCTGAGCACAAGATACACCTTCGGTAGCTCCCACACTCCACCTCACCATCGGCGTGTGAGTAGTAGACATCCTGCCCAGATCACTCCCTCTCACGGAGTGCGTTCGATTTCTACTTTGCGCTCAGGTTGCCATCATTGTTCATAATCCTCCCATTTATTTTCTTATGGCACCTTTCAGATGAACCTCCCATCCACACCTTGTATCGGTTTTGTCGATGGTGCAAGTCATTACTCTCGGAATCTAGCCTCGGCAGGTTGGGCCATATTTACCCCTTTGCATTCGCTTGTCCTCTCAAACGGTGTATGCATTGGGACTGCTACCAATAATCAGGCTAAATATGATGCCGTGCGAGGTTTATTATCCGATGCCCTTTCACATCGCATCCTCCACCTTCATGTTCGTTTAGATTCCCTGCTTCTTGTCATGCAACTGAATGGTGTCTTTCATGTGCATAATCCTATCCTTTTTAGAAGATATTTACGAGTGAAGATTTTGATGCGTGAATTTGAAACCATTACATTCAGTCATGTACCTAGAGCACAAAATCACTATGTAGATAGCATTGCAAACCATATTTTAGATTGGCATTTAGCACATGCATTTAACACAAGACAATAACATAAAACCATCAAAATGATGCATACCCATAATATGTGTCATATAAAATGTTTTAGAGTCCATCAACTTTGATACATATGAGATGCCCATAACAGGTTACAAAAACTCAAAAACTGGGGGCACCACCTGCCCCTACACACTAATCACTATCTGTAGGATCCTGAGCCAATGGCTCTGCTCCTGCAGCTCATAGATCACGCATCCCCTATTCGGCCATCGCCATGCGTTGCGTGACCCCTTGTCACTCCGAGGGTAGACCAATACATGGCTCTATGTACTGGTCCTCTAATTCTTGCCAGTCGTGCTCTGAAACACTAATCATAAGCCTCTCACATCTACGATGAATGTCCTCCAGAAGGGCTGTTGCATCCTCATTTTGTGGCACCCTTGATCCACTAGGTCTTGTAGCTCGTGATACTGCAGGTCGTCCCATATACCTGGCCGGTTTTACCGGTGTTGTATCTGCATACCAAAAGTGGAAGTGTTAGTACCATATACAATATTCTGAAACTTTACAATGCACATAAAAATATTAGTAATTTGTCACTTACCATCAGGCCCCCATACTCGACCAGGCAGCAGTGGCAAGTCCGAGTCCCCAAAATAACTCATCCCACTATAGGGATAGTCATCTATGTACAATGGCATTTGATCCCAATGCACAAAAAACTCGGGTTGGAACACCCATCCGACTGCCCCACCTCCTCCTCTGCACAGTATTCGCCCCCACTGACGCATCCTAGGCTCTCTCGGGCCCCCATCCTGGAGCTATATGCGAGGTCGAAGTGTCAGGATCTTCTCAAAGCAGAGCGAGCACAAAATTGTACCATATGTGCAGTCATGGTTCACTTGCTGCTTGCATAGCGACAACTGTCGTTTCAACAACGACAGCATCATCTGGGCCCACCCATAGTAGGTCCCACTCAACACACTCTCCACAAGCATCATCTACCCTCTAGTGATGTGCTGGAGTGTCTAGTTCCCCAGGATCCGCAGCATCGTTGCGGCCACAGCACGAGTCTCTAACCTCTCTAGATCCCCGATGGGTATCTGTGTCCCTTTGACATGGAGACCTAGACGACAATGGCGCTCTACAAAATCCATAATGTTCCGCCCTCGCAGTAACACTAGCTAAGTATTCCCTACCATCCCAAGTGGTGGGAGACTCGTCAGGAAATATATATCCTGGACTGTCAACTCGATCTGGTGCCCCTGCACCATAAAGACCTCATGGTCCGGGTCCCAATAGCTAACAATCCGGGACAATAAGGGCTCTCCAGTTCTCTTCAAGGGTTCTCCACAAACTTTAGAACCCCAAACCTGGCCAATGCACTGCAGACACCCTGATTCTCCCGGATCTCCGACCGTAATGTGCCCAGATCTCTCTCTCTCCAGTTGATCCGTAATTATTCCATATCTGCACAAAACCATCATATTTGTCAGTGTACAGATAGGAAAGACTGTATCCAAACATAAAAACCCATTTCTCAGCCAAAAAACAGCACAGAAAAATCCCTCTCTGTTAGGTCGCACTTTTCAGGCCCAATCCTGGGACAGGTCACAGTTTTCTGCCCAAAACCTGCTACCCAGGTCGCAGTTTTTTCCCCAAAAAGTGCGACCCAGTCGTGAAGAGGAGCAAGGGTCTGTTCCTGAGCTCTGGGGACCTAAACTGAACTGTCAATCCACTGAAATGAAAGAGTAGGGTTAGGCCTCTTGCGTGCAACAGACAGATCTCGATTCCAACGGTCGGTTTGTCCACTACGATCGCCACAAGATTTATGGCCTTATCTCCTCTCTACATTCACCATAGCTCCACGTGCAAATGAGTGAATTTGGAGGGAAAATGCCTTATTCAAAGAATACTCCTGATTTTTCTTTCGCCTGCTGCATCCAAACCGTAGCTCAGTTTGACAAACTGTCTGCACCGTTGGAAATCTCTCACCGAGCCCTCAAATGGGTATCTGTTAGTTTTTTATGATTTGATACTTCACCACGACACATTTTGTCCACAAAGCGTCACTTCACCACTTCCCAAAATCGAGTTTCTTCACTTGCAACACTTGTACTTGGGGCACCACTTTGCCTTCATGGTCTACCAATAAATGGTAGTACCAAATTTTTTTTTTAGACCATTACCCTAAGAAAATTTGCTTTCACTATGAAAAATAACTTAGTAAAACACCCTTATTAAGTTGTTTATGGTCTAAACAGGAAACCCCATGAGGTTTTCATCAAGGAATAATTAGTTAAACAACAGTTTAATTAATATTCCTGGTCACATTTAACCCAAAACGGGAAAATTATTTAGATAAATTATTATTTATCTTATTATTTTCTAGGAATAATTATTTAAACCTTATTTAAATAATATTCCTTGTTAAATTTGACTAAATCACTCATAAATAGTTAAATAAATCATTATTTATTTAATTATTACTCAAGCACATCCTTAAAATGATAAATAAATAATTTATTTATTTATTATTTACAAATAAAGGGATTTGACCCAAGTCAAATTCCTTTTCCCTCCAACAAATATAATAAAATATTCCATAAAAGTTGGATCTTGATTTGGTTAATAATATTTTAATTATGCACCAATATCTAGACTAACTCAATATATTTTTATAAATAGAAGGGTTTTTCCATCCATTCATCACCTTTTGTTGCCTAAAGATCACTCTGGATCTATACTTTTGGCCTGACTTTGATCCACCATCATTGTCATATTTTGCTACTATTTTCTTGTGAGCTCCCTTTGAGTTCCACTTTTTGTCTGGGTTTTCTACACCATCAATAGAGAGAGATTTTAGATCTGAAGTGTTGAGGACTTACAAGAACCCATCCCATTGAAGATAACTGGTAACATCCTCCCAGGTGTCCATAACACAAAATTCATTCAACATACTCTTGTCTTGTATATTGGATGCATGGAGTAAATCTTGTTTTCTTTACTGCTTAATGTCTTTTAATGCATAGATCTAGATTTTTGCAGCATTTATCTTGATCAACTAATTGCATATATGAAGATATTGGCAGCCATCTTTGCTGTTAGAGTTTTTTTTTATGCACAGCTAAAGTGGTCTTTTTTTGTACACTTGCAATTAAGATTCATACTAACAGCCATACTTCATCACCATCCTAAAACTCAATCATAACCAGCATATAAGCAATAGAAATGACAAGCACATAATAGCCATATAAGCCACATAATAACAAGCATATTTACCCATCAATACAATAGGAAAAGAGCTCTTATTTCCATAAGCAAAATGCAACCAAGTTTGGGACTTCCACGTTCCACCCAACCATAGACATGGCTGAGCCAAATCTCTCTTCAGCCATTTACCCTCGTGCCATATTCCAAGCATGAATGTGGGATCTTATAAACCAAATACATCAAAATGAAACCAGGGCTTCTAGAGGCCAAACCACCTCAACCCTTAACCAATGATTCCACCTCACAGTCAGACATCACAACCATCACCAGATTGGTCTCTAACCAAGTTGTTCTAGGGCTCCAGAGCCTTTGTTCCAACTTGGACTTCCAGGACTAGTAACTCAACCCGCAGCTGTCGTCGGGATTCCAGAGCATTTGTCCAACCAGGGCTTCCAGAACTAGTAACTCAACCCACCTAGGGCTTAGAGAGCGTTTTTCCAATCAAGGCTTACAAGACTAGTAACTCAACCCAAGCTATTACAGGGATTCCAAAGTGTTTGTCCATCCAAGGCTTCGAGGAACTAATAACTCAACCCACAGCTAAATGAACATGAGAACCAACCATACAACAAAAACAAAAAAATTAAAATGAACCCACACACCATGGCTATCCAGGAAATGGAAAGGGTAGGAAAATCCACTGTCAATCCAGGAAATCCTCCATGCCAATGACATTTCATTACCAAGAAACCACATGCATACACCATGCATGCCAAAACTAGTGAGGAAAACATACATGCAACTTGGTACCTGCGATAAAAACCCATTGTATTTGTTGATCCCAGTGTCCTCTTGCCCTTCCTTGCTCTTCCTTTTCCTTCTTGCTCCAAATCTCCAATTATGCCACACTCTCCAATAGTGCTCCAAGAAAACTCTAAGTATCCAAGAGTATGAGAAACGGAGAGAGAGAACAATGAGAGCTCCAAAACTACACTGAACAAAAGCCATGAACTGATCCTCATAAGCCTTTTTATTAATGAGGCCTTTATTTTCTTCATTTTTCGTGATTTTTCTTCATTTTCTTCCTCACATGAAACTTGTGACCTTTCACCTCCCTTTTCTCCTAATTTCCATTCTTTTCATAAATGAATGCCAATAAATGCCACTTTGCCTTTCCAAATACTTAGACAATACCTTTGCCTTTCCAAAGACTTAGCCATTACCTTTGCTAATTTCCATAGCCATAATAAACCATATAAACACTCGCACTAGGATATTTTGCCCAATGTTCATCTTGGAATACATGTCCCATGACCTTGGTTATTATTTTGCCTTTATTAAATTTTATTACATGGAATTTTCACCAAGGTTGTTATAGAATCCTACCCCTTGGGGGAACACTGTCCTCAGTGTTCAATGACACCTAAAACCAACAATATTGTTGTAAGCAAAACATATTGCTCATGGAGCTTTATAACTTAGCTCGTTGCAGTATTTACAATGATCAACCTGCTGAGAAGAAAACCAACATGACAACATGAAAAATATAACATCATAATGGCATGACACCCATACCGCCTATTGGAGCTTTATAACATAGTTCATGGCAGTATTTTCATCCATACACATATGTAAATATATCATAACATCATACAAACATATACCAAAGCATTTGCTCAACCAACGAATAAGGAAGGATATATGGCCTACATCTGATCCATCATCTCCCATGTAGCTTCATCGGGCCCAAAGTGATTCCGTTGCAAATTAACCTGCTCGATTGCTCGATTTTGGAGCATGAGCGTCTTTCTTTTCAAAATGCACTGAGGTTCTAGTTAGAATTCTCCTTCTGGCTCCACCTGTAATACAAACCAGTCAATCACATGATCAGCATATTTAATATATTTCTTGAGAAATGACACATGGAAAACATCATGGACTTTCACTTTGGAAGGCAGTGCAACTCGATAGGCTACTGGCCCAATCCTTTCAATAATCCTGAAAGGTCCATAAAACAGAGTTGCTAGCTTGGCACATGATCCAATTCGTAAGGACATATTCTTTGGCTTGATGCACAAGTACACATGTTCCCCAACCTGAAACTCCTTAAACAACATGTTATGATCTGCATAGCTCTTATGCTTATCCTATATTGCTTTCAAATTATTCTTGATTACCTACATTTCTTGTTCCATCTCTGCCAACATGTATGGTCCAATCAACGCCCTATTAAGTAGATCACTCCAACTGATGGGAGTATTGCAACTCTTCCCATACAATGCCTCAAATGGACTCATCCTCAATGGTTCTTGATACCCACTGGTGTAAGCGAACTCTACTAGTGGAAGATACTCTTCCCATTTTCGTTGATTATGCATCACATACATCCTCAACATATCCTCCAATATCGTGTTGACCCTCTCTGTCTGTCCATTTGTCTATGGATGATAAGTTGTACTGAAGGCCAACTTTGTGCCCAAACCTGCAAAATAAATCCTTCCAAAACTTGGAAGTGAACTTCGCATCCTTGTTTGACACAATATTTTGTGGAACACCATGCAATCTGACCACATCCCTGATAAATACATGTGCTACATTGCTAGATAAAAATGTAGACTTAGCTGGAATGAAGTGTGCTACCTTTGTACACCTATCCACCATAACCATGGTGGAATCGAGTTGTCTCACTGTCCTCGGAAAACCTGTGATAAATTCCATTGAAATCACCTCCCATTTCCATTCTGGAATCACAATTTGTTGTAATAGTCCACCTAGATGCTTACACTCTGCCTTAACTTTTTGACAATCCAAGCATCTAGCCACAAACTCTGCTACGTCTCTCTTCAAATTCGGCCAATAGTAAAACTTCTTTACTACGGTCAATTTATTTTGGTAGCTTGGGTGACCTGAATGTGGTTTCACATGAAACTCCCTCAAGATCACATTCTTGAGCTCACTATTGTCTAGCACATATATCTTGTCTCTAAACATGACCAAGCCATCTATTGTGAGACGATAATCCACATCCTGTACACCTACACCTATACGTGTACCTTTACATGTACCTATACCTGTACATGTACTACTACCTGTACCAGTACCCATACTCAGTTAAAACGAATGCACAATCTCCATATACCTATCATCCTATTGACCCACCTACAAGATCATATCATGTAAATCTGTCCCATAGGAGCTCATAGCTATTATGTTATGTATTCGCCTACTAAGAGCCTCTGCGACCCTATTCTCTTTACCTTTTATGTACTTGATCTCAAAGTCAAACTCATTGATCGTGTCCAACCATCTAGCTTGCCTGGCATTTAGATTCAGCTAGTCAAAAAAATACATCAATCCACTATGATCACTAATCAATAAAAACCTCCTGCCAAGACGATAGTACCTCCACATCTTCAATGCATGTATGATTGTTGCTAGCTCAAGATCATGCATCAGATAGTTCTGTCGTACTAATTTAGTTTATGTGACTCATATCATACTACCTGTTCTTCATGCATAAGAACTCCACCAAGTCCTCTCTTGCAAGCATATGTACATACTACAAACTCTTTGTCTAGATCTGCAATCTTTAACATTGGAGCATGTGTCAACAATTACTTAAGCTACTCAAAACAGGCCTCATAATCCTCTGTCCATTTTAACTTATTACCTTTCCTCTACAATGATGTAATAAGACAAGAAATCTGTGAGAATTTCTAGATGAACCTCTTGTGATAACCTGCCAATCCCATGAAGCATCTCACCTCATCCACAATCCTAGGAGCAACCTACTCCATGATGGCCCTTATATTTTTTGGATCCACTGTTATTCCCTCCTTGGAAACAACATGTCCCAAGTAATGTACCTTTGTCTAAAAGAAAATTCATTTTCTAAGCTTAGCATACAACTGATTCTCTCTTAGAAATATCAACACTGTTTCTAAATGGTCAACATGCTCTTCCTCATTTTTAGAGTATACAAATATATCATCAATGAATACAATAACAAGCACGAAAATGAAGATGAAACACACTATTCATCAAGCAAATAAATGTAGTTGGAGAATTAGTCAAACCGAAAGGAACTACAACAAACTCATAATGCCCATAGCTGGTTTGGAAGGTTGTCTTGTGAATGTCATCTTCTTTAATGTGTACCTTATGGTATCCGGATCTCAGATCAATATTCGAGAGCACTTTTTCTCCCTTCAACTGATCAAACAAATCATCAATCCTCGGCAACGGATACCTATTCTTGATGGTCACTTTGTTCAAATGCTTGGAATTAATGCATAGTCTGAGAGTACCATATTTCTTCTTCACAAACAATATCGGTGCTCCCCATGGTGATACACTTGGCCTAAAGAATCCATTGCCCAGAGTAACAGTAAAATATAGGATTAATTCTATGTGTTGCTTTTCGTTATATTAATTAGTCAAGTTAACATGGCAGTTATAGGTTATTAAGTAGATACATTTAGATTCTTTAATTATTTTTATGTTAAATATTAAATTTATTTGCATAATAAATTAATTTTCCTCATATGATTTTTGCTAGAATTATAACTTTATCTTATTAATAAAGCTTGAAATTTAAGACTATATTACAACTATTTAACCTTAAAACAGATTATACATTTACATATTTACAAGTCACTTTGTATTATATTGTCTCCCATCAACTACGCAAAAGTTCCAAAAACTATCCCAGACTTTTGGTTATAATAATGCCACATCATAAAGTACAATACTATATTTTAATAATATCATATTATTGGTTGTTTTTTTAATATTCGGCTATTTTTATTTTTATTTTTTATTTTTTATTTTTCTGGTAAAGGTTCACTGAGGATTTTGAAATTTGTTTCTCCTATTAATAAAAGTGTAACTATTCAACCTGGATAAGACAAGGATAGTAAATATTTGGTTTTATGTAAAATATTTCACGAATGGCAAAAAATAAATTACTTTGTGAAATCTAGCAATTATTGAAGTAGAAAGTTGCTTTTGGTAATTGAGATTTCTCATTTTTTTTTTTCAAATAATCTTTATCTAATATTTATTTTATTAGAAATAAGAGATTTCTTATTTATTGATTTACTTTTTCAAGATGATATTCCCAAATTTTCTATTCCTTAAGTATATCTTTGCACCTAGAGGCAATTGATAGTTATTAACAACTCAAAGGATTGAGAATTAAGTGGATGGTACCATCATTTTAATTGAAAAGCAGCTCTAACGTTAATGCAAAGTGACATGCTCTGAAGATGGACCTCCACTACCTAAATGTAGTTGGTAGTTATTTTTTCATTCTCGTTCAATTATCAAATGGTTGTTTAGAGCTCTAGGAATTGGAAAGACTCTGGTGAAATCCGTGAAAAAAGTTGACCTTGGATGTGACAAATACCTAGAAAAAACTTGGGACATTATTTCATTGCTCAAGATCCAAGTATGGCTTGCTTTGGTTTTAGAATGGCTAGTATTGTCATGTTTAAAGCCTGCTTATTGTATTTATAGTAGGGTTAATCCCCTGTTCCATCAATTTTCCTTATTCCATTTCCCCATGTGTGTTATTAGCTTTGCATGTCATGAAATGGTTATTTATATGCAATTTCCCCATGAATATGACCTCCGCAAATGTTTTCTTTTCTTTTGAGAGTTAGCTATGATATAATGCTTCCCCATTTCGTGAGAAAATTATTTACCCCTCTACAATTGGTATTCAACCATCATTTATACTTGAAAAACTTGCATACCCTCATTCCACTAGCTCAATATTTCTTTCAGTCCAATCACCTGGGGTGCCCCACCTCAAAATTGAGCTCTGCAATGCTAGATATTTATTTCTCATGATCTATTATTCATTGTTATGAAACCAACTCACAAAATAGAGAAAATATATATCAACGCCTTAGAAATCAACCTCTTCGAGGGGGCAACCTTCTTTACATTACATAAATGAACAATTCTTGGTGATACAAATGAAAAAACCTCATTTCTATATATAGGAGTCCATGGGGTCACAATATAATCTTAGCCGACCTAACAATAATAATGTAAGAGCACAACAATAACAATAGTGGGCTTTTATGGGGCACAATAATAACAATATTGGGACTACATGGGTACAACAATAACAATAAGGGGGCTACACTAACAATAATAAGGGCCTACACTATCAATATAGGGACATATCATGCCCCTCGCCTTCAAAAAAGTGTTGTCCTTAACGCTTTAGTAGCTCTGGATGCTTTTGTATAAAATTCTCATCCTCCGATGTGGAATCTTCAGTGGGTAAGTTCTTCCACTTGATGAGATACTCTTAAATTGATCGATTTTGTAGCTGTTAAGTTCTTGTTTCCGTGATTGCTTTAGGTTCCAATGTGATTTTTCCTTCCTCATCAAGTTCTGGAAATATTGTTTGAAGTGGAAGTTTGTCACCTATAACCTTCTAAAAGCATGAAACATGGAAAAATGGGTGCAACCGAGAAGAAGAAGGAAGCTCCAATTTGTATGCCACAGTACCACTCTTTTGCAACACCTTGTAAAGATCATAGTAGTTTGGCGATAATTTATTATCCTTCTTAGCTTGCTTGAGGGACATTTGTTTGTATGGTTGTAGCCGTAAAAATACCTAGTATCCTACATCAAAACTTCTCTTGCTGCGATGTTGATCTGCCTGTTGTTTCATTCGATTTTGTGTGAAATTTAGGTTATCCTTTAAGATTTAGAGAACTTGTTGTTGATGCTCGATTGGATCTTCCACCGTTTGAACCTTAGAATTTTCTTTAAAGATGATGTGATGGACGGTGGATGATATCCATAAAGTGCGATAAATGGGGTCATTTTTGCTGCAGTATGGAAGGAAGTGTTATACCACCATTCAGCCAAAGGTAACCACTTGACCCATTGTGTTTTTTTATCAGATACAAAACAACGAAGATACCCTTCCAAACATGTATTCACTATCTCAGTTTTCTCATCAGATTGAGGATGATAAGATGAGCTATGAGCTAGTTGAGTACTCAAACAAGAAAATAATCGACATTGAAATTATAGTCTAGGGAGTGTGTTATAACTTTTAGGGAATTAAATTGAAACTTGTAGAAGACATAAATTCACCAACAACTGGATATAAACTAAAACAAAAATTTTATAAATTATTACAATGGCTCTCGAACGCATAAGAGTAAAGAGCTATTTATGAAGATTATAACCATGAAGGAAATTTTCACAAGCATGGCTCATGGAGTTGGAGAATTCTTATTAGACTATAAGTACGAACGAAATCTTCAAAACCATGGTTGATAGATCACCCTTCGTAATAAACAACACAAAAAGCCATTAAAATGCAAAATAGATTCATTTCAAACTCATGCACAACATTTATTAGGCTTTGGCAAGGCTTTTTATTAGGTAGTAATGGGCAAATTATAATGTTTTTGTCACATCTTTATGCTCCCCATGAAAGGATGTACAGCATTTTTTTACATTATCTCCACTCAGGAACTTCTGTTATCTTATGGGGAATTGATATATAGGAGGATGGCTTGGCTTGATTTGGTTGGGGATAGTTGGAAGGACAAGTGTTTTCTTTTCACATTCTTTTTTTTCATATATCTAAATATTTCATTTTTATATTTTTTAAATTAAGAAAAAGGTTTTATGTTGTTTTTTTATTTTTTTAATATATAATAATTTTTTATAATAAAATATAGATTTTTATTTTTATGGCTCATATTTTTTTATGATTTAATTGAATGATAATATGGTGCCTTTTACACCAAAATAAACTAGTTTCCTTCATCATATGTGGCCAACTTATATTGGTTGAAATAACTGTTGGGAACTTCACTTGGTGGCGTGCATATTTTCGCTTGAGCACAAATTTGATGAAATGGGCTCTCAACAGAATATTGACCAAGAGTAATAAGTGTAGTTTCTCATAATTTTAAGAGACTAAACGACCCCTTTGTGCAAAGTGCGGAAGTGGTGTCGAACTCTGCACAACGAAATCCACCTCCGCACAATGTAGGCCAACAAATGCTAAAGTTTCTTCATATAGCCAAATTGGGCGGTTGTTGTAGTAATTGGTGAGCACGGTATTGACATTTGCACAGGTATATCAATACACAGTTGATCGATACTTGGGCAATCCTGTGCAGGAAATATTATAAGGGCATAGTGTTTTCCTAAACTTTTATTGGCTAAGAGAATTTCCAAGTCAAAGCTAGGGTGATTTCTCATATATTTTTTCTCGATGTGTTATTCTTGTTATTTGTTCCAATGACTTGCATAGTGTTCCGACCAGTTGTTTCTACTATATACTTCAGCATTGTGTGCCGCAATTTGGTATTTAGCAGTCTAGAGTTTCAGGCTATATATATTTTGTACCTCCAAGTAAGACGACGATTGTGCAAGATTGTATGTTGGATATTACGATTATTTGATCAATTGAAAAATGCAATGAATGCTTTAAATGCATACAAGGAAACCTTTGTTCATTACTGTTGAATTAAATTGTATTTATATATGTAAAAGAGTTTGGTTTCACTAAAGTGTGAGTGTAGGTCGTCTTTGCAGTAGCCTAAATCTTGTGGTGCTTATAAATGTTGAAAAAATTCACTCGCCCTACAATCTTGCCTATTTTGTTTGCCATAATGTTCACTTCCCTGATGTTTTTGCAACTGCATGGTATTTTCTCCATATTTGAAGCATGCCTTGTTGGGATTTTTGATAGACATATTCAGATGGAAGCTCATATTGAAGTTGAGCTTGAACCGCATGGCGTCGAAATTGAACTCAAAGTGGTCGAGAGCCACAGATTTCACGGTCACCTTGGGTTCGTGTTATTTGAACACCATGACCGCAAAAATCACGCACATGATGACTATAAGAAGCATAAGAGAAATGATGCTCCCGCAACAATAGAGTATTCGTCGCTTCCTACGATGATGGAGAAACTCAACTTATCCTTTGTCGCCATCAATGATCATCATAAGTGTCGAAAATTTCATTCGCAACAGTGAGGACCTTTACACACTTAATATTAAACCTGTCCCAACATATTTAAACCCGACTCAACCACGTGATTTAAAATCTCGTGAAACATTTAAATTTCTCTATGTAGAATGCAGAATAGTGGTTAAGGCTCGCTTGACAAAACTTCGAACATGTAGCAGACCACTCAATTGTACAAATTCCCCACTCGTTAGATACCGGGTGAGAAGATGAATTACTCTTTTTCACTGTAAGGCTAGTCAATACTCTTGAACATATCCTATCATATGACTTGTAAAACTTCTTGGGTGTTTTAGACCAATCCCAAGAAGAAATCCATCCAAAATTTAGTTTTTATCTTGCAGTAGTCTTCTTTCTAGAACATCTACTTGAATGGTGATTGCGCTTTCCACAATGCTCATATGGGTGAATATTAAAACACCGATATTTCACAAATCCAACTCTATCACAATGTTGGCATCGATCAATTTGTTCTGGAACAACACCATTCAGAAATCCATCACTATGAAATTGTATAAGTTTTAAAAAATCAGGAATATGAAAAGATACATCTAAGATATCCTTGTTATATCCTATGCCAGTTTTGTTTTTGTTGTGTACAATTTTTTCCCACGGTCTTATAAAGCTTTTGGGAACGAAAAGCTTCACATATGTATGAAAATGACTCTTGCATACCCTTGCCTAAACATGAAGTTCCGTTGCATCCAAATTTTCTCCTACAGTGGCTTCATTACTCTTCTACTTTTGTTTGGAATTAGGATCATCTCGTTGTACTTGAGACTCAATCTGGAGAAATTCAACTGTATCCAATGCATCATGTAAACAAACTCTAATATCAACAAGTCTTACTTTGCTGATATTTACAATTTCATAAATAGTAGAACTAATGAGATCAGTTTAATATTTCTAATACATTTGTAATTTGAGATATTTTACTGAATCTTGGGTGTCGGGTTCAACTGAAAATGCACCCGTTTTACAATGTAAATCAACAAATTTAAAATTCCCAAGGGAAACATTTTAAGGTGAGAATAAATATCCCCTCATACGTTGCCAATGTCACCATTTTAAATTAAAATTTACTAGATAGCTAATGTTAGCTACACCTCAAAAGCACAACACCCCATTTACAATAAACCTCACGGATCACAACATAAAGACATCCAAAAATTAAACCCTTTCTCAACAAATCAAACTTATTATGTAACATCACTTACAAGAATGGATGCATTCAAACAACATACGTAAGATGCATGTGAGTTCGCAGAAGAAACTGGTACACCATAATCAATATATATATATATACTAATTAACTTCATATTATAATTGACATGAGACGTTTCCACATACTCGTATGTGGAATGAGGTGAAGGTCAAACAGCCACAAACCGAAAATCCATCAAAATAACTTATTTTTCAAATATTGAGAGGGTCAGACTGAGACTTTGGCAATTGATAGAGCAATATTTAGGGGAGAAAAAAAAACAAAAACAAAAATTCTCTCACTTTCAACCCTTTCTTCTAATTCTATATACTTCGCAGGATCATCAAAGACTTGATGATTATCGTTTGATTTTTCCTTTATGAATATGGTCACTATTTTTTGCCTCCACTATTTCAAAACAAATCTCAAATTAGAGACTGGAATCACAAGCTCCCACGACCTCTATTTCCTTTAGTGACAACATCACGTGTTTGGACGGTTCAAAGGTAGCGATCAAGCCCGTTGGGCTCAATCAAATGTATATGCAAATGAACTGGCAACAAAAAGGCCCATCCCCTCAAATTTTCGATACAAAACAAAAAAATATTGTTATAGTGTGTTGCTACTAAATAACAGTTAAACAACAGGAAAAAGATCTCGATGTAGAAGATCGTAGAGCAAGCAAATAATCATTTTTGCGCATGACACACATGTATTAAGAGTGGGAGATGACTCAAGGAAAAATTTGTTTCCTGGGAATTGTAGGCCTCCAAAATTTTAACAATTCCTTGGTATAAGACTTGAATCTTAGGGAAAATTTTAAGGATGGAAGTTTATCTTAAAGTTTAGAAACTTTGGCGAATATTACTAGTTCCAAATATGTAAATTGTAAAAGTTTTGATGATATTTTGTAAAAATATTTAGGTTTATAATTATTTTATATTATTACATATAAAATTTTGGTGATTTTTAGGGTAAAATAATTTTATACTATAAAACTTGGGCGAATCAATTTTGAAAAAAATGGAAATTGGCGAATCTTTTTTTTTGGGAAAAGTTTGGAAAATTAGCCCACCTGCGAATATTAGCCCCTATAATTTTCCTTGGGTCTCTTGATCATAAAAAATATCAGTCACGGACAACAGATTTCAATTGGATCAGGTAGTGATGCCAACATAATTTTCTAACAAACCTTCAAAAAATCATAACAATACTAAATAGTCATCTGAATTTCAAATAATGGGACAAAATAACTGTGAATAACATATTTCTTCCAACATTCGAGACAGTTTTTAGCTCCAAAAAAAAAAACCCTAGTTTCTGCACCCTCCCTCGAGTTCCTCTATGGCCGTCCTTGGATTGCTGCAGGCTCTGAGCTTGTGGCCCAGCGCTGCATCACTCATGCCCTCTGAGGCATCTGCAATGGAGCAGACTGCTCGCCCTACAGGGCCCTCTTTCAAAGATTAGGTGGTGGGCTCCTCCCACACTCCCAACCTCTCTTTCTTCTCGCACCTCATCAAATCCTCAGCCTCTCCCCGGTCTGATTTGGAGCTTCGACCGAGCTCCCCCTGTCAGGAAAAAGACAAAGTGCACCACGGCCCAAATTAGACCTCCATTGCAAGCGGCCATCAAGATAAGACAGGGGACTCTAAACGGACAAAACACTTGGCAAAAGATCAAGTCGGCAAAAACCCTGAGGCTCAGGAAACATATCAGGATAAGAAGAAAACCACACCTGCCTGCCACCCAAAAGCCTCTGAAATACTAGAAATAGTTATTTAAGATCCTGATATAGAGGTCTACAGAGAATACATGAAAGAACATGCCATCATTTGTAAGTTTATGGGAATCTGGCCCTCCAAAAGAGCCCTCAAAGGTTGGATCCAAGCTAAATGGAATCCCAAGGGGGCCATAGAACTTCAGCTTGGTTCGAAGGGCTTCTCCATTGTAGTCTTCGATCTCCTGGCAGACAAGGACATAATCTTCGAAGGAGGACCGTATTTCTTCAACTCGACAGCTCTGTACATGAGATTCTGGAAGGAGAACTTCACCCTGGAAAAAGAAGACTTCACTCATGTCCCAGTCTGGATCAGACTTTATTCTCTCCCCACATACTATTGGGCTCCCTCGATTCTACAAGCCATTGGCAACAGTCTGGGAGAATACATCAATATGTTAGAGGGTACTAATAATGGTCACTATATTTCATATGCTCGAATCTGTGCCTATATTGATGTCTCTGGAGCACTTCCTGAAGCCATCAACCTAAACTTCCGAGACGAAACCTAGACTCAAGCTGTGGATTATGAGCACATACTATTTCGTTGCAGAAAATGCCACAAACATGGACATCTCTTCAAATATTTCCCACAAAACCAACCACCTCCAAAAGAAAATCCATCAAGTATGAAGGACGAGCAAGGATTCATCAAAGTAAATCACAAAAGCAGGCATAATCGAAAGATAAACACAGGAAGAGAAACAAAAAAGCAGACACATCAAAATAGATATGAGATCCTTGCCCCTTCCATAGAGGAAACATGTCAGTTCAGCAACAGCAAGGAGCAAAACGATGAACAGAACAAGGAAATGGACACAGATATGGAAAACGCATGCGATCTCTCCCAAGCTGAACAAGCAACTCAGGAGGAAAATGAGTTGGACTGCACACAAGACCTACCCACCTCAGAGAAAAAAGCCATCGAGGACATCCTTATGGGAATGGACCTGCAGAAGAGAGCAAAAGAATGGACCCCAAAAGGGTTTGAGGGCATACCAGAAGACTACCTCCAAAGAATTGAAAAGGCATACACTCTGCAACAAAAATTCAAAAAACAAAGGGAGTAGCAAAGCAAAGGAAAAATCCAAGTTGGAGGGATAAGAGCAAACCTCAAATCCAACAACCAGATCACCAAAGGGCAACCAAAAAGAAGAGGCAGAAAAATCAACAACCAACATCTACAAGAGCTAGGCATCAAACTCATTAATGCAGGCAAGGTAAAGGCTCTATCTCTTTCTCTCAATATTTTATCATGATCTGCACTTCTTAGAATATAAGGGGACTCAATAGCCCTACAAAAAAAAGGATCCTCAAATCCAAGGTTACCGCAAGAAAAATGGATATTCTAATGATACAAGAAACAAAAAGTGGACTGAATGAAATGATGTCCATCCAACAAGCCTGCTTTAAGGAGCATTACAGTCATGTTGCCACTACAGCATTGGGCACCGCTGGAGGCATTGCTACTTTCTAGAAGGACTCTAGGTTTTAGCTAATCAACTCCTTTGCCTCAAGACATGCACTTGCCACCATTCTACAAATCATCGGAACAAAAGAACAACTCTGTATTACCAATGTTTATGGTCCCAACATTGTTCATGATCACTTAGCCTGGCTCAGTCATCTCACCTCTTTTCTCCAATCTCTTGATCATAAATACCATATTCTAGCTGGGGACTTCAATATGATCCTTAACCTGGGGGAAAAAAAGGGGTGGCCTTCGAAGATTAGATTCAGACTCACAAGCCTTCCAGGACTTGATTGATGGCAATGGCCTCATCGACATTCCCACTAAGAATGGCATTCATACCTGGAACAACAGACGAGGAGGGGAGCGCCAAATTGCCTCTAGACTAGACCGCTTTTTACTCTCATAAGAGTTATTCCTCTCCTCCCTCGAAACAGAAGCCAGCGTCGCTCCGCAAACTGGCTCAGACCATTGGCCGATTATTCTAAGCATTAAAATCTCTGAGAGGCCAAAGAACGCCCCCTTTAGGTTTGAAGCGTTATGGCTCTCTCACCCTGATTTCCAAAACAAAATCAAGGAATGGTGGGCCTCAACACCCCCTCAGCAAGGCAGCAAGATGCAAATCTTCCATCAAAAACTAAAATTCATCAAGCAGGAAATAAAAAAGTGGAACCAAGAAGTCTTTGGAGACATCACAGCGGAGAAAAAAGTCTTAGAAATAAAAATGAAAGCAAATCAACAACAAATCATCCAAAATGGATTGACAGAGGAAACAAAAAAAGTGGAAACGGAACTACAGAAACTTTGGGAGGACATGGTTTCCCAAGAAGAAACCCTATGGAGACAAAAATCCAGGATAAGATGGTTGAAAGATGGGGAGAAAAATATTTCTTTCTTCCACAAATACATGATCCAACATAGAAAGCATAACAGGATCCTCAACCTAAAAATTCAACAGGGCCATATACTTGATACCCATCAGGAAATTAAGGAATAACTGCATCAGCACTTCTCGAACATTCTAACCGATGAGGGGCAGCACAATGAGTAACATATCAGAAATATTACCAACAACATCCCATATATTCTGACTAGAGAACACAATCAAATTTTGTTAAAAAGTATTACAATCGAGGAAGTGGAAGAGGCCATTCATTCAATGCCAAATGGAAAAGCACCAGGGCCAGATGGCTTCACCATTGATTTCTACAAGGCTTGCTGGAGTACAATCAAAGATGAGGTCTATGATTTAGTGGAGGAGTCCAGAGTAAAGAAATCCATATTTTCCTCCCTCAATACCACTTTCCTGGTGCTCATTCCTAAATCTGACAGGGCGGACACTCCGGATCAATTTAGACCCATTGCTCTATGCAATGTAATCTACAATATTATCTCCAAGGTGCTACCCAACCGCATCAAACCACTCTTGCCTCTCTTGATCTCTGCAAACCAAACAGGGTATGTTGAAGGCAGACAAATCATGGATAGCATCATACTCTCACAGGAAATAATCCACTCTCTCAAAGATCAGGGCAAACAAGGAATGCTAATACAGTTAGATATGTCTAAGGCTTTCAACAAGATCAACTGGAATTACATCAGACACATGTTGGCTGCATTCGGGTTCAACAAAGATTGCATCAAATGGATCATGGCTATGGTTTCAGGGGATTTTTTCTCTCTTCTTCTAAATGGCTCCCCCTCCCCAATCATCAACCCTTCTAGGGGCATTCTACAAGGTGATCCTCTCTCCCCTTTCCTCTTTGTCATCATGGCGGAGGGTCTTGGAAGGTCCATCTCTGCTACCTCCTCCTGCAGTCTTCTCTCTGGCCTCAATCTCTACCCCCCCTCCCTCCCTCAACCCATTAGCAATTTGTGGACGATACTCTCCTCATGGGTTGCCCTATGGGCAAGGAAGCCCTGGCCTTCAAGAAAATTTTAGATGACTTCTCACTGGCCTCTGGCTCTGTAGTTAACAACTCTAAGTCCAAAAAAAATTTCCTCAATACCCCCACCGCAATCCAAAATCACATCACCTTTATCCTTGGCTTCTAGAAGAGTTGTTTCCCCTCCAATTACTTGGGAGTTCACCTTACAAACAAACCCTTGGGCTGATCGAATTGGGAATTTCTCATCTCCAAGCTCAAGAAAAAATTATCTAACTGGACCTTTCATACCCTTAATCTTGCTGGCAGACTTATCCTGGTACGCTCTGTTCTTCAAGCCATGCCCCTCTGCATTCTATCGGCCATTACTGCCCCGAGATCGATCTCGAACTAGATTAGAGCCATTCAGAGGGATTTCCTCTGGAAAGGCAAGGCTAATAAAGGGAAGTGGGCTCTGGTGGCCTGGGATAAAGTCTGTTCTACAAAGAAGGCCGGCGGTCTAGGCCTTCATGACCTAGACCTCTTGGGCAAGGCTCTGGGAGCCAAGACCTGGTGGCGCTGGCTCACCACGTCATCCACTCACTAGGCCATGCTTTGGAAGGCAAAATATTCCCCCAATATCCTTTGGGACTCTCTCATTAGGCTTTTAGGAAAATTTAAAGGTTCTCCCATCTGGAGTCAAGCTTGGGCCAACAGGACGCTCATCCAAGACCACAGCTTCTGGGAAATTGGCAATGGTCAGAATGCCTTATTCTGGGGGGATGCCTGGGAGCAACAGCCCAAGTTTGACTTGGAAATATACAGGTCTGTCAAAGAACAGCTTGAAGCGCAAAACAAAATCAAAGTTAAAGACTACTGGAAACCTACAGGAGACTCTGAATGGAGAGAATGGATAAACACCCTTGACTTTCTTCCCCACAATCTCCATCAACAGAGCAATATCCTGGTTAAGGAACTTAATAACAGGAAAATTCAAAAAGAGGAGGGTCTGAACATCCTGCACTGCAGAACTAAAGCGGCAGGGAAATTCAATATCAAAGAAGCTTATAACTTCTTGCAAAATCCCACCCCTGTCCAACCAAAACGCAAATGGCACAATCTTTGGGGCAAAAATCACCAACCGAGAATCGCTCTCTTTCTCTGGCTAGTCATGCACTGGAAAATCCTTACCTGGGATAATCTTCTCAAGAAAGGATTCATAGGACCCTCAATTTGCACTCTGTGCCTCTTTGAAGCTGAAACGACCAATCACATCCTCAACATCTGCCCCTATGCCTCCAAAATTTGGTCCTGGTACCTTCATGTCTTCAAAGCCTCTAACCGTTCTCTTGACTCCATTCACTCCTCTCTAGAAAATTGGCACCCTGCTTTCTCCAATCAGCCCCTCGTCAACCTCTCCTGGAATCTCCTCCCGAGCATCATATGCTGGGCAATCTGGAAAGAACGCAATTCCCGCATTTTCAGGGATCTGGCCTCTAAGGAAGAACAAATGATCAGCAAAATTAAGAGCATCCTACATGAAGCGGCCTCTATTGCCAAGCTCCAGGACCCACCTAACCCTCCCTCTGCTAATGATTGTCTCATTCTCTCCCTTCTCAAATTTCCCTCTCCCCCACCCAGCTCAGTCGCCCCTAATGCTTCAATCTCTCCCCTGCCTCTATCCATTTGGCAACCTCTAGATCCCTCCTTCACCAAGCTCAATTACGATGGGGCGTCCAAGAATAACCCTGGAATGGCTGGATTCGGTGGGGTGTTTCGTAATCATCAAGGCATCATCCTATGGACTTACTACGGCAACCCGGGGCACACTACAAATAATGTAGCAGATCTCCATGTGCTTGCAAATGGCATAGCTATTGCCAAGAAAAACAAATACTGGCCCCTGCTTGTTGAGGGCGACTCCAACGTGGCTATCCAAGACTATAGGAAATTGCAACAAGGGCGCAGTGTTTCCAAGGTCTCTGAATGCTGGCGCATAAACCGTATCTTACATAGGATCAAAGACAGCCTTGGAGATGCGAGAGGTGTCTCATTCAATGCGATCAAAAGGGAAGCGAATAAACTAGCGGAATACCTTGCCAACCAGGGAGTAAAGACCTCGGCAAGATTAGTGTCAAAGGACTGGAGGGATAACTAAACTCCAACGATTCGTACTGAATGCATGTGCATCAATGAACTGGACTTACAAACGGCAGGGGTCTTGTCAAAACCGCTGGATCCCATCACTCATCATGGTTGAGTACCCTACTCCCCTTCTCACGCTCACATTCGCTGGTGGCTTGTCCTCGGGAGGCACTCCTCGGTACCTTCCCACACCTCTCCATTATTCCAATACTGCCTCCTTCCACTCTTTCTGCATGCATAACAAATGTAAGCTTGCTCCTCCTCACCCATGGCACGATGCCTTATATTCCCCTCCCCTCACATATCACCCTCATTCTCTCTCGCAGCTCAAACCCCCTAGCTTCCTAAAAAATTTCTGCTGCTCTCGACCCTATTCGAATCCCTCCATCTCCTCGTCTCATCTGCTGACCATGGCCCCTCGTCGCCGCAACCCTCCTCCCTAGAACTGTCGCACCCATAGTTTCTACTGTGATAATCCCTCCCGTCCCCCGGTCACCAGAGCGGAATCCTTGGCCCGCAACGCTGCTCTAATATTTGTTGAAAATGCCCTCGGTCCGATGTAGGAATGCTTGGCCAGGCTAGAAGTGGATGCCGCGACCCGCCGGAGGGCCACTACCACTGAAGTTGTTGATCGTGCCCTCCATTGAATCCCGAACCCTGCCTTAACCAGAGGCCGAGAAAATCTCTACACCCGCGCCTTCGATCTGCATTGGCATACGAAAACTTTGCTTGCTTTGGCACTCCAAGACCAGCACAACATCACTCGGCGCCTGGAGAAGAAAATGGAAGCACTTTTGGACAAATTTGAACCTTATGTCAAAGCTTTCCACCACCTTCGGTTTGTCAACAGTTCATCCCCGCATTACGACTTGCTGAAGCGCAGTTCGGCCCAACTCCATCACCTGAGCTCTCGAGTCAAGGAGGAGGTCCATGCAATGCGGAATTCATAGGATGCGGGTCCGTCGCAACGCCATCGCTTCAACATAGAGGAGGGGACCCCGGATAGACCGATCAGCGTGGAAGATTACCTTAATGAAGAGGAAGAGGTGAAACCCCCCTCGAACCCATAATTAACAGGTCCTCTCCTGGCTGTTTCCTGCTTCTGTTTCTTTTGGGTTCCAAAATTCTTGAATGTTTGTTTATTATGACTACTACTCAGTATGCGAGAACTACTCTTCTTTTTTCTGGATTCAGAATTCTCCCCACTCAGTTCGTCATCCCCTGTTTCCCCTTCCCTGAGTGTGGGATCGAACCTTTGATCGAGTTGAACTCTGATCTATAGCCAAGAGGCTTTTTTGTACAATATTTTTTCTCTTCTTAATGTGAATAGCTCCACCGAATTTACAAAAAAAAAATAAATAAATAAAAACATATTTCTTCCAACATAGCCTAAAAAGAAAATTTTCAAATATATCTATGGGTACCTCTTATAAGCAACACAACATAACATACATATCTTTGCAAGTGCAACATGGTGGAGGTCTTCTAACAGAATTTATGTTGGTCGACATATAACTATTTCTCTACAAACCGCAATAAAAAGGAGCCACGAGTCTGGATCATCATTTCTATCTCATGATACAAACACTTAGTTGAAGTGTTGCTTGATAGGAAGACTAGATTCTTCTCCAGTGATACTAAATTGCTACATAAGTCTCTGGTAACTACATATTCATTAGACTCCCCTGATCTCCATCAATAGTGGAGAAACTACAATCATCACGCTTTCTGCCTTTTCCCTTCTATTGAGCAGGCAAATCCCCTCTGCGGACATAGGCGATCCCTCTAGCCCTGGGGTGGGTCTAGCAACAAGGGAACACGATGGACTCCTAAATTCCTAGCTTATAAATGAAATATGAACCGGAACATATATCCTACCTCGGTCCAATGCTTTTGCCGTGGCACACATCAGCGATCCTTTGATATTTGTCCTCACGCCTTGTGATCCGTGTTGGTGATGATGTTCATGCGTCTGCACAAAGATCAAACAAACGATGACAACATACAAGAATATACATTCATCTACAGCTATTCATCTAGTCAAGGAGAGCTAAACACTTTCCATATAAATGGAAACAAAGTTGGAACCAGAAAACAGTCATGTATTATTGATATTTGAAAAAGAATTTTACAACCTTATGCCTTGATGTTGCAGATTTCCTTCGACGGGTTCAGTCGGGTGCGTCTCAAGCATTCGTTCGACATTCGACTCAACGAGGCAATGGGCTTAAACTTTCTCTCAAAAATGGATTCTTCTCTACTTTCTTCAACACACCAGCTATACTAATGATTGTTCAACTAGCTAAATCAATGTGAGGAGGAATAATTTATAAGAGAGGAGGAGGAGGTTTGGGATCCCACATAAGGTGGAGGGGAGGTCTATCCCTTTGGGGAGTTGCACAATTGTAGGAACTAATAGGGCAAAGGGAGAAACTCGTTGTGATCCAGTCGAACAAACCATGATGACTCCACTCACGAAGTTGTTAAGCATGGAAGCTTCATTTCTATTTTAAAAAACTTTCCAAGAGCAGCTCGGTGTGAGGCCCAATATTAATTTCTTCATGGGCGCGAGGCCAAAACTACCTACCAGTGCCGACCCAAAATCATATGCTTTTGAAGGTATGCTTGAGGAATGATCAACAAATATTATGATCTTGACATGCCAAGGGATGCAATGACATTTATGGAAATGTATGACAGTACACAGGGGTCATTGAAATGGTCCTCCAATGTTCGAGATGGGGATTGCAGGGACGATGACAAAATATTGTGTAACAGATGCCCCCTAAAGCATGAAGTCCGAGAGAGAGGGAGGGACGAAATTATTTATGAGAACATGCCCAAACCAAAACACCGCCGTCGGAAGACCTGCAAGAACAAGTACAACTGATATATCTGATACATGAATATGTGGTATGGGCACAACCATCCATAATAGAGTACATATAACAAGATCCAAGGTATGGACACAGCCATGCAATGAAAAGGATCATCAAATAGACTCAGGTATGGTCATAGCCATCCAATCAGAAGAGTCATGCATATAGTCATGATAAACTGAATCGTCCCGCAGCCTGAATTTTATCAGACAAAACCCAGGGTCTTGCACTCCATCTCGAACCAAACAAGTACAAATTCAAGCATGCGAATGAATATGCTGAAGTCAAACATGCAAGAAAATCACCTGATTACCAGCCAATGATGAAAGTTGTTAACAGGCGTGAGAGAAACCACCAATAATGGAAATGGTTCTCAAGGTACTACTAGTACAATCCACGGAATGTGAACAATGAACTGGAGTCAAACACCCATGAAATCACTCGATCGAAGGTCAATGATGAAAACCTATCATCGAATGCAAAGAACTTGCCATTGAGGTATGCAAGCTCTAAGGTACCATAAGGTAGTCTCTAGATAATGAGCTGAAGTCGATGGGAAGTGACCAGTCGAAGGAGGGTCGTAATGTTTCCCACATCATCGACACGAGACAAAGGAATAATATGATAGTGAATCAGGACTGAACAGAGGATCGAGGGTTTGAAAACTGCAGAAGGAACTTCTCTTGAACATATTGGTGACACGACTCCGGAATTTGGCAGTATTTGACATCAAAGGATCTGAGGTCATGGTGACATGGCAAAGAGCATATGAGAGGTCAAAACAGATAACCAAAACCCATGGAGGAAAAATGACGAATTTGGGATGTCCCCAACCCAACACGAACTAAAGACAAGTGTCATGTTTAAGAGTGACATATTGATGACACGAATGAGAACTGGTCCCATTTCCCCCGACCATTTATGGCGACTACCTCAATTATTTTTGGAAACAAGCTTGAAGGGGATAGCATATGCTTGTCATATAAGTTTGTCCTTCTGAGAAATCCATCCTAGTACATTTTACGAGCCCAAAGAAGGAGGAACTCGGTAATGTCATGGTGATGATTTCTGATGTCATTAGATTTTAACAAGTCTGACAATGGAAGAACTCGACGTCTTTTCATGTTTAGAGAGTTTGAAAAGAAGCAGAAAAGAAAACTCCAGCAGGTCCCTTTTGGTAGATAGTCCCACAGATCCGAAAAGGTAGAAAACAACATCTGGGAGAACCTCTTAGCCATGTTCGACTAAGGTATTCCTTTTTTGTAAATAATCTGTCCCAACCCGAAAAAGGGGTAAACGTATACTAGGCATATGACGTTTCAGAGCCTTTAACGAGTTCAAAACGACAAGAAACTCGACAATCTTTTCAATTTTTGAGAGTCAGAAAAGAGCTGAAAGATGACTCTAGGGGGTGACTTTTTCGTGTTTTTACCGAGTCCAAAAAAGTAATAAAATACAACTTGTCACTACATCGTCGTCATGTTTAGGACCTATTGTTGCATAAGAAACAAACGTAAAACCCATTTTTCGAGATAAAACAATAAAATAATCGAAAAATATGCCCAAAACCTAACTAGGGTTTCGAAAAGGTTATAAATTAATGCAAATAGTAAAAACAAATTACTTTTCATCTCTTCACCTTCTTGTCATAATTTTACCATTTTTTACTGTGAACTTATGGAGCTGACAACAGGCAATCCAGGAGGTCATTCACGAATTTGTTTTCTCCACGTAAGAGCTCTCATCTTCTCCTACATTTTAAGCCATTTTTCATTTCCTGCATTTATATTTTCGACGCATTTTGGGGGAAATTTTGTCATGGGTTGGTTGCGGCAGTCAACGCGGGTTCCAGGAATGGAGTCGCACCAAACCACATAAAATTTCAAAGGGGAAGCGCCCATCGACGCTACTGTTTGCAAAACAGTAGCGCCAATCACCGCGCCCAAAAAATGCATAAAATTCTCCTAAAATTCTCGATTTAAATGTTTCAAATGTCATTTTTGTGGCTAATGGGAGCCTCAATTATGGTTTTGTAGGGAAATCAATAGCCAAAATGGTCATAGAGTGGAAAGAAAGACAGCAAGGGGAGGAAGATGAACAAGCCATGGGAAATTATGCATGTATGGATGCCGTGAGAAATTACGGGCTCTTGAAATTCTTCTTGACACCGTGTCTATGAGCTCAACTGGAACTACTACTGTACCTGATCAGTGTGTGGGACACCTATCAAGAAAGATTCATGATTCACGACCAAGAGTTGGAGATAGAAGTCTCTGACTTTTATTTCATCACTGGATTGTTATGGAGGGGAGCGAAACTGATCCTGACATGTACCCGATCCCTTGGTGAGAGCATGGGCATGCTAATAGACAGAGTCTGCCCAGGAGAAAAGAAAGGATCAAAGAGAGGCAAAGTGGATATTCAGACAATACTTGATTTGGCATTACGAGTAGTTCTACACACTATAACTCGAGCCGCTGGATCTTAGGCTCCTCACAAAGCTACAAAGACACAACTTCAACTTGTCGTGGATTGCATGGCTCCAACCATCTACAATTGGGCGGAAGCCGTAATAATCAACTTGAAGCGTCAGTTAACAAAGTGCAAGAATGGAAAGCTAAAACAATTTGGATATGGGTCCATCTTAATACCATTCATCCTAGAATGGTTGCCGATATTCCAACGCCATGAGGTGGTAGTACCTACACCACCAACACGAGAGCCACGGATGGTCTGTTGGGCGGAGTTGATGCCTCAATCAGGAGGTGGTCAACATATGTCATGGAAGTCGGAATTCTTTGACTGGATTTGCCAACATCTCATCGTCGTAGAGGATTGGCCGTACATCGACACCGATTTCATGGGTGATCCGGACCTTCCACTCTCAGAAAGAGATGAGTGGGATGAGGCTTTGGGTAAAAACTCATTTTTTGATTTTATGGGTATTATGATTTTTTTTGTTTATATATGTTCTGGTATTTATCCATGCATTGCAAATGTTGGCCCAAAGAGACCTGCAGGGAGTTCCCCCATAGCACGGAGGGTCCCACGCGATTTCGAGGCGGCCCCTCAAGGTGAGGGAAGCGAGGAAGAAGAGATCGCACACTACTTGGAGGGAATCACAAGAGGGATCCCAGATTACGTGAGATTCGAGGATTACGTGAGATTCGAGGATGTTCCTCGTGCATATCAGAGGCACACTGTCCCTCGAGATAAACTTTGGGAGAGACTTAAAGAGATCATGGTCCGTCTTGAGCTGAGGATTATTGTGATCCATCTCTACAAGGCCATCACTACCAAGATTAAGACCAGCGAGGGGTGGTCTAAAGACATTAAATGCAATATTGGAGTTAAGCAAGGATGTCCCCTATCCCCTACTCTTTTTGGCATATACATCGATAAGCTAGAGGAGTGTCTGGAATCTGCAAGGTGTAAGGGCACCAATCTTGCTGGTGTTCTCATTACTCTTCTCCTCTATGCTGATGATATCGTTCTTCTTACAAAGAGCCATGATGACCTTGACAAGCAACTCCAGATTCTTCATGTCTACTGCTCCAAGATGGGTATGACAGTTAATACCAACAAGACTAAAGTCATGATCATTAAATCCAAAAAGATCACCCATGGTATTTTTGTGTATAATAACCAGTGCTTAGAGCAGGTTTCTTCTTATAAGTGTTTTGGCATTGACTTCCCTCATCATCTCAACTGGATTATAGCATCGAGAAAAGGATTATTGGGGGCTCGAAATCTTATTATGAGCTTGAAAACAATTGTAAGTCGTTCGATCTTTACATTTGGAGTAAAAAGAGGTTCCTCTTTGAGACCCTTGTCACCCTTATTGTCTTATACGAATGTGAAGTTTGGGGTTGCAATATCTCCAGAGAGTCATGGAGGAAGATTGAGATGATTCAAAAGCAATTCATAACCTACAACCTTAGGATCAAGGGAAATACTCCCTATCCTATCCTCTTGACCGAATCTGGTTTGTCCCCTATTGAAAGTACAACTATGTTTAGATATCTGATGTATAAGAAGAAGCTTGAAAACATTGAATAAAAAAGGCTCCCTAAAATTGCTTCTAACTATAGTCAAAAACCTCACCTTCGCCTCAAGCGCGAGTGGCATAAGGATGCCAAGTCCTGGCTCAACCATTGGGGAATTAAGGAGGAGCTCAGTGTGGGAAGCAAAGATAATATCAAAAATATTATTACCTCCAAGTTTAAGGGAGGATCAAGAGCTGGAGGGTAAAAGGAAGCTAAGATACTATAAGGAAGTGATCAACCCCACCCTTGATAATCAAACTTATCTCTTTGTGTTGTTCAGCAATAAGAAAAAAATGAACATCGCTAAGATAAGAACTAATTCCGATGAGCTTCTGAGTGAGATTGGGCAGTAATCTATTCCCAAGACCCCTTGGAACGATAGAATTTTCCAGATTTGCGATTCTAAGCAGGTGGAAGATGAAAAACACTTCCTTTTAGACTGCTTGACTCTTACTCACATTCGCTCTTAATTCCCTGCCATATGTCACACTTCCAATCTTCTTGACATATTAAGCCAACCCACCTATAGCGATTTTGGAGCACTTATTCCTATTCTCTTTGACCATAAAAACAAGATTCGAAGAATCAAACTTAGATTCTTTCTCCTCTCTTAAGGTCCGTAGACTGCGTTGGTCTTAACAGAGGGTAATCCTCATCATCATCATCATCAATATCTAGTATTTATCATTCATAAAACCATTTGTTAAAATATGGCCTTTTTCAATTAATTACAAATTATATATATATATATATATATATATATATATATATATATATATATATATATTTATTTATAATAAAAATTATCATTGATATTTAATAAATAAAATTAATAATTACTATTTAAAATAAAAATAAAAATTACAATTTAATAAGTATTTACTTTATAAATATTATAATTTAATAAATATTTACTTCATAAATAAAACATGTATACATTAAAATCAAAAATTTTAAATATATTCTGATTAATTAATTAGTTAATTATTTTCTGTAGCATTCTTCTTTTTCGGTCATTTCTTTTTTCCCTTATCTCTTTATGCATATTTATAGCTCTCCTTTTCTGTTCTTCTTCAACGTCGCTCTCAATTTACGAAAATATAATTAGTTTCAAACATTTTCATTCTCGTGAAAAATTCTATTAATGGTTATATTTAAAACTAAATTTGTATATATTTATCACCTAAATTTGTATGGCTCCGAGGGCCTTTTGAGACACTTGGAACTTAAAAATGTAAGAAGATTTTGTAACTATACGCGTGCAATGGAAATTTCACGAGTAAAGCATTTTATATAAAAGGCTAAAGTGCTATATAATTAATTATTTGTTTGTTTATATAAATAAGTATAAGATCTTCCCTATGTATTAATTTTCCATATCTAGCACTTACAAAGGACTAAATTTCATTATTATAAGTTTTGTTTTTTATATTTATATTGTTAAAGTTTTTTTTTAAATTTTTTTTTTTTTTTTTTAATAGAACAAGAAGTAATATTAAGCAACAACATTCGGTACATATTACATTTGTTTAGCTTTCTATCAAATTAATAAGATGCTACTTACAACGAAAGAATTGTGTGGGAATTCTTCAATGTTCCCATATGTAGAATTGTGGGAACTCTGCAATGTTTGTTTTATATTAATTAAGTGATTTTTATTGTTCACCTTATATTATATTAAATAAAAATATTTATTAAGAGATTTGTATTGTTGGACATTGACGTTAACCCCTTAAAGTATACTAGAAAAAGTTAAAATGATAATTTGTTTGATGTTGACACCTGTATAAAATGATAATTTGTTTTATAATACTAATCCCTTCTTTCATATTTATTAATAATTTATTAATAATATATATTATTTCTCTAGGTTTATAATATAAATATTTTAATTTTATTGATAATTTGGATTTAAAATATTAATATTTTAAGTTATATATATATATATATATATATATATATATATATATATATATATATATATATATAATTTTAGTTTAATATATAGTTTATGTATAGTTAATATTATCACTATATATGTAATATTACATTATGTTTTAATTTAATATATTGTCTTTATATAGTTAATATTATTTATATATATATAGACAGGAATGGTCATGATTTGTATTAAAATTCTCAACATAATATTCATTTACAAGCTTCCAACATTTGCGGGATAGCTCCGAAGTGTCCCCCATGACCAGAATCCACCCATCTTTAATTCAGATAAAACGAAGCTTTCTAGATTCCGAAATCCATATTAAAAACGAGATTTCCCCTAACTTAAAGGCACATACAAACTGTTGAAGCAATAAACAATAAAACATAACAACACAACTACGGAATTGGATTCCAATTTTCCTTCTCATCCCATACTAGAGTGCCCGTTGGAAGAAGAGCAGCTCTATTAGCTTTTGCATCTGCCTCTTTGTTGTTGTTCTGCAAAACATGGAAGAAGCTTACCTTTTGAAAAGATCTAGCAAGCTTTTTAATTCTCGTCATCAGTCTAGAAAGCCGAAGATCCTTCGGACTTGAATTTCCCACAAGCATTTTTATGAGTGTTTGAGAATCGCAAATGACCTTTGCCTCCTTGATGCCTACCTTTTGCAATACCTTGAGACCTTGCAGCAGCGCCATCGCCTCTGCTTGGGTATTGGTGTCTTGGCCTAGACCCCAAGCGTACCTATGCTCAATTTGGCCCTCCATATTCTTGACAACTCCTCCTGCACCTGCATTCCCTGGATTTCCGTTTGCCGCTCCATCGAAGAACAAAGTGTAGCAAGCCATTTCCTTATTCCAATTGTAGAAGTTCTCTTCAGTCATTCTAATTTGCCAATCTTTTTTCTTTCCCTCTTGAGATTCTGCCTTGGTGAATTGTAAACCCAGAAAACCACCCCACTCCATTTCGTGAGGGGAGAGGTTTTTTTCGGAGAAAGTCCCCACATGCTCACACAAAAATCCTTTGAGGATGCTTTTTATCTTGATCATGACCACTTTTGCATTGTGCATTTTCCCTTGGAAGATCCCGCAATTCCACTCCAACCAGATATGCCAACAGACTAGCTTGGAAGAACAAGCCAACCAGCCTTGAACCAAATGTTATTTGGAAGCAGGCCAGGGTAGCAATGCAACCAGCTAGCATGCAGATAAAAAATGGAGGAGGGGAGCAATATGTCCGTAGACCAATGCTTCAAAACTTCGTTCCAGAATTCTAAAGCAAATTTACATTCCAACATGATATACTGAGCGTTTTCTTCACTTGTTAAACACAGTGAGCATCTTGTAGGGCCATGGAAGCCTTTCCTCCTTAGATTTTCAGTTGTGAGAACTCGATTGTGGCATAATAGCCAATTAAACATGTCTGTTTTAGGGATCGATTTTCGTTTCCAAAGGCCCTTCCACAGCGCAGGGCATGGAGGAGCATATAGAATTACACACAACATTTTATAACCCTGCGCCAAAGAGTACGCATTAGAATTCGGCCCCCAACCTCTCTGATCATGCTTCTCTTCATTTGTTGGAGCCTTCCCTTTAAGCCTGGACCGCAGTGCCAACCATGCGTTTTCCAGATCACTTGACATATTCGGCTTCCTCGAATATGACAAAAAGCTATCTCTCCAAGTGGAGATGTCCCACAGAGAGACCAAACCTTCGTTTTTCATCTAGAGGCGCAATTCCTGAAGCTCGTGGACGTCAGGCTTGAGGGGCACATCATTCATTATTCGATCCTCCCAGATGTCTATAGTTTTCCCATTCCCCGGAACCCAATACAAGTTGTCCTGAATGAGCACTTGGGCTTGCACACACAGCTTGTGGATTTGTGAACCATTTGTGAATTGAACAGGACTATCCAGGCAGCGTTTTCTTTGCTCGGTGAAGTATTTCTTCTAGAGAACACGCCGAGCCCAACCATCCTTAGGGGCAACCTGCCTCCATAGGATTTTGGCCCCCAAAGCTAAATTTTGCAGTCTCGGGTCTTTAAAATTCAGGCCACCTTCTAAAATTGGTTTGGTGACTTTGTCCCAGTTGACAAGCGCCAATCTATTTCTGTTTTTCTTTCCACTTTTCCAAAAGAAGCTTCTTATTAAGCCTTCCATTTTCCTGAGAATCAAGGCTGCTCATGTCTTTGATGAGTTGTTGGTAACAATAGTTGATTTCCTTCTTCAATTGATTTTGAACTTGTCAAGGAGGGGAACCCAATCCTTTCCTGAAGGATTTTTCTGAAAGATAGGCAGCCTTAAATACTTGAAAGACCCGACAAAGCCCCAACATCTGGCAATTGCATTCAGTTCACTTTGAGACATGTTCCAACCATGAATGTGACACTTTCCAGTGTTCAAGCTACAACCTGAGACAGCGCAAAACTCATCCACTACCAATTTAAATTGTTTAGCAGTGAGAACAGAAGCAGCCCTTAGAAGAAGGGAATCATCAGCAAATAACGCATGATTGATCTCTTTTATTATGCTTACAATTTGTAGGCCCATTATATCCTGATCTAATCTTCCTTTTTCTAGGATAAAGCTCAAGGCAGAGGCTTGGAGGACAAAGAGTAAGGGGGAGAGTGGGCATCCTTGCCTTAGCCCTCTTGAGGCTTTAAAAAAATCAGCTGCTCTCCCATTCACCAACGGAGCAATCCATGGCTCAGAAATGCAAGCTTCGATCTAGCTAATGAATCCAGATCCAAAACCAAATTGGTGCAAAACTTTGAACAGAAAAGAATGCCTAACTCTATCAAACGCATTTGCAAAATCAAGCTTAACAATCATACCTTTTTCTTTTCTCTTTAGACTTGAATGTAGCGCCTCCTGGACTAAGATTATATTGTCCGCGATTTTCCTTTCTTGAACGAAGCCCCCTTGGTTCTCTGGAATGAGGTCTGGAAGAATCCCTTTCAATCTGTTGGCAATCACCTTAGTAATTATCTTGTACCCAATGTTTTTTTTTTTTTACTTTAACGGTTAAATTGATTAAAAGCGGCAAAAAAGTTGCCGCGTACTTGAACAATACAACTCTGTTTGACCCAGAAATTCCTGTTACACATATAAGGGTTTCGCCCTTTGTTACAGCAAAAGATGTTGCCAATGAGATCGGCCACGAGCTTGCTAGATCTATGAATGGAGGTGCTTTGAAACTGCAGGATTTGTCTGGATAGCCCTTTGATTACTGAGATTCAACCAAATTGCCGGAATAGGAATTGCTCTGTCCATTGTGCTGCTTAGCAAATATACATATGTCTAGGCCCATTGCCTGCTCCTCATCCTTCCACTAAGTCCCTGGTCAATGGTATTACATACCAACTTCTGGTTGATCCAGAGAAGCCAGCAAAGAAAAGGAATAACATGGCTGATCCTGCTTCGCTGTTTGGAGGTGAGATTTTGAGATATAAATGTTAACAACCGATCAATAGTACAATCAATCCACTAACACTAAGATTTGCATTGTCTCTATTATGGCATCAAATTCTTGTAATATTGTAGTTGTTAACAACGATGGCCAGTGCCCAAATGCACAGCCATAGATGCCACCATTCCGATCCTTGAAGAGGTTAGGATTACAGGATGTCAAACCAATATGCTACAACAAAACCCTCGGTGCTCATACCAGCATCATCAGCAACTATAGTGCGCTCATAGAAATGTACCATTCATGCAACTAGATCAAACCTGGAACTTGTTGTCAACAAGTCATCAAACTTTCACTTTCTGCCATATGCATCTAATGAAGTCTAAGCTTCCAATGTACTTCAGATGTACAGTGATGTAAAATATTCATTTATGTTTGGATTGCCTACCAGTGGATCCTGGAGCGTATGCTGGGCAAACTGTGACAGAAGCAGTCGATCAGAGATTTAAGGAGAGGGAAACCTGGGAGATGCCTGTTTCAGAAGCCCATGGTTACTAGAACAGATGCGATCCAACAGTGCAGGAGAGTGAACAGAATTGCTGAAAGTGCTGAACTTAGGAAGATTACGGTATAATGCAGAGAGATTCTTCAGAATTGACTGAAAGAGATCTTTGGCTACGGGCTGAGCCAAGATTGGCTTCCAGGTCAGCTTGGGAATTCAGATGCCTCAGAATATGATAAAAGGATATTTTCCGAAATTTGGTCAGAATGAACCTAATTTTCTTGAGAATGAGGACTAAGTGGATCTGCGATGGGGTCGAGTGGGAATTCAGCGCTTGAATGATAA
The DNA here is from genome assembly GCA_034641835.2 of Pinus albicaulis. Classification (NCBI taxonomy): domain Eukaryota; kingdom Viridiplantae; phylum Streptophyta; class Pinopsida; order Pinales; family Pinaceae; genus Pinus; species Pinus albicaulis. Next base: position 543,131,546 of record CM076572.1, read on the forward strand.
GTCTGGAGTCACCGAAGACCGTCAGTGAGTGAATGTTCTGATTGAGAGCCAGAGAGAGCCCCTACCACAGAGCCAGAGCCTCAGCTCTGTTATTTGATTCGGTGCCCAGACCCCAATGATACCTGAGCAAAGTAGAGCCATCAGGATTCAGAAGAACCCCACCCCCACCCGCAGCCCCAGGGTTGCCTTTAGAGGCCCCGTCGAAGAAGAGACAGTGATCATCCAGAGCAGCACGCCACTTTATAAACTCCTGTTCTTCCAGGCGAATTTCCCAAGAAGCGTGGGAAGAGGTCGGGGAAATAGGATTGATTTGATAATTTGGAACAATATCTTTCAGCCAAAGCTCCTCCTCACTGTCCAGAACCGCTTCATTCCTTAAAGCCAGATTAGCATCCAAAGTCTCTCCCAAGAGTGCTTTAATTTTGGAGATAACGTTGTTTGTAGTGCAGCTTTCACCCCTGAACAATTTGTTGTTCCTTTCCAACCATAACTTCCAGCAGGTGTATTTAGGGATCCACATCCAAGCGGTCTTAAGAAGGTTTTTTTTATTGAGTTTGAACGAAGATAACTTGGTCCACTCATGAAGGAGATTTGGAATATTTCTTGGCAGCTCTACTCTGTCAGTCCGTGACCTCAGGACCCCCTTCCAAACATCTTTGGCAAAGGGGCACAGTAACATCAGGTGATTGGCTGTTTCTTCCTCTGACTTACACAAAGGGCATCTGGATGGCCCTTCCATTCCACGTTTTCTCAGATTTTCTTGAGTAAGAATGCTATTGTGAGCCAATGTCCAGCAGAAGAAGTCTACTTTTGGGAGCGAAGGGAAGGCCCAAATAAACTTCCATTGCGTTGGGTCAGGAGGGACATTAGGAACAGCAATCAAACTTTTGTAACCTTCAGAAACCGAGAAAGAGCCATAATGGGAGCCCCACCCTCTTTTGTCCTTAGTTGTTGCTGAAGTGGGAGATTTTCCTTGGAGCTTGTCTAAAAGTAACGTAGCTTCAATTTGCAATCGATGTGGAACCTCTCCCAGGTTCCAGCTGTCCCACAGTCTACCAGAATCCTCCGTCCAGGTGGATATGTCCCAAAGGGTTTCCAGATTGTTGGACTGTAGCCAAAATTTAATATTTGCAAGGACTTCAATATGTTTCAATGGCTGATCTCCAAGGATCTGGTCTTCCCAGATTCTGAATTTTTTCCCATTACCTGGGATCCAGTAGAGATTGGATCTGAAATGCTCCAGAGCAGAGAGACAAAGCTTGAAAACTGGGGAACCTTTGGTGGTTTTTGGAGGATGATCCAAACATCTCAAACGCTGGCCTTGGAAATATTTCCTCCACAGGACTTTCTTACTCCAGCTAGCTTTCCCAGCTACAATATTCCACAGGATTTTGGAGCCTAGAGCGAGATTTTGTGCAGCCAAATCTCTCATTTGAAGGCCTCCTTCCAGGGTTGGCCTCTTAATGGTGTCCCAATTAACTAAATGAAGTCTTCTTTCATTATTTTTCCCCCCTTCCCAAAGGAATCTCCTCAGAATACTATCCATTTTACTGAGGAAGGTTTTGGGAGCAAGCAGAATGGAGTGCTGAAATAGAGGCATACTTGTGAGAACATATTTCATTAGAATTATTTTTCCAGCAGTGTTCAGCCAAGAGGCTCCCCAGGCTTGTATTCTGAGCTTAAGCTTGTCTAAGAGGGGCATCCAGTGGGCAACTTTAGGTATGGATTTGAAGATTGGAATCCCAAGATATTTGAAGGACTCCCAGGTTTGACAAACTTTCATCTCAAGGAGCCTAGCAATGTCAGCCAGATCTTTGACCGAGCAGTTCCAGCCGTATATTGTACTTTTAAAATAGTTTATCTTGCTGCCCGACACCTCCTTATAAGTGTCCAACTCCTTCTTAAAAGATCTGGCCGAGTTAATGCTCTCTCCTCCAAGCAGCAGAGTATCATCGGCAAATTGGGCATGGTTTATGTCTTTAACATTGTGCACCATTCTGAGGCCTGGCAGAGTTTGGGCTTGTTGACAAAAGTCTAGCTGGAAACTGAGCACTGAGGCTTGGATAGCATAGAGGAGAGGGGACAGCGGACAACCTTGTCTTAATCCCCTAGATGCATTGAAAAAATTAGTAGATCGGCCATTTACCAGCGGCACAATCCAAGGAGAGGCAATGCAGGCTTTCACCCAATTTATGAAGGATATTGAGAAGCCCATTTTCTTCATAACAGTGAACAGGAAGTCATGTCTCACCCTGTCAAAGGAATTTGCCAGATCGAGTTTTATCTTTATCTTGTACCCAATGTTGCATAAGGAAATGGGTCAGAATATTTTGAAGGAATTTGCACCCTTTTCTTTAGGAACGAGGGCTAGAAAGGCTGAATTCATACTGACCCATATTTTATTATAGTCTTGGGATTTTAGAATCATTTTATGTAAATCTTTTTTCACAATCTGCCAGCATACTTGGATAAAATTTGCCGTGAAGCCATCCAGGCCTAGGGCTTTATCTGGACTCATGGCAAACAAGGCAGCCTTTATTTCTTTCCTAGTAACCTTAGCCTATAATATCTGATTCATTCTAGCTGTGATTTTAGAAGGAATCTCGTCTAAAAACTTGTCGTTGCATCCCTGCATCTCTTATTCACTGAAAAGGCTTTTAAAATGGTTGAAGGCAACCTTTTTAATGCTTGGAAAATCACCATAAGTTTGGGTTTCATCCTTAATTTCTGAGATGGAATCGAAACCTCTCCTATCTTGGGCTTGCTTGTGAAAGAATGATGTGTTTCTGTCTCCATATTTCAACCAAAGGCTTATGGATTTTTGCCTCCAATATTCCTCCTCGTGTTTGCATGCACTATGAAATTTGTGCTGAATTTCTTCCTCCCTTTTTAAAGATTCACTCAATATTTCTGCCTCTTCCATGAAGCCTTGATGATTCTCGAGAGCTGTTTTGGCTTTCTTTCTTCTTCCGCAGGACTAGGGATGTTTTTAGCCCAGCTTTTCAAATCTATTTTCACTCTTCTCAACCTCTCCTCCCAAACATGGAACGGGGAACCCATGACTAGCATCTTCCATATTTCTTCTACCCTATCCAAAAAGTCCTCTCGATTTATCCAGAGAGAACTAAATCGAAAGGGGATAGGGCCTAAATTCGTTTGGGCTAAGAGAACCAACACTATTGGTTTATGAACCGAAGTGCTACTAGAGAGAATACTCATCTTCACATCAAGACCAAGAAGCAGGAAGGAACTTTGAATGAGGAACCTATCTAATCTAGCATCATATAATAATTATTAACTATAGTAATAAGAGAAAATACTTATAATTAGTAAATCAATGCTATTATTATCTTATGTTATTTATATTATAATTTGAAATATAATGATTAATATAATATTATATAATAACATAATTTTATACGAAATTATATAATATAATAACTTTAACTATTTAAATATTGTCAATAACAATTCTATTAATAAATATATAATTATTACTGATCATAATAGTGAAAATAAATAAGTATAATTAATAATAACTAAATGCTATTATTATGTTATATGCTAGTTATGTTGTAGTTTGAAATATAATTATTAATATTTGAAATTTTGATGAATTGATCATAATTAGAATATTTGTTATTTAACATATAAATGTTAAAATTATACCAAGTTTCTTGTTACAAACATTTACTAATCAATAAAATCTAAATTGATTCAATTTTCAATTTTAATACAAACTTGAATTTAATATTTTTATTTTAATTTAGTTATTGATTCTTAATTTTAATACAAACTTGAATTTTAATTTAGTTATATTTTGTTGGCTCTTAGGCTTGTTTTTAATTTTAATACAAACTTGAATTTTAATTTAGTTATATTTTGGATGCCTATACTCATAATTTTAATACAAACATGAATTTTAATTTAGTTATATTTTGGATGCCTATTTTTTATTTCAATAATGGTATTTAAAGTAAACCTTAGATTTTTCACCACAAAATATAAGTTAATAAATACAACATCAAGTTAAAAAAGAAGAAGAAGAAGAAGAAGCAGGGTAAACCCTATAATTTTTTAACAAAGAGAAAAACACAGGATAAACCCTATAATTTTTTAACAAAGAGCAAACAAACAAACATATGATGAGAAAACACAGGGTAAACCCTATAATTTTTTAACAAAGAGCAAACATTGAGATTTCAAACTAAATAAAGAGGGTAACAAGTTTTCCTCACAACCACCCACGTTAATCTAATTTACAATGAATTTTTGTCCACTAAAGACCAACCTTTGTTTATAAAATAAAACTATAACAAAAAACGTTGAAATTAATTATTCTAGTTTATCATATTGGTTTTACTATAAAAAACAATTAATTTAGTTTAGCATAGCTAAAAAAGAATGTAAAACTTAAAAAGAAGAAAAAGAATGAAATTAACTGATTTGATTTAATAAAGCCTAGAGGGTTAGCTCATTTGGTTGAGTTCTTGTCGTTAATGCACTAATTTACAATATCTCTTGGACAATGTTCCATTTTAATTTGTAATTTAGGTATTCCTATTTGCTTTATTTTTAATCCTGCACGAAAATCTAGCCCCACCGTTGGGAAACGCAAATTCCTACATAAAATATTCCAATCACTATGTGGAGTTTATCAAGGATAGTCGGTTGTCTCGTGATGATCAAATTGTTAACTTTGATGTCACCCAACTTTTCATAAAAATACCTCTTGATGAAGCAATCCAGGTTGTTAAGAAGGTGGATGACCCAAATACTGCTAGACTCGCCGAGGTCTGCCTATGTTCTACATTCTTCACCTTCCAAGGTGAATTCTTTGAACAAACCATAGGTGTGGCTATGGGGTCACCATTGTCCCCCATAGTAGCCAATCTTTACACGGAGTAATTTGAAAATATTGCCTTGGAAACCCATCCCCTCAAACCCAAGTACTGGATTAGGTTTGTTGATGACTTGTGGACTAGCCACATGGAGATACTGAACTTAACAACTTTCTTAAACATCTCAACAACATGTCAAATGACATAAAATTCACAGTGGAAAGTGAAGAGAATAATTGTATTCCATTCCTTGACATTATTCTTATAAGAATAATGATGGATCATTGGGTCATAAAGTGTATAGAAAGAAGGCCCACACTAATAGCTACATCCATGCGAATTCGCATCACCATCCTGCCCAGAAGATGGGGGTTCTCAGTACACTTTTCACTAGAGCAGTAAGTATTTCTGACAAGGAGCACATAAAGGAAGAAATATAATATCTAAAAAATGTATTGATTCGGATTTATGCAGGAACGCAATAAAATACAGAAATAGACATTAACATAGAGATGCAGTGGAAATAAGGCTTCATTTCATTAATATCAAATAATAGAAATATGCTTACAGACATAATGGAAATCAAATAGCTAGGGCACTGGTAGCTTATCTTTGAGAAGAGATGTGTGACTACATGCCTCTGAACTGTGTTACAATGAGGCTTGAGGGCCTATTTATTATTGAGAAACGATGGAAAGATCTAAACATCCAAAAACATAACCCTAGGAGATGAAGCACCAAAAATATGGGCCCTGTTTGGGTAAATTGGTGTTTCAACTTCCCGGGGTTGTAACTTTGGCATACTATCTCTGTTTGACGCACATGATAAATCGTTAGAAATATCTATCCAAGGAATACAAATTCTAATCGCGAATATTGATTACGGAACGAAATCATCTTTTCCGAAGTTGCAATGCCCAAAAAACTTCGTTTAGGGCCTCAAAATGGCTCCAGAAGTTCACAACCCGAAAAACTGCTAAAAATAGTAAGTTGTGCTGAAACTAAAAAACTGAAAGAATTGATGGTGCCATTTCAAATGGAATAGGTGGGTGGCCACCAATATCCAACTGGATCATTAGGGTCCCAAAACGGCTCCGGGAATACAGGACCCGGAAAATTGCTAAAAATAGTAAGTTGTGCTGAAAGTGAAAAGCTACAAGAATTGATGGTGCAGGTCCAAATGGAATAGGTGGGTGGCCACCGATATCCACCTGGATCAGATATTCTTGAACAACAACTACAAACTCAAGGACATCAATAAAGCTATTAAGAAATCCCAATCTAGATCATCCTCTAATCCTACCTCATCCTCCTCTCAAACCCACCCTGTGGGTAAGACTTATCTTCTATACATACAGGGTGTCACTGACAAAATTGCCAGGATCCTTCGAAAGAAAGACATTTCAACCTGTTTCAAGCCCTTGAATACCATCAAGCATATGATGGGATCAGTAAAAGACAAACTAGATCACCTATAACAGAAGGGGGTGTACAAAATCAATTGCTCTTGTGGTATGTGTTACTTCGGGGAAAATGGCGCGAGTCTTCAAAACTAGACTCAAAGAGCACATCGCTGACATCAGGAATGGAAGAAGTAAATCCTCAGCTCTTGCAGAAGATTCTTCAAAGTCAAATCATCACATATGCATTGAGGACATTGAATTAATCTCTATAGAGAACCTTTACTACAAAAGGAAGATGTGGGAAGCCCTGGAGATCATAAAACATCCCAACAATCTCAACGGAGATAATGGGATCGAGGTTAGCAGAAGTTGGGTACCTTTTCTCTCGCAAAATTGCAACCTTTGAGTAACCCCTTCTCTTTCCTCCCTTTCATCATATCCCTTAATAAAGCTAATAATAATAACCTAAGAGAAGCAATTAAAATTATAATTAAAACTAAATATAATAAGTAAAATAAGAGTTGAAATAAAAATTTAAATCAAATATAGATTAAATTATATTGTATAACATTATATTAAAACACATATTAAATTAAGAATTGTTTTAAAATGTCCCGAATGCGGGTGTTGAATAGCGGGTCGTCAGTGGAGGCGTTGGAGAGTGACAGGTGGTATTGCCACTTGCAAGCACCTATTCGTTGTACTCCTCCCATAAATTCGATAGCAGGCGATGATATGATGTCTTCTACTCCCCCGAGCTGCATTTACTTTGCGTGCTTGCCAGCTTCCATGGCTTTCATGCTTGCCAGCTTCCATTATGCTGCTACTGCCTTTAATTCTCCTTGGCACCCCCACTCTGCTCCTCAACTTCATCTCTGCTCCCACATTATTCTCCAGACCCACATTCGAGCTGGCCATTCCTCACCCTGCAGTGACACAGAGATCACCGCTCCGCGTGACCATTTTCAGCCCTCTCCGCTCTTTGCCTAGACCTTTTTGCCTACTCGCCCAACTTTCTCCTCTTCGCCATCTCAGTCCTCTGACAATTTAGGTTATCACTAAGCATTCCACAGGCAGACCATGATGCGTAGGCAACGAATGCGCTGCAGGCATGGGGGCGGTGGTAGAGGCGGTGAAGGAAGGAGTAGTAGCGGTTCTCGCGGTGGTAGAGGCGGTGCAGGAAGGGGTAGTAGTAGTAGCAGAGTTGATTGGGCTTATTCGCCATCAACAAGCAATGAGGCCAGTTTTCAGTTCAGTAGCGCCTTGGACAAGCCGAGCATCACAGCAAAGATTACAGTGGTCTTTCAGGAAGAGCCCTCTGACCCTGCTAGCTCTGGCTCCCGGAAGCGTAGGCGGAAATCAACTATCTCGATACAGCCTCCCACTACTACTAGAAAGTCCACTGCCCTTCCAGTGAAGCCAAGCCCCAGAATGTCTAGTAGTGCAGGGACGAGTAGTGGCAGCTCTGCAAGTGAGGACTCGAAATGGAAACATTCCAGTTCTCCCTCCTCTTTAGAACACTCAGCCTCGAATGATGACAACAAGGTTGCGGATGCCCCGAATGAAGACTACAGCTGCCCTATCGTGGAAGAAAATCCACCACCTGATGGCAAACAAGTTGACAGCTAGAAGGTTCACGGGTCTCCTTAACTCTTTTTGGTTTTTTGGCTTCAACATCAAAGTAGCTATGGAAAAGTTGTCTGTTTTTTACCTCAGTTATGCTACCTCTTTCTGTACTTTCAATTTCTTGTTTAGAACAATGTATGTTGGTTTCCTGCTTATGGGCAATAATTTTGAGTCGGTTTCCCGGTCATGGGCGACTTATATTTTGGATTTTCTGAATTTTCTTCCCTCCAGCGTTTGCTAGTTTTGCAATTTGGAGGAGAAGCCATCTATGTACATTATGTGCCATTATAATAGATTAAACTTACTTAGAAAAAAAAAAATTGTTTTAAAATGTAAATTAAATTAAATTAAATATAAATTAATTTTTTTTTAAATCATAATTAAATTAAATTAAGGTATAATGTAAAATTAAATTAAAACATAATTAATATCTAATATTTATCATTCACAAAACCTTTTGATAAAATATAATTTTTTTCAATTAATTAAAAATAAAATATTAATATATTTAATTAGATTTAATATATTATTTTTTATTTATTTATTTATTTTTTTAATAAAAATTATCATTACAATTTAATAAATAAAATTAATATGATGATGATGATGGTTGAGACCAATCTTTGGTCTATCAGACCTAAAGAAAAGAATTATCTAGTTTGATTTAAGATTTTATTCTTATGCTCGAAAAGCTTGGAGAGAAGCCTCCCGAGCTCACTATAATTTTGACATCTTAAAAGGCTAGGAAGGTCAGTATTGCAACAAAGATTATGAAATTGAGCTCTAATGTGGTTGTACGGGAGGCACTCTAAGAGGAAGTGATTTTCATCCTCAATGTTCATATTCTCACAAAGATGACAGATCCTTTCCATCTATGGTGTTTTAGAAACTGTCCAATGACCTATTTCACTATGAAGTTCATAAAAATTCATTCTAATCTTGAATATATTAATTTTCTTCTTAATATTTAAAATTACAATTTAATAAGTATTTCCTTCATAAATATTATAATTTAATAAATATTTACTTCATAAATATTATTCTTCATTATTGGTCATTTCTTTTTTTTCCCACATCCCTTCATAACTCTCTTTTGTTCTACACTTAAAACCACTCAATTTACAAAAATATAATTAGTTTCAAACATTTTCATTCACCTGAAAACTTCTTTTTAATGGTTACATATAAACCTAAATTTGTATATATTTATCACCTAAATTTGTATGGCTCCAAGGGCCTTTTGAGACACTTGTAATATATGGAACTTAAAAATGTAAGAAGATTATGTAACTATCCTAGTGCAATGGAAATTTCACGAGTAATGCATTTTATATAAAAGGCTAAAGTGCTATATAATTAATTATTTATTTGTTTATATAAATAGGTATAAGATCTTTAATATGTATTAATGTTATATATATAGCACTTACAAAGGACGTTGCAACTAAATTTCATTATTATAAATTTTGTTTTATATATTTAGATTTTTATGATTAAAGTATTTGTTTGTATGTAATTTTAATGTTTTATTATTTTTATTTTAATTAAGCTAGAGTTATATTTTGTATAAGAAACAATATTAAGCAAGAACATTTGCTACATATTATACTTGTTTAACTTTCTATCAAATTAATAAGATGCGACTTACAACGAAAGAATTGTGGGAACTCTGGAATGTTCCCATATGTTTGTTTTATATTTATTAAGTGATTTTTATTGTTCATTCTCTATTATATTAAATAACATAAAAATATTTATTAAGAGATTTTTATTTATTTCTTAAAATATACTATAAAAAGTTAAAACAATAATTTATTTGATGTCGAGGCTAATTTGTTTTATAATATTAATTTTATATTATTTATTAATTATTTAAATTTATAATATTAATCTCTTAAAACAATAATTTATTTGATGTCGAGGCTAATTTGTTTTATAATATTAATTTTATATTATTTATTAATTATTTAAATTTATAATATTAATCTCTTAAGTTTATTGATAATTTGAATTTAAAATATTTATTAAGAGTTTATTGTTGGACATTGATGTTATTTATTTCTTAAAACATACTCTAAAAAGTTAAAACAATAATTTGTTTGATGTTGACGCTAATTTGTTTTATAATATTAATTTTATAATATTTATTAATTACTTAAATTTATAATATTAATCTTTTAAGTTTATTGATAATTTGAATTTAAAATATTTATTAAGAGTTTATTGTTGGACATTGATGTTATTTATTTCTTAAAACATACTCTAAAAAGTTAAAACAATAATTTGTTTGATGTTGACGCTAATTTGTTTTATAATATTAATTTTATAATATTTATTAATTACTTAAATTTATAATATTAATCTTTTAAGTTTATTGATAATTTGAATTTAAAATATTAATTTAAAATATTTATTAAGAGATTTTTATTGTTGGACATTGATGTTATTTATTTCTTAAAACATACTCTAAAAAGTTAAAACAATAATTTGTTTGATGTTGACGCTAATTTGTTTTATAATACTAATATTTTAATATTTATTAATTCTTTAAATTTATAATATTAATCTTTTAAATTTATTGATAATTTGAATTTAAAATATTAATCTTTTAAATTTATAATATTAATACCTTAAATTATATATGTGTGTGTGTGTGTGTTTTTAATATATAGTTTATGTATAGTTAATATTATCACTATAATATTATATTATATTTTAATTTAATATATTGTCTTTATATAATTAGTATTATTAATATATTCTAACTATATATAAGATAATATAATAATTATTAACTATAATAGTGAGAGAAAATACTTATAATTAGTAATTAGTAATAATTTAATGCTATTATTATCTTATAATATAATAATCATAATTATATGACCATTTCCATGAGAGGGAGTCGTAACTGACTAATTTTTCATGATTTTTGAATAGTCCACTTAGCACTCATTGCATCGCGTGATGCTCAGGGGTGAAGAAATGGGATTGAAACTAGTGAAATGAATCACATAACGTCAATCATCACTTCTGGGGCTTGCACCTAGTAACCAAGACTTCTCGGGAGGTCACCCATCCCAGAACTCCTCTAGCTCAAGCGCGCTTAACTGTGGATTTTTCCCCACAATCAAGCCCACTTAGCTTGCTACCTCATTTGCAAAACCTTAGCAAGTATTGTGCCTCGTGAACCATTCAAGTAGAGCTCCCTTTACTCTTTTGTATTTCAAGAATGAGGGGTTTCCGCAGTGCATTATATTAGATATCATTTTTGGGATTCAACTACGTTAATCAAGTCATTCATCTATGACCATTTCCATGAGAGGGAGTCACACTCATTTCATCGGGTGATGCTCACAGGGGTGAAGAAATGGGATTGAAACTAGTGAAATGAATCACATAGCGTCAATCATCACTTCTGGGGCTTGCACCCAGTAACCAAGACTTCCCGGGAGGCCACCCATCCCAGAACTCCTTTGGCGCAAGCGCACTTAACTGTGGAGTTTTCCCCACAATCAAGCCCACTTAGCTTGCTACTCCATTTGCAAAACCTTAGCAAGTATTGTGCCTCATGAACCATTCAAGTAGAGCTCCCTTTACTCTTTTGTATTTCAAGAATGAGGGGTTTCCGCAGTGCATTATATTAGATATCATTTTTGGGATTCAACTGCGTTAATCAAGTCATTCATCTATGACCATTTCCATGAAAGGGAGTCACACTCATTTCACCGAGTGATGCTCACAGGGGTGAATAAATAAGATTGAAACTAGTGAAATGAATCACATAGCGTTAATCATCACTTCTGGGGCTTGTACCCGGTATAACCAGGACTTTCCGGGAGGTCACCCATCCTAGAACTCCTCTGGCTCAAGCGCACTTAACTATGGATTTTTCCCCACAATCAAGCCCACTTAGCTTGCTACCCCATTTGCAAAACCTTACCAAGTATTGTGCCTCGTGAACCATTCAAGTAGAGCTCCCTTTACTCTTTTGTATTTCAAGAATGAGGGGTTTCGGCAGTGCATTATATTAGATATCATTTTTGGGATTCAACTGCGTTAATCAAGTCATTCATCTATGACCATTTCCATGAGAGGGAGTCACACTCATGGGTGATGCTCACAGGGGTGAAGAAATGGGATTGAAACTAGTGAAATGAATAACATAGCGTCAATCATCACTTCTGGGGCTTGCACCTGGTATAACCAGGACTTCCTGGGAGGTCACCCATCCCATAACTCCTCTTGCTCAAGCGCGCTTAACTATGAAGTTTTCCCCACAATCAAGCCCACTTAGCTTGCTACCCCATTTGCAAAACCTTAGCAAATATTGTGCCTCATGAACCATTCAATATTACTAATAAATATATAATTATTACTGATCATAATAGTGAAAGATAAATAAGTATAATTAATAATAACTAAATGCTATTATTATGTTATATGTTAGATATATTGTAGTTTGAAATATAGTTATTAATATTTGAAACCTCGATGAATTCTAATCATAATTAGATAGTTTGTTATTTAACATATAAATGTTAAAATTATACCAAGTTTTTTATGACAGACATTTACTAATCAATAAAACCTAAATTGATTCAATTTTAAATTTTAATACAAATTTGAATTTAATATTTTTATTTTAATTTAGTTATATTTAAACTAAATCGTAAGCAACAGCTACTATGTAGCCCTTGTTTAATCTATACTAGGATAATGATTTTTTTTTAAAGCTTGGCAGGACTAAATCTTCATCATGTCCACCCTATAGAGAGGATAATGATTATTTTTAGACAATATATTTGGGAGAATTTTTTGGATGCCTATATTTTATTTAAATAATAGTATTTAAAGTAAACTTTAGATTTTTCATCACACTAGATCAAGTTAATCAATACAACACCAAGTCAATACTTTATAAAGAAATTATTTATAACTAATAAAAATAAAAAAATAACTTATAATGAGAAAACACAGGATAAACCCTATGTTTTTTTTAACAAAGAGCAAACATTGAGATTTCAAACGAGATAAACAGGGCGACAAGTTTTCCTCACAACCACCTAGGCTACACCTAATTTACAATGAATTTTTGTTCACTAAAGACCAACCTTTGTTTATAAAATAAAACTACAACAAAAGGGACTAAAATTAATTATTCTAGTTTATCATATTGATTTTACTATAAAAAATAATTAATTTAGTTTACGTAGTTAAAAAAGAATAAAAACTTGAAAAAGAAAAAAAAAAATGAAATTAACTGATTTGATTTAACAAAGCTTAGAGGGTTAGAATTAACTCAATGGATCAAGTTTTGAATTTGAATTTGTCTATACAAGTATTTTGTTAATCTCTAGAATCCATGAAACACATTTAAAAAAACAAAAAGAAAACTAATTTGATTTAACATATTATTATTAGGTTTAAATGTTTTGGAAAACTTCTATGAAGTCATAGTTAATCTCTAGAATCCATGAAACAAGTTTTAAAAAAGAAAAAGAAAAACTAATTTGATTTAACATATTATTAGGTTTAAATTTTTTGGAAAAGTTCTATGAAGTCTTTTTCATTTGGATGAGTTGATAAGTTATTAAAATTTGAAAAGATACAAAATGAGAACTAATGTCTATATAGATAGGATAGTTAAAGAAAAGGTTTTTCATCCTTCACTTCTTTAACATTAGAAAAATAATATATATATATATATATATATATATATATGTTAATGTTTTATAAATAAATCTGATTATGTTTTATAAATAAATTTGAAAATAATAATAGAGATCCCAGACAGAGGATATTAATGCAGAATAAGGCTTTGGAGATGCTAATAGGGTTCAACAGAACTTGATATAAGTGGAATCATGGTTTTGAGGGAAAATATCTTAAAAGGCACTTCATGTATCTATGCTAATCAAAAGACTCGAGTGTATTACCAAAAGATTCCCTTTAGAGGCCTCATTTGGCATTGTCAAACAACAATTGTTGTCATGTTGTTAGATACCAAGATGGCGATCCTACTAATATTTATCTTTTTGAAACTTTTGTTGTGACTTCTTAATTACCTTATATGCAAGTTCAAATTTGTTGCTGATAGACAAACAATAACTTCATTATGCAAGTTTAGATTTGTTCCTGTTGCATTTAAATATGGAGGGGGAAGCATATTCTGCTCCTGGGAATGGAAATCAAATCGATGGTAAGGTCTTGCAAACCTTCCAGAAAAGCTTTATTTAGGTGCAGAGTATTTTAGACCAGAATCGGTTGCTTATTAAATTTATAAATCAAAATCACGAATCCACGAGTTTTCAGATCGTAAATTGCAGCTGAATGCTTTTATTTTCTTGCAAGAAACTTATTAGGCATTTGATTACTATGTTTTAGATAAGCAATTGTGACAATGGGCTTAGTTCCCTCCAATAGCACCTGAAAATGACTCTAGAGTAAAGCAAGGGATAAAAAAATTTAGTGTGAGATTTACGTTAGTCCTGTCAGCATCCTCTCCAAATTGCATGAGATTACGAGTCCCTGAAATCATAGCTTCCTTCAAGACATTAAGGAGTTCTCCAATTCTAGATAATAAAGACATAGAAAAGGGATATCATATTCATTGTTGTTCCCATGAATGTGCTTAAACACATAAAAATGAATAATTTGATTTTTAGCAGCCAGAGACATCTGCAAACAATCCAACTGATATTTGGATATTTTTTTTTTCCAAATGTGTTTTGAATAAAATTTGCCTAGCTAGCCAGACAGACAGGTCCAGGCTCTCTGCTCATCAAGAGGTATTTATGCAATTTTTCATCACCTTTTGCTTTTCCATTTTCAATGGAAAAATTGTATAATGCAACTGGTGAAGACAATGCGGCCATGTCTCTTCTTGTTGGTTGCAGATGGCTTTGATTTGAGGCATTAAATATCCTGCGTTTATTGTAAATTTACGTTATTTTTAATTTAGTTTTTAATGGAATCTTATAACTTAATAAGGCGTTGGATTGAGAAACATATATGCTTACTTAACTACAGCTAATAAATAGATCACTATACCACTCTACCATTACTTAACTATAGCTAATAAATAGACCACTATACCACTATACCAAATCAAAACTCATTGAAAAAACAAAACAAAATCACAAGCAATTTTTGCAACAAATTAAACTAAAACCACTTAATTATTATAAAGATTATTTACACACAAAAAAAATTAAAATTTACGACAATGAAATCGTCTCACTCGGAACTGTCTGCCAAGAGAGTGACAATACTTGAAGATGACGACTTAGCAGTCCTTATCTGAAATATGTTCCAAGAGGAGATACCTTACAACCAACCAGAAGAGACATGACCGCATTAACCATCCTTACTTTGTAGGATATAACGAGGCAGGGGTGGAAAAGGTATGGATTTTTCTTTGTGTCTTTTGGATCTTGCACTTTAGATGATGTGGTGTATAATCACAAGTAGGATTGGATTATTGTTTTGCCTAATTTTCATATAAGCGCATACTCAATGCCAGATATTGATCCTTTTCCATGGGAATTGAAATAGCTTTACCTAATGAAGCATACTCTGAAACTGATCACTATGACAAACTTCACCTATATCCCTCGCAACCGCTTTTAGAGCATTATGATTTATCAAGGATTAACTTCAAGGGGGAGACATATGAGTGCCCATAATATATATATATATATATATATATATATATATATATATATATATATAAGATTAAAAAATTTAATTTTTTATTTGTGTACATTCTAAGTGTATTTATATTGTTGAATGATTTCATTGACACTATTGTAATCAACACTGTAGGAATTCACAGTTTTGAATTGATTAGCTAATTAGGAAAACTAATGCATCTACAGTCACCATTCATATATACTTTTATCTTCTATCGGCATATCTTTGCACCCTTTTGGTGCAAATGTCAGTATAATAATTATTAACTATCTTATAATAATTATTAACTATGAGAGAAAATACTCATAATTAGTAATAATTTAATGCTATTATTATCTTATGTTAATTATATTATAATTTGAAATATAATGATTAATATAATATTAAATAATAACATATTTTATACTAATTTATGATATAATATAATAACCATAACTATATGACCATTTCCATGAGAGGGAGTTCTAACTGACTAATTTTTCATGATTTTTGAATAGTCCACTTAGCACTCATTGCATCGGGTGATGCTCACAGGGGTGAAGAAATGGGATTGAAACTAGTGAAATGAATCACATAGCGTCAATCATCACTTCTGGGGCTTGCACTCGGTAACCAAGACTTCCTGGGAGGTCACCCATCCCAGAACTCCTTTGGCTCAAGCACGCTTAACTGTGGAGTTTTCCCCACAATCAAGCCCACTTAGCTTGCTACCACATTTGCAAAACCTTAGCAAGTATTGTGCCTCATGAACCATTCAAGTAGAGCTCCCTTTACTCTTTTGTATTTCAAGAATGAGGGGTTTCCGCAGTGCATTATATTAGATATCATTTTTGGGATTCAACTGTGTTAATCAAGTCATTCATCTATGACCATTTCCATGAGAGGGAGTCACACTCATTTCACCGGGTGCATTATATTAGATATCATTTTTGGGATTCAACTACGTTAATCAAGTCATTCATCTATGACCATTTCCATGAGAGGGAGTCACACTCATTTCACCGGGTGATGCTCACAGGGGTGAAGAAATGGGATTGAAACTAGTGAAATGAATCACATAGCGTCAATCATCACTTCTGGGGCTTGCACCTGGTAACCAAGACTTCCCGGGAGGTCACCCATCCCATAACTCCTTTGGCTCAAGCGCGCTTAACTGTGGAGTTTTCCCCACAATCAAGCCCACTTAGCTTGCTACCCCATTTGCAAAACCTTACCAAGTATTGTGCCTCATGAACCATTCAAGTAGAGCTCCCTTTACTCTTGTATTTCAAGAATGAGGGGTTTCCGCAGTGCATTATATTAGATATCATTTTTGGGATTCAACTGCGTTAATCAAGTCATTCATCTATGACCATTTCCATGAGAGGGAGTCACACTCATTTCACTAGGTGATGCTCACATGGGCGAAGAAATGAGATTGAAACTAGTGAAATGAATCACATAGCGTCAATCATCACTTCCGGGGCTTGCACCCGGTAACCAGGACTTCCCGGGAGGTCACCCATCCTGGAACTCCTCTGGCTCAAGCGCGCTTAACTGTGGAGTTTTTCCCACAATCAAGCCCACTTAGCTTGCTACCCCATTTGCAAAACCTTAGCAAGTAATGTGCCTCATGAACCATTCAATATTACTAATAAATACATAATTACTACTGATCATAATAGTGAAATATAAATAAGTATACTTAATAATAACTAAATGCTATTATTATGCTATATGTTAGTTATATTGTAGTTTGAAATATAATTATTAATATTTGAAACCTCGATGAATTCTGATCATAATTAGATAGTTTGTTAACATATAAATGTTAAAATTATACCAAGTTTCTTGTGACAGACATTTACTAATCAATAAAACCTAAATTGATTCAATTTTAAATTTTAATACAAATTTGAATTTAATATTTTTATTTGAATTTAGTTATATTTAAACTAAATCGTAAGCAATAGCTACTATGTAGCTCTTGTTTAATTTATATTAGGATAATGATTTTTTTTTAAAGCTTGGCAGAACTAGATCTTCATCATGTCCACCCTATGGACATGATAATGATTATTTTTAAACAATATATTTGGGAGGATTTTTTGGATGCCTATATTTTATTTCAATAATAGTATTTAAAGTAAACTTTAAAATTTTCATCACACTAGATCAAGTTAATAAATACAACACCAAGTCAATACTTTATAAAGAAATTATTTATAACTAATAAAAAAAAAAAAAAAAACTTATAATGAGAAAATACAGGGTAAACCCTATGTTTTTTTAACAAAGAGCAAATATTGAGATTTCAAACGAGATAAACAGGGCAACAAGTTTTCCTCACAACCACCTAGGCTACACCTAATTTACAATGAATTTTTGTCCACTAAAGACCAACCTTTGTTTATAAAATAAAACTACAACAAAAAGGACTAAAATTAATTATTCTAATTTATCATATTGATTTTACTATAAAAAATAATTAATTTAGTTTAGCATAGTTAAAAAAGAATGTAAAACTTGAAAAAGAAAAAAAGAATGAAATTAACTAATTTGATTTAACAAAGCTTAGAGAGTTAGATTATTTGATTGAATTCTTGTCGTTAAAGCACCTTTGCTACTGAAAGAAGATTAGCTCAATGGATCAAGCCCTGAATTTGTGATACAACTATTTTATTAATCTCTAGAATCTACAAAACAAATTAAAAACAAAAAAAAGTTCTATGAAGTCATAGTTAATCTCTAGAATCCATGAAGTCATATTTTTATTAGACTTAAATGTTTTGGAAAAGTTCTATGAAGTCATAGTTAATCTCTAGAATCCATGAAACGCGTTTTAAAAAAGAAAAAGAAAAACTAATTTGATTTAACGTATTATTAAATTTTTTGGAAAGGTTCTATAAAATCTTTTTCATTTGTATGAGTTGATAAGTTATTAAAATTTGAACAGATACAAAATGAGAACTAATGTCTATATAGATAGGATAGTTAAAGAAAAGGTTTTTCATCCTTCACATTAGAAAAACAATATATATAGCAATTAAAATTTCTGTTAATGTTTTATAAATAAATTTGTTTATGTTTTATAAATAAATTTGATTTTGGATAAATGAGATTAATAAACTTAGCAAACCATGACCCCACAAAGCCTTCGCATATTTTGATTGTGACTCGAGTGACACAACAAATGGGAGTGAAAGCTGTTTTGTATTTTTGTTATTTCCAACTCTCTCTTATCACGTTAAAATGGAATTTAGTTTGGTACAAATAACCAAGCTTGTTGGCATATGCAAGGGAAAATGGATGCTCACAACTTCTGATTCTATGCTTGTCATATTATTCCCATTTTGAATCTTCTATGACAAATTAATTTTTTTACATGTACACATATATAGAAAACGAAATAAAATATGTAGATATACTTTCTAAAGAAAGTCTAAATATGGAACGGGGTTCGTGGCACATCCAGGAGCAACATGAAAGATTTGGAGTTTTACCACACCCAGTTTATAGGATGGGTGGTCAAAATTAAAAAACAACAATTTTTTTTTCTCATGTCTCTCTATTAAAATATAGATGAAACATGATCATGTTATATATAGATATATATATAAATAATATGCTAAAAAAATAATTTATTTGAATGTTAGAAAATTATAGCTTTTCAAGTTCAAATAATTTTTTTTTTTTGATAATTAGGCTGATAGGCCTTCTCTTATGAAAGAGATGCAGTTTTTGATCGTCAACATATTCATTCTCCTATTGACACCTGTTCTCTGACTGACCCCTGTTTTCCGACTGACATCTGTTGGCAAAAACCCTTATTCTTGTCCTGAAGTAACAAACGTCGACTGGCTGTTGCAGAAATTGTTCATCAATCTCCGCATGGTGTGCCTGCATCAATCGAAATGCCCAAGGCTTGTGGCTGCCTCCACTCTTCGTCCTCAACTAAACGGAATCCCCACAGACTTGCTTTGGCACGCAAGCTCGAACCTCGACCAGCCGTTGTGGAGAAATGTGCCTACAGTGCGACCGAAAATGCTGGTGAATAACTGCAAGCTTCCACCTGCCATGCTCTCAGAAACCCAATTTCGACTTCTCCAGATTCCAATTTCCTCCCACCTGCAGCTGAAGAGAATAGGGTTTTGCTCAACAGACACTACAGTCTTTCACTTTGCCGAAAAAACATTTTTCCTCCCAAAACCGCCTTGGACTCTACTCGTGCAGTTGCATGCAGGTTACTCTACTCGTGCAGTTGTGTGCAGGTTCCGCGTAAGCCCATTTGGTCATTGTTATTATTATTTCAGGTTCCATTTCGTTTCTGCATGAATTTTCCTGAATGAAACGACAAAATTTGTTTTCAGTTTGAAGGTTGAATGCAAACTTTGCTTTTGATGTCCCATTCCCAACTTTTGCAAATTCCATTGCCTAAGAAGGCCAAATGTAAATGTGGACCGTATTCTATTTTAAAACAAATTCTTATACCTTAGAAGTTGAAAATCTTGTAACTATGCTTTGTACTTTGTTTTCAATAGATATTCTCCTCCCAAAACCGCCTTGGACTGTACTCGTGCAGTTGCGTGCAGGTTCCGGGTAAGCCCATTTGGTCATTGCTATTATTATTTCAGGTTCCATTTCATTTCTGCACGAATTTTTCTGAACGAAACGACAAAATTTGTTTTCAGCTTGAAGGTTGAATGCAAACTTTTCTTTTGATGTCCCATTCCCAGCTTTTGCAAATTCCATTGCCTAAGAAGGCCAAATGTAAATGTGGACCGTATTCTATTTTAAAACAAATTCTTGTACCTTAGAAATTGAAATTCTTGTAAGTATGCTTTGTACTTTGTTTTCAATAGATTTGTTTCGATTATTAGTCTCAAATGTAGCTCTGGTTCGTATCTCTAACTTCTTTTCCAAAATTAAATTGTTAGGAAGACCCATATTGAACTTGGGATTATATCGTGTTTCAACAAGCAAATTGCAATTTAGAATTGGAAATTTTATACAACCTTGTTGTAAGCAATATGATAACCCTTTGTAACACCTACTCTGCCATTTGCTGAAGAATGGACCTTTAGAGACTCCCATGCAACCAGGATATAAAAGAGATGATAATGGACACCCTGCCTCAAGTCTCTATTGGGCCTGAAATTTTTTTATGGCGGCTGCATTATTTAGCATTGCAAAGCTTACAGTTGTATAACATTCCTCAACCCAGTTTACAAAAGCCAGGACAAAACCATTCTACATCCCACCCTAATTGAATGACAGGTTATCTTTTTTGGTAACAAACGAATTCCATCGTAGAACTCAACAGCTTTACAACTAATATCTTGATACAACCCTACAATCCTGCAATAAAGAGTACTGAATTTATTTGCAAGATTATATCCCTTTCAACCAACAATTTGCTATGTAGAATCAAATGTTAACATAGATTGCATTTCCTGTTGCGGTCATTTTTCTTACTGAACAACCTTTTTAAAACCGAGTTAGCTTAGAGTTCAAGACTTGTTCAGGTGAAAACGTACAAAGCGTTATTCCCCTTATTTCATATTTGAAACTTGTAATGACTATATTTGCAATTTTGCACCCATAGATTAACTAATTATGCCAATCAACATTACATATGGATGGTAGGATTACGTACAAAAAATAAGAGTCTTGAGGAGAGTCTGGAACACTGGCATGCTAATGGAAGACTTACATGATCATTCAGTCTGTGCGGATTCTTCACATTAATAATCTTAAATTTATTGTTTTCTTGTCAAATCTGTTTTCATTCACTTTTGTCAGTTCTGTTGCCTAATTTTTGGATAGGAAAATCCATCCTCGAGCAGAAGCTTGCTTCTGATCAGATTTGGCAATGTTTAATTCATCTGGAATCTCTTTCTCACAGTAATTTGGATCATGCAAATTTTATGTAGTCTCTACGTGTTGTTCGTGAATTTTAGAAGTTCTGTTTTATCCTTATTCATTTAATGCATCGAGGTTAAATACATACCTTTCTGTCATTAATAAATCTGGTATTAGCATGGATACATGGATTTTTGGAATACTCTGTTATATTTGCGAATGTAATTGCAGCGTTATATATAATATTGTGTGAGATGACTAAGAAGTATCATATTTACTGTAATCAGGCTTGAGCACAAGAGAGTTGTTCATGGAAACGTGAATGTAAAGATACAGGATGCGAACAAAACTCAACCCATATATTATCAGTTAAACCATAGTCACCAAAAGCTACTTTCACATTGCACAACAGTTTGTATTCAAGAACCCTCCCAAAGATATCCATTGCTCTGTTGTTTATGGAGTTCATAAATATAGGCACATAACACGTTTAGTTTTAACATTCAGATAAGAAATTGAATTGAGATCAAGATCTCCTAACTGGAAAGGCACGTAGTGTGTCACCATTCTTTACTGACATTTTTATTGGATGTATGTCATCATAATAGTTATTTGAACTTTTTGTAGTATTGGGTGCTGAACAGTAGGATGTGATGTTTTCTCTTTCTATGCCTATTTGTTTATGATAGTCTGCTTGTATGATGCTTTACTGATTTGTGGCTATCCCAGCATGCCAATCAAATGCTAACACTTAGCATGTTGTCCATCAAAAGCATTCCTAGTTACAAAAGTCATTCAGTTATGTTGCATGTTGTCCATCAAAAGAATTCCCAGTTACAGAAAGGATTCAGTTAGATTGATGTGTGGTGTCATGAGTGGAAAGTAAAAATAAAAATTGACGATTGGTTCTGTATTTATGTATTTGTTGTGGTCAAACGCTTGAAGGACGTGGCTATCAACAGGAGGAATTTCAGTGAAAGCCAGGTCCATTTTTGACAGTCGTGGAAATCCTACTATTGAGGTATGTCATGGGTTCAGTCCTTCATACTCGTTTAGATGTAGCTCCAATACTGGTAAATCAGTATTTTTTTGTTGATTTGTTGAAAATCTGATGCTGGTATTAGCAGTCTGTATTTAGATTAGAACCATGGGAATGGCTTGATATTCTGTCTACCCCATTAAGGGTTCACTGACGAACGGGGTTCTGGTATTTATAGTGTTGATGGAATTGTTGTGTTTCTGATGTTGGTTCTTGTTGCTGTGGCTTAAATTCAATTGAAATGTTGTTTTTCGCATTTGTTAATAACCATACAGTGGTTTGGGGGTTTTGATACATAGCCTAAGGTTTTTTCTTTAAACCTCTATAAATATATCCATCTCAGATTTCTCTGAGTCCATTAAGCCAGTGTTGATTCTTTAAAATGTCCATGGAATCCATTTGTTGTGTAGATTGACAATGCCACCCATTGATACCTAATTGAAGAGTTTTTGATTTAAGCCCTTGTAAATCTATTTATGCTAGATTCCTTGAAGAGTCCACTTGTTCGCATCTCAACTCTTTATGATCTTTCTGATGTCCATCTGTTGTGTAGATTGACAGTGGCACCCAATTACCTACAGCGTAACACTTCCTCCTAGAGTTTTATAATTAAAAAAACCACAATGTTCCAGGAAATTTCATAATTAAGCTATTTAATGACACAAATAAAATCTCGCATTAGATTAAAGTCTAGTCAAATTTGATTGTTGATTTATATAAACTGAGAAAATGCTCCACATGAACACAAACCTAATTGGTTTGTTGCACATTCAATGTGATTATATCATAACCCTTAATGCCTGGTGTGGAACTAATGAGCCCAAGACAGAATTCCCAGCCTGCAGCAAAGCTATTGTGCCCAATATGAGCAAGTATTCTCTTGGTGGGCCCTTCATGCTTTCCATGGCACTTATAGCATACATCTTACCTTCCAGGCATATTCTAATATCTGTGATATTGAAGCTAAACCCATAGCCTTACTATTGTATCAATTTTACACCTGTTTGTTTCCTGGCTTTTCTATAGTTTCACATGGTATCATAGTCATGGTTGTGGCTAGAAATTTCCTATCCCTATGCCTAAATGAATATTGTGGTTAGAGATGGGATTTTGTAGTTTCTAACCACACCTAAATGTGGCATTGTGACCTTGTTCATCATCAAGATGCAATACATCTTAGTGGCAGAGTTATCATGGCAAAGGCAGACCCTTGCTTTGTTTCCTAGCGTTTCTAAAAGTTCACACTTTCCATGACTGTCTCTGATTGGTTTGTTGGAATGTTACATTTGCCATTTACTTGTAGGATTACTGTGCATTCATATGATGGAAACATGTTTGATATCTCAAAATGTCCCTTTCTATCTTTTATTTATTCTATATAGCTTGGATAACTCTGTGAGAATCAGTTTAGAACCAGGTATTCAGATTCACATTCTTAGTTTAATGTATAAACATGTATGATTATGCAAAATCATTCATAGCAACTATTGCTTTCAACCAAGTTGATCAATCATATGAGCTTCATTATTGCAGAATCTTTTGCTCTCTTTTAACTTAGAAATCTGAGCTATGAAAGCAGGGTGAAACCCTGTAAATACATTTGTTGGGCTATATCGTCTCAACCAAAGTAGAATGCTTTTGACAATTGGTTCTGTATTTCTCTATAGTTGTTAGACATTTTCATGTTGCCATAACCATTTTAGTTTCATTCCTCTTGGTCAGATAAATTGATCCTTCACTTTTCTTTTTTCTTTTTGGACCTTGAGATCGTAAGTCTCAGGACTCTCTGCAACCATGTTCTTACCATGATTTGGGAGATCCACACCAGCTGTTCTGAGAATCCCTGAATGATCTCAGGCACAAATGTTCTGGTCATACTTCAAACCATCCTCTCTCTTAAATTCAGATCCAAAATTCTCAAGCAAGAGCGTGAACGATGAAAAATCATTTGCTTATCTTTGCATGCCCTACTCCTATTGGTGTTGGCCCATTGCAATAGCGTCACACAAACTTATGTCTTAGAAAACTAAGCATTTCAGATTTGAAGGCACAGTGACATGGTAGTCTTTATAGAGAATTGAATAAGAGCACATATATGTTTGATTGTCATTAAATATTATAGCTTTTATGTCCATCAAGCTAGGATTAAAAATTAAGACTTTGGATTTATGATGTATATATAATTGATTTTGTCTTGAAAACTGAATTTAGTGAATATCTAAATTTGAAAATGAATTGAAATACGAATATGTGGTGTCATTGATTTTATTCTCTAACATTTTTGTGATTTATTGTGAGAATTTTTTTTAGCATTCAGAAGTTGTTTCATAGCCAATTGAATCTGTTTATTACCATGGATTTGGAAATGGTTTTTAGCTTTCTTAAGCATATGGTGTCTAATGATTAAAAAATGTAGACCAGTGGACTGACTTTCTGACCAATTTGCAGACACCCATTTTATGCCAAAGCAGCTCGCTGTCATGCATGTTTCAGAGCTCTGCGCCTTGTTAGGCATCTTGAGCTAAAGGGAGCTGAATTGCTACAAAGGATCCCTCAACCCTTTTTATCTTTGCATCTGAGATTTGAACCTGACATGATAGCTTACAGTAGATGTGAGTATATCTTCTCTTCTAGACAAGGCAAGCTTGATGGGATTGTCTGGCAATAGCAGAGCTGCATTGGACTACTATATATCCATCAACAGTGAGGCATACATTGGAACATATTTTGGGAACATGGACAAGATGGTAGCTGCAATGAGAGCTTTGAGTGGACGACCAAACACAATTTTTCTCAACAGGAGAGCTTTTGCAGAAGCTGTTTCTCAAGGTCTCAATGGAGTGAGGCTGGAAGATTATTTGTGGGAGGCTCACAGGGATGCTTTAGTTGATGGAAGAGGATCTGCTCTACCTGATTGCTTTTGCATGTCCAACATTACAGATTCACATTAATTGTGATGATAATTTAGTTATATGCTATCTCCATATTTCATGCTTTCAGAAATCTGATTTCATCTTTGGAGTGGATCTTCGAGATGGGATATTTCTGTTCTTTTTTTAAAGTTTGTTGCCAGATTTTTACATTGGTTTTGTTAGTTGCAGAGGGGAAGGGAACCACAACATATAAAAATTATGTTGCTTCTGATCATTTTCTGATCATTTTGCAGCAAAGGAATATAAATTTTTAGTAGCTACCACTTTATTCAATTTATGTTTTCTGATGGTCTATAACTTTTTACTACACTGTCTTATCCATCTGGGTCAGGTGTGTAAGTAACAACAAATTTTAGCCTGTTACCTATTTCTAAATGAAATAGAGTTTCCGAATAGAATACCACTTTGTCCTATCGATCATGCTGCGTCTCAGGCATAAACACCTTCCATTTAGTCTGTGTGTGTATAATGTCAAATTAACACCATGTTTTAAGCTTTGACAACATTGGGATGGATAATCTTATATGCTACAAAAAAATTGTGCAAAAATATACAAAATCTCCTTCATCTCAAAAACTACAATTACTTCAAATTAATTGCCCCAGAGCCTTCTGAGGCAACTGCTAGTATACAATAAATATATACATTTTCTTTATATCTACAATGTATAGTTGCATATATATATATAAATAATATGTTAAAAAAATAATTTTTTTGAACGTTAGAAAATTACAGCTTTTCAAGTTTAGATTTTTTTTTTTTAAACAATGTGCAATAAATATATACATTTTCTTTATATCTACAATGTATTATAGTTGCATTTATTCTCTGAAAGAATGAAAATTATTTATTTTTAAAAGAAAAGATTAATTTACTTATTTTGATCATTATAAATTTTATATGAATAATTAAATTATTTAAATTATTTTTTATTTTTTAAATTAAATTAAACCGTTTATAAATAAATAAATTTTTATTAAAATTATAATTTTTATTATAATTAATTTTTTTAACCAAAAAAAAGTATCATCATATATTTAATATTGAATATAAAATTTAGATAAGCCTTTTAAATTGAAGTACACAATCATTTCTACCATCTTTTTAATGACTTTTCAAATTGGAATCTTCCTATGATTTTTTATATATGAATTTTGTTGAATTTTTTTTTTATGACTTTTCATATTGGAATCTTTATATGATTTTTTAGATATGAATTTTGTTGAGATTTAAAAATAGATATTTAATTATGAATTTTGTTGCAGAGGCTTCTCAACAAGCTTGCTTGCTGTTGTCAACCAACAGACTTTGGCCTTGCTTAGTTTCTTCTTAATTCTTTATGTGAACCCAACTGTGAACCCAGATGAACCTACTGAACCTTCACGCAACTAGCGGCCTTTCACACGGCTTCCCTCGCCTTCACACGGCCTTGGCGTCCCTCAGTATTTTCGCGAACCTCCAGCGAACTTATGGCGAACTTTCAAGAACAAACAGTGTCTAAGCAGCAATAACAAATGCACAGAGTGACAGTACTTAAATGCGGAATTGATGAAAAATATCTCTCTTTATTGATTAGCAGGATGCTTCACCATCAGATTACAGACTCATGGATTCAATACTCTTTATCAGAGATCGACTGTGATGGCTTTTACTGGACTTATGATACTCAAGAATGAGCGATCTTTACCAGAGGCTTCCTGGCCGAATCACAGACTCTGTCTCAGAGCTAATAACACACAGACATATAATTACAGACTCAATCTAAGAACTGGCCACTTTAGGTTCTGATGTATGCCGAGCACATACACCCGCAGGCTTCTCAGTTCTCCTAAGGACTGTGAGTTCAAACTCCGTGATGCAAGCAGATCGCAATAACTTGCGCAGATGCAGAGCAGGGAGAAAACTCGGACTCAAAAACACAAATGCAAAGACTCAAAACTCCAAATGCCGATGGTTACAAATGAGCCTTACCCCTCCTTATATAGATTGGAGAGGGGGACAAACATTCCTGTAGACCATCCGATTATTGACACATGGAAGGTGGATCATCGTTTTCGGGTAACCCTTGTCGGGACATCCGCACGGAGATTCGATCCTTCCGACAGATTTTTAGTGAAAGTGGGTGAATGTACACTGTGGATACCTTTAAGGACAAGGCCCATGAGAAAACCGAATTATCGAATACAGAGGAGATACTTTTCGGACAGATGAAAAGCCTCCGAGAAAAGCTCTGTCACTGTTAACCTGTGACTAGGTTATGTACAAAGGGAATACTTTGATTTTAGTGGGGCTCCCGAGACCCACTCGTACTGGTTGAAGCAGCAGCTGCAAGAGAATCTAAGATTGTAGTACCAGGATATCTGAGTCCATAGAATTCGTCATCCCAGGCCTTGGTGTAGATACGTCGGATGATCATTGGCTTGTTGAGGATGATCTGGTGCTTGATCTTAGTCATGACGAGCCATTGGTAGTGCATTTGCATGTAGGACTTTAGAATAGGATTCCTCATTTTGTATTCTAGTCCTGTAATTTCTCCCACTTTTTGGCAGGGATAGTGGAAGCATTCTCCGGCTGGTCCTTCTAGAGAATCTGTACAAAACCTATGACAATAGGTTTCATAATAGTTTGGGTCCATGCTGAATGGACTGACCCCATAATGATGCCACCAGTCAGATAACCACGGCACCTCAGGTTCTCTTGAATTTATCCATGTAGGAGCAAACTTTAGTTTTGTGTAGTGGGTTTCTTCTCGTCCATCTTTATTTAATAAGTCCCACCACAATCTTCTATATCCTGCAAAATCATAAACAGTATCAGGAAAAATAAGATTTGGATTATTGTCTGGCCATGTTTGAAATCTTCCACTTGTATACTGGCCAGGATTCCTTATCCTGTTTATGGTAAAATATTTGTAATAAACTCTTGATCTATCTCCACCACCAGTACAAATGACGGAGAGGTCCCAAAAGTCTTGGGAGAGTGACCGTTCTGCTTCTTCTGAAGCTGCCATGCTATGTGAATACATCATGTCATGTATCCACCGACTTCCTTTAGGGTACACTCTTCTCTCAGGCACAAAGTGTTGGATGTCATTGTGACTCTGTAGATTTGCATCGAGCACTTGTGTGTTTCGGAGTTGCCATGTCGGTCTCCATTTTTCTGCATAAACAGGCCATGATTCTTCATCTGGAATATATCTGATTTCTTCTCTTTGATTGGCCTGATTCCATTTTGTAAGAATGACCATACAGTGTATTTCTTCTTTCTCAGGATCATTCTTCTATTCTTGGTGTTGGATATACTCTCTGCTGAGGAAGTCAGGGAGGCAATTTTCAGACCCTTTGATATGTTCTACTTCAAAATCGAAGTATGCGAATAAAGCTTTCCATCTTGCAAACTTTGCATCTTCTGGGTCCTTGATGACTTTAGTGATGACTTTCTCCAGAGCTTTAGCATCAGTCCTCAAAAGAAAATGTTTGTTAGCCAGATGAATTGAAAACTTCTTAATGCAATTCCAGGCTGCTTTTACCTCTTTTTCTATTAGAGCATAATTTAGCTCTGCTTTACTCCATACTCCTGAAACAAATTGTACAACCTTTTCTTGCTCCTTTGAACTGTCTTTTTCTGGCTTTTGTTTGAGGACACCTCCCCAACCAATGTTGCTAGCATCTATTTCAACAATTTTGAAGGCATTTTCATCAGCAACATTGAGTATAGGAAGGTTCCGAACCCTGGTCTTGTTTCTGTCTTTAAATCATGTATCTCCTTACTCACCTCCCCCAAAGTGAGTGCACGAGCTTTGCTAGAATTGTGTTGGAGATACGTTTTGGTGTTTCTTTCATAAGAAGC
The DNA here is from genome assembly GCA_034641835.2 of Pinus albicaulis. Classification (NCBI taxonomy): domain Eukaryota; kingdom Viridiplantae; phylum Streptophyta; class Pinopsida; order Pinales; family Pinaceae; genus Pinus; species Pinus albicaulis. The sequence continues at coordinate 543,160,773 of CM076572.1, forward strand.
TTCAACAAAGTTGGGCTTCTTAGCAGAAGAACTGGAAGAACTAGGCATGTTCTTCATGTAAGCTGCAATAAGGGTAGCTTTAAGGTCACCTTCATCCATGGCTCGAATCTGAGCAAAAACTTTAAGATCATCATCATAAACTTGAGCCATGAGAACATGGGGAAGTTCTTCTTCAGCAGAAGAATAGGAATCAGAATCAGACTCAGAACAATGACAGGCGTCTGAGTCAGAACATTGACAATACATATTGACTTGTTCCTCAGAAGAATAGGAGGAATAGTCATCGGAAGAGGAAGAGGCAGAGGACTGTTCTGCATGTTGTTGGATGTGGAGACCAGAACAATTAGAACAGTCAACAGTTTTATGAAAAGAGGAATGACAGTAGGCACATCTAGGCTCAGTTTTGACTGTGGCAGTAGGGCCAGTAGCACTAGTAGATGGCTGTTTATTCTTTTGAGACTTTTTACCCAATCCTCTTTTGGACTCCAGAGCTGTAGGACACATATTTGAGGTGTGACCAGGTTGACCACACAACCAGCAAACAACTTCTTTCATTCTGGCAATTTTAACATCTTTAGGGCGGATGTCATGAGGCTGGTAGTAATGTGTCTTAGGCTTGTAGCGATAATGTCCTCTTCTTTCCTTTGGCCTTCTAGATTCTTTAGGCCTTCCGAGCTCTCGTCTTTTGCCTGAGCTCAATCTGTAGGTGGAGGCTTTACTTCTTTTGTAAGCCTTCTTTGCATGCCTCTTATGCTTTCTGCGATGCACCAAAGGATCATCAACTGTTATTCCATATTTACCACAGAAAGACTTTGTACCAGGAAGTCTATTTAATTTATCTATAGACTTTTTCATCTTAGAACTGGTACATAAAGAAATTAAAACTTTAGTGATTATAGCATAGAAATCTCCCCAGACATAAACTTCAAGTGGTAGGGGGAAGGCTTCTTGCAACTTGAGTATATCAACCAGCTTTGATGGTAAAGCTGCAAGATATACTTGCTTCCACAAAATATTTTTTGGATCCTTGACCAAAAATATGCGCTCAATCCAGTCCCTGTGAAAGTCTTCAAATTGGTTAATATTATTGCACTTTAAATTCATCAAGATCATTTCATTTTTATCACTGAGTGCAAATTCTGCACCACAAAAGTGCTCCTGGATTAGTGCAGTGAGTGCACCAATCATGTTATTCTGAGCTGTGCCATCATCATTAAATTTGACATCACCCTGTTCATCTTTCAAAACTTCTTTTTCCATTTTATCCAACATAACAGGGGGTGACTCTAGCTCCCACCATCTAGCTAGAGTGCCAGTGAAACACTGAATAAGTGTTTTGCATGCTTCTATTTCGCTTTTACCTTCTACACACATCAGTTTATATTCAATAATCATTTGATCAAGCAGTTGCCTGATCTGTGCTGCAGACAAACCATCAATGTTCCACTCCTTATGACTCCCTTCATGGAAAGTCTCTCGGGTTGGAATTTTTCCTGCACCATATAGGTCAGGGGCAACATGTCTAGTAAACTGAGGTTCAAGAGGCTCATATATAGGAAAAGCATGTTTTTCAGAATCTGAGATTTCTAGAGCTTGAGCTATGGTTATTTTCTCAGACTTTTCTTCTAGCTTAGATTCAGACTGCTGGGTTAACTGAGGCACTTCTTTAGGAAAGAGATGAGGAAACTGAGAGATGGGATTTTCAAACTCATGAGGATGTACACTCTTTCCTTTAGTGAAGAAAGAAAGCGGAATAGGCTTGTTTGCTTTCTTTAAATTTAATCTGTCAAACTTGTCAGACAAATGTGTGACTGACTCCCGTGTGGAAATAGACTGTTCTGTTATACAATTTTCCACATCTTCAAATTTTTCAAATGATTTTTCTGAAATATGTCTAACTACTTGTAAATCACACTGAACAAAATTTAAAACTCTATGTACATCATTTACAGAAACTTGGACTGAATCAATTTGATCTTTAACCAGGACAGTTTTTGCAACATTCTTATCTAAAAATAGATATTTAATTTTAATGTTTTATAGATTTTTCATTTTAATGTTTTGAATATAAAATTTTAATTTCATCATTTTAGTTATAAATTTAATGAATAATATTTATTTATTAATTGTTTTTATTTTATTTTTAAATTATATTGAATTATATCTAAATTAAAATTAATTTATATATTAGATGACAAAATGATTTATCTAATAATAATTACTTAATAATGATTGCTATTAAAAAGAAAAAATTATACTATGAATGATCTAAATGCCCTATTATACTATTATGAATGATCTAAATGCCCCTTAAAACACTACACCCCCAATTTGTTCCCAATTCAATTTTTTTTCTAAAATATAAACTTAATAAAAACTAAATTTAACATAAATCAACTAATATAAAGATAATATATATTTTTATCCATATTTAATAATTACGTTGTAAAGCGTTCTTATATGAGAATAACTTTCCTGGTGTTACTCTGGCAATGCGATGGCCGTGCGATCTTTGTGTTAGACGATTAAACTATTTTTGATCGTTGGTTGTCTTGCTATACCATTTTGCATACACCTATGTATGCCCCTGTCTCCTGTCTGCCCACCTGTCTACCAAAATAACAGAAATGCGGTTCCATTCCTCTGTTTCTTGGGTTCACATGACAACTGAATAGCAAGTCTTCCACCGAAATAACAGAAATGCGGTTCCATTCTTCTGTTTCTTGGGTTCACATGACAACTGAATAGCAGGTCTTCCTTATACTCGAGGGTGGGGGAAACTGTCTTTGAACGGATGCACCGGTAAATGGTAAACTATCATATGAATCTATCAAAGCAGCTTATCGAGAAAGGAACAAATCACAAGGTTTTTCATATGGAGAATAGATACAATTACAATAATTTGTTGCATTGATTTATATCAGAGCTTTTCTGCCGATAATTCATTAGTAGAAAATGGATGTATTGACCGTAGCCATTAATGATTCACATGTATATTTCTGTCTAGGTAAGAAGAGTTATCTTGTATTTGCCTTAGCCATTAATGATTTACGTTCTGTTTGGAAGCATACAACGTCAAATGTGTGCAAACACTAAAGACGTAAGTTTCTATCTCCTGATTTTGTGTTTCTTGCATTAAAATAGTCTTAAATAAACCCATTTAATTATAGGTAGGGTTTTTTTTCATTTTCTAGTAGTTCTATAATTTTTGGATTAATATTGTGGTTGTAATATTGAAAGAGAATGACAAATTATTATAGTTATGAGAAAGCTCGTGAAACATGAAGGTTGTTTATGTTTTTTGGCCCACCTAAAGGTTCGGCTTCGCCTGGTTTACAATGTGGAAGAAGACAGATGACAAAATCTTCCTCCAATGACCCAACAACAAGGCGCGTCTCTTGGAGTTTTTCTGGAAGAAAATTTCTTTGTATTCGGCAGCCAACATGCACAGAATGCATAAATTTTTATAATAAAAAAACGAGCATCTGCACAAGGGTGGATAATATGTGGAAGTTCGAGCAATCATTCTTGTCATACATAGTTGCTTTTGGGCATTTGTATACGTCCTGAAAACTTAGCTGGTGTATCGTTTGTGCTGCGACCATGGAGATATGAATATCGTCTCTGGTTGAAAAGATTTCCAGCTTCCCGTAGAGAGTCTTTTTTTATATTTGTATTTCTCTTCAAATTTAATTCGGTTTTATAAAGATACATCACTAAAGTTCTTGGAAATTGAATTTGTTTTCTAATTTGATTCAATTCACGTTTGGGACAAAGTTCATTTTAGAAGTTTTGAAAACTAATTATAATGAAGAAAATTTAAATTAGTTTTACCAAAATATTAAAAATAAATAAATAATAAATAATTAAAATTAATTAATTACACATTATTATTTTTTTAAGATTTTTTTGAGTAGTCTTCAAGTGTTTTTTTTTTGAGTTTTTGGCTAATTTGTGGCTGGAATTTGTAGAAAAATATTACTGGCCAAATATTAATTACTGTTTTTTCTTTTTTTTTAATATATGGATTCAAGACTCTCAGTGTCTAAATTGGGGCACTTTACCCTAATTAAACTTGTGATTTTTATGAATTCCCGCCACATAAATTAATATGAAAAAAAAAAGGAAGAAGAAAAGAAGAGGAAAGTTTTCCAAAAAATCACACTTAAAACACTACTTGTTTTTTTATTAGATTTTTATTAAAAGCATTTGATAATAAAATAAAATTATTTAAACAAAATTTAAATTACTATTACTTTTTAACAATGCAAGATTTTATTATAGTTTTATAGATGATTGTGATTCAAAATAGCATCACTTTAAATTAGTCTTTTAATGGTAAGTAGATAGTTTTCTGAATTCCATGTTTTGGGTCTCTAATAAGTCATGTCTGACTCGTCTCCCATTCTTTGCCCTTGCCTTAATAAATGGGGAGTAGTACAATGTTTTTTGTTTTTTGTTTTGTTTTGTTTTTTTGATGAACTGGACTATTTCTATCAAGCAAAAATATGGTACATAAGATATTACAGTGAAGAGAAACAAAAAACCGGCCAACCGGAAATGATAAATTATCAACTTCGGTCCTCGGTGAGAGAAAAAGACAAGCAAGGAGCTGCAGCAAGCGACTAGAGAGCTCGAAAGAACCGACTACTACCCAAAATTGGTAGAGTCTTCCACTCAAAGTTTCTTCCCTTTCTTTTTGTTGACTTTAACCCAACCATCCTGGTGAGTGTGTGCTTGGATAATTTGAAGACTGGAGTTCTCCAAATGAGGGACCTCCTTATCTGAATCAGAGAAGGCAGACTCATGAATACGTTTATGAGTGACAATAGTATCAGGGGGATGCTCTGGAGCATCGGTGGACAAGTTCTTCGACTGAGGAGCAAGATCTGATTCTGTGTCACTCCCGTCATCATCTGAGCTCGAGGATTCGGAGTCTACAGCAGGCGGCGGGGTACAGGGAGTCCATCTTTTGGATTTGGACTTTGTACTGTTTCCCTTTTTCTTTTTTGCAGGGAGTGTGGGGCAAGAGTTCTGCAGATGCCCTGTTTGGTGACAATGGCGGCAACGAAAGGCAGTGTTCTCGTAGTCTAAGATTTGAGTCCATACAAAGTCACCAACCTTGATGATGATTTAGTCGAGAAAGCCTTTGCTTATGTCTACCTCCCCACATATTCTGGCATATGTGTAGAGACCCTGAAGTTCCCTATCATAATTTGCAGTAACAAAGCGGCCCAAGGCATCGCCCATGCATCTGTAGACTGCCAGATGCCATAGATGGACTAGTAAGTTGGGAAGCCTGACCCAGACAGGTGTCCTGGTGATGACAGCTGTAGCTGGGTCGAAATTTGGGAACCATGGGGTTAAGAAGAGCCCAAAATTTCCCAAAAACCAGGGACCTTCCTCTAAGGCCTGTTCATAGTGCTTAGAGTGATCGAACAATACTGTGAAGAATCGTTTTGAACAGACGCTGACCTTGCATTTGCTAGTCCAGTTATCGTGGATCCATTCGTAGAGATCCTTTGTTCGCGGCCGAAGTCCATTAAATCTGCAAATGATGGCTTTTTATGCAATTTTTTGAAGATCTTCTGCGAGAGCTGGATGGGAGATCTCAACAGAGGCAACTTCATCCAACTTGTCAACCATAAAAGGCTGGGATTTGGGGGCTGCAGGGGGTTTGGGGTTCTGAGAATGTACAACATCTTTGTATGAGAAAGTTGGGGCTAAAGAAGACTGTCCAGCGACGCCACCTCTCAAATGAAGGGTGAACACAATAGAATCATTTCTGTTAATGTTGTAAACTGAGAGGGGAAGAAGGTCCTCAAGTTGTTTACCTTGGAAAAGAAGTCTCTGGTATACCGAGGGTATCCCAGTCCGACATGCCAGATTTTGCTTAAGATTCTGTACCAGATTTGAAGAAGAAACCCAATGCAAACTTGTTTTTCCAGAGAGCTGCAGGATTTGGATCTAAAATGAGGCAGGGTGCTTTTTAAAAACTGGATCTGCGCGGAAATTGAGGGCGTTTCTGCTTTTGCGGACCTCTTTGTTCCTCTGCGTAAATAAGCCGTGAGGGAGGGGAACGCCTTCGGACCAACTCCGGAACCCGAATATATTGCCGCAAGGGGTAGCAGCTAAAGCCACAGCCAAGGCTGCAATTGAATATTTTGCAGCGGGGCTCGTTTTTACCAAAGTGCCGAACTCTCCGAGCTGAAGGCGGCCATGAAGAGGCATGGTTCAGGGAACCAGACCCAAACTCCTCTAGGCTCTGCATCAAAGCTAGTCCCCTGCATCAAAGTGTTGAGAACCCCTGATTCTTCGCCATCGACAGCCTCCTTGCGGTAGAAGGTGAAAACGACGAGGGGAAGATGTGCATGAGCAGGACCTGCATACTCGCTGATGGCGGCGATAGAGCCAAACATAACCCTAGCGGCGGCCATTTCTCTGACGGCGGTGGTAGGATTCAAGAGGATTCTTACTATTAACATATGCCAACCAATTTTGTTGAAAAGCTCAATACCAATGATTATGGTAGTAGTACAATGTTAGCAAATATCATATTTTACATATCTTTACATAAACCTACCACTATTAGATTAGATGGAACCATTTAATTGCCAATTTCATATAGGACTATTCTTATGAATCTCAATTCAATTTTTGAGCAATATTTTAATATTTGAAGTCTCAACTTTTAATCTTTCAACATTGGAAGTTAAAAAGAAAATTACTATGAAACTATTTTTCTCCATAAATACTTGGATACTTAGCAAATTAATCAATTATTCTAGGAATGTTAGTAAACTTGATGTTCTTAATGGTTATAGTTTCTTCCTATGATAGCCTAATTTGACTATAAACAAGTATTGTTGCATTGGTCATTAAAGACACATTCAATATGTTCTTTGTCCGACCTGCTTTCTTCCCTAAACTTGTTTGATTCTTTTTTCATGGTTGGTTGACAACTCTTTAGATTTTTTAGGAATCCACTTCAATTTGAAATATTGACCTTTATGTCCAACACTATGTCATTCGAAGCATTTAATTTTGTACATGAATGATTTCTTTATCCAAACAATTCTCCAAACCTATAATTTTTTTTAAATAAAATAATTTGCAGTTATAAGTTAATATTCAATTAAATGCATAACATATCACATATTTTTTCCTCAATACTACTCTTTTTTATGTTATTGCTTTACAACGTTCCTTTTGCAACATATGATGTAATTGCTAGTAATAAAAAAATCAAAACATCTCATAATAAAAATCATTAAAAAAATATAAATAAAAGTTCATAAAAAAACATAACACATATATTAAAAAAAAATTTAATCTTCAAAAACATGAACATATAAATAAAAGTTCATTGAAAAAATATAAACATATATAAATAAAAGAAAAATATAAACATATATAAATAAAAGTTCATTGGAAAAACATAAACATATATAAAAGAAAGTTAATATGAAAGAAATTATTTTTCTCTGTTACAAATAACTTTTTTTAAAAATGTCCCCAAAACTAAAAATAGCCAACCAAGTGCTATAATTAAAATTAAAAAGTCTGGTGCCGCTAAAAAGTTGGAACAAACCCATCGATCAATTTGCAAGCACTCACACGTATATAATCAGTCTCCCTGAGCCAATGGGCACATGCCACGTATGAAACTTTTTGGAAGAAAAGGTAGGGATTTTACCACGTGAACAACGAGGCCATGGTGGAAAAACCGATAATCGGGAATGCAGGGAAAGGGAAGATGCGAGAAGATACCGTGGGCATGGACGATGGTTTATAATTAACAATTTATTTGTTTTTCTTGTGGTGGAATATAGTTGTGCGTGTGTTTGCTGTGCGCTCTCTTGCTTCCTGTGACAGAGGATCGATAGATAGACTCGATCAAACAAATTATCAGTCACATTAATCAATGGCGACCTTCTCGGAGGCTCCTCCAGGCGACAACAAGGCCGGAGAGAAGATCTTCAAAACGAAATGCGCGCAATGCCATACGGTTGACAAGGGTGCAGGACACAAACAAGGTAGTCTCAATAGACTGAATTTTCATAACTCCAATCTGTTTTCTCTTTTGCTTTGTGTTTTTTTCTCCAAATAGCTTACGATCTGGAAAAGGGCATATGGTGCTCTTTTGTTTGGGGTCTACTCTGGTTAGCTTTTCAATGTGGCTATCGATTGGCTGATTAGGGCTTTCCTTTGCTTATTTTAGCAAGACAATCGTTCGTCATTGCTTTTTTCATTGCTTTTTCGGGTCTGGTCAAGACGGAGAATATAACCCCAAAATCGGAATTTTAGCTAGATATTTTTTTTCCAATCTTGTTAATTCAATTTTCTCAACTTTGCATTCCTTTTCCCATGTAACTTGCTTTGCAAGTTTTTCAAAATCAACATTCTTCTTTGATATTAAAAAGAAGTACTGCCGTTTTCTGGAAAACAGCCTCTTGTTGTCTCTAATCTTTCGACTTATACTGCTGCATTGGAACTTGTGAATGGCTGTAGGGCCAAATCTGCACGGGCTCTTTGGCAGGCAATCTGGCACAACTGCAGGATATTCTTATTCTGCAGGCAACAAAAACAAGGCTGTCATTTGGGGCGAGGATACTCTGTATGAATATCTTTTAAATCCAAAGAAGGTATGCTCGTTCTAACGAGCCTTTTTTTGTTATTTCAGTATTGTTCATTTACATATCATAAACATAAGGTAGTGCTAGGGTGGAATATGGTTTTATCAATGTTACACCAAGTTTTTGCCACACAGGAGTGGGGAAATTCACATCGTGGACGTGTGGAAACACCCCAAATTTTAGTGAAATTCATTTTAGTGAAATTCATGGGGATAGGGAAATGTTGTGGTCTCGAGCATACGGGACTGTCATTAAAATTATAAAAATGAAAAATCCTAACAATAACAATAAAATTCATCTCCTCACAAATTCATCATCGTGCAATGTAAATAACAATAAAATTCATCTCCACGCAAATTCATCATCGTGCAATGTAAATAAGAATTTAAAATCTGTGAATGATATAAACACAATGTAGATTCAGATTCATAAACAAAATGCATTGATTTAGATAAATCATTCGTCATTCTAAATTGTGCTAAGTAAAATAGCAGACACTTAAGTCTGAAATAGTAAATTGAGATCACTTAAAAATAGTAAAGAGTGGCAAGTCAAAGTTTCGGTCTGAAGTCATTAGTATCTAGAGTCGAGATTACTCAAAAATAGTAAAGAGTGATAACCCAAAGATTTGGCCTAGTGTCATTAGTATTTAGAGGCAAAAGTTAAAACTGGGACATCTACATCTACACTACAGTGCCCTATCATTGTTATAGGAGATGGTCAGTAGATTTTCAGAGTTTAGTATAGAGCTGCGAGCATGATGGCGTGTGTAAGGGATGTACGCTTGGCAAACAAGCCAAGGTAGCATTCCCTATCAGTGAGTCCAGGTCCAAGGGTGCGTTGCTTTTGGTGCATTCCAACATTTGTGGTCCTATGTCAGTGGATTCTATCTCGGGGTGTAGTTATTTTGTGACAGTCATAGATAACTATTCTAGGAGGACATGGATTTACTTCTTGAAGGCCATGGATGAGGTCTTCGGTCTGTTTCAAGAGTTCAAAGCTCTTGTAGAGAACTTGACTCGGAAGAAGATCAAGTTCCTGAGATCAAAAAATGGGGGTGAGTATACCTCCAATGAGGTCAAGGATTTTTGCAGGGAAGTAGGAATACAAAAAAGCTAACAATGCCCTCCAATTCACAACAGAATGGAGTGGTAGAATGTAAGAACAATAGCATAGTCAGAGCAACCAAGGCCATGATCAAGATCTACCTATGTTCTTGTGGGCGGAGGCTTGTTACACAATAGTGTACCTACAAAACAAGAGTCCTCACAAGGTAGTGGAGGACGTCTTATGATGAAGATTTTATAGGAGTGAGACCAGAGGTGAGCCACCTTCATATATTTGGTAGTCTAATGAACGTCCACATTCCTTCAGAGAAGAGGACTAAATTGGAGCCCTCATCAAAGAGGGGCATTTTTGTTGGATATAGTGAAACTTAAAGGCCTTAGGGTCTACATTCTAGGACATACAAAGATAGTGGTCAGGAGGGATGTTAGATTTGAGGAGGGTAGGGCCTTTAGGAGGTCTCATAGGATATATCTAGTAGTGGCAGAGGATCGAGAGCGAAAGGCTCCAAAGGTTGTGTAGGGACCAACAACGTTGACAGTAGAGTCATAGTCTTTAGACTAGGAGGATCGAGATGTTCCTTTGAGCTTTGTCAGGACTTAGAAGGAGGCTGAGATGGGGTGAGTAGACATTGAGAGATGTCGAGGAGCATGTTGAGGCTCTTAGCATCACTTTTAGGGATAGTAGACCATCGACTAGATTTTCCAGTTATTTGGCCATGATGAGCAACATTAGTGAGTTCGAGCCTTCTACCTTTGAGGAGGCAATAGACTAGCAGGTTTGGAGGGGCGCCATGGTGGAAGAATATAGTTCCATCACGAGGAACAATTTATTGGAGATAATATCGAGGCTTAAGGGAAAGTCAATGGTCACTTCTTGATGGATCTACAAGATCAAGCCAGTGTTCCACGGGGTCGCGTCCCCCAGGGTCGGGTGCACGCACCCCTCGCACCCCTCGCACTCGGGACGGGGAGTCTCCTGGGGGTGCGTTTCCCCACGCACCCTTTTTGGGGAGTCTTGGGGAGACGCAAGGGGGTGCGTTTCCCCAGTGTGGGGGACGTGACTCCCCGCGACTCCCCAAAAAGGGTGCTTCTGGACGTCCCCCTTTTGAAGGGGGACGCGACTCCCCGCGACTCCCCAAAAAGGGTGCTTCAGAATTTTTTTTTTTTTTAAATTTGTAAATGTAAGTTTAAAAAAAGTTTACGATTCATTATTCAATGATTCATTTCATTTCTAGCTCTTCGACCTCCAGCTGACCTCTGCTACTTCGACCTTGACCTCTCTGTGTCCTTGATGTTGATTTTATTTTCAGTGCTAATTAATAAATTATCTATTTTTACTTTTCAGTTGTTGACCTCACACTGATTCCTAACTCTTGACTCTTAACTATTTTTGAGTTTGAAACTTTGAGTTATATAAATTTACTGTTTACTATTTAGTGTTCAAAGTTCAAACTTAGTATCTACTATCTACTTCTAGTATGTTTTGCTTTCAATTTCGATTCTAGAATGATGAATGATGAAATTAATTTTTAAATCAATGTACATTGTAGATTGTAGAATGATGAATGATGAATGATGAATGATATGGAATCATGGATCAATGTATTTGAAGATTTCATTATTGAATTTATTTATTGAATGATCAATGATTATGGATGAATATTAGAATAATGAGTATGTCATATGAATGATGTATGTATCAAAATGAAAGATGAGGATGGATCAATGTATGTCATTATTCAATTCAATTATGAATTTAAATTTTATCATGTGTAGATCAAATTTCAATTTTCAATGTATTGGTATCCATATTAGTATATAGTATATAGTATGTAGTATATTATTATTAGTCTATTTAATATTTATGCTTTCATTATTTATTATTTAACAATGAATATGAACTTGAAATATATATATATATATATATATATATATATATATATATATATATATATAAAATAAAAAATTATATACCCCGACGACTCCCCGCACCGACGACTCCCCGCACCCCCGAAATTTCCCTAAAATTTCAGGGTACTCCCACACGTCCCCCCTGTGCGTCTCCCCGCACTCGCATCTCCCCGCACCGGAGTCTTGGTGGAACATTGGATCAAGCATGCAGTAGATGGTTGTGTCAAGAAGTACAAAGCGAGGTTTGTGGTGAGATGGTTCTCCCAAAAGGAGGGAGTAGACTATGAGGAGACATTTGCTCCTATCGCCAGATATGCATCTACCAGGGCGACCATTTCTATTGCTTCAAAGATGGTGTGGAGGATATACATCACATGGATGTGAAGACTACCTTCCTCAATGGGGTGATTGAGGAAGAGGTGTATATTGAGTAGCCTCAGGGCTTTGAGGTGCATGGGAGAGAGTCCCATGTATGCAGGTTGAAGAAGGCCTTATACGGACTTAAGCAAGCACCTCGTGCATGGTACTCTAGGATTGATGGGTACCTACTTGGATTGGGCTTCACCAAGCGTGAGGCGGATTCAAACTTGTACTATGTACTTTTTGAGGGTGAGCCGCTCATCTTGGTCCTTTATGTTGACCATCTTGGTCCTTTATGTTGACGATCTCTTCTTAATGTGATTGGAGAGGCTCACTAGGATTGTGCAAGGAGGACCTTGCTTTGAAGATTGAGATCAAGCACATTGGTTTGATGCATTACTTTTTGGGATTGGATGTGTGACAGCAGCCAGGAGAGATCTTCCTTGGGCAGGGTAAGTATGCAGTTGAATTTTTGAGGAGATTCATGATGGAGGATTGCAGGCTAATGTCTACACCAATGATCACCAACTTGAGGAAGCTAAGTGCTTCTAAGGGTGAGGTGGTGGATTTCACATTGTACAAATAGTTGAAGGTGCTTGATGTATCTGTTCAACACTAGGCTGGATATTTGTTTTGCTGTGAACACACTCAACTAGTTCATGGTTGTGCTGAGTGTGGTTCATTGGGAAGCAGGTGGCCTAGTGCTCTTGTGTGATGTTGAGATGCTTCCAATAACAATCTTATGACAGCGGCTTTTGTGAGCACAGTGGTAGAAATGCCATAATCATGTGAGCTTTTTTTATTTAGGGAGCATTTTGAGTGTTTTAATGGCCTATACTGTAAAGGGAACACTTTCTAGATAACTTAACTCAAGAACATTATAAAATCAGGAAAGATTTTGGTGTTGGAACAACGAGTTAAATTTATAGGAATGATGATCTGGCCTAGAAATGCATTAAGTGGCAATTAACTTCAATCTGGATGATGTGCTTTGTGAGAAAGAATAGTGCTACTCTGTTGAATATGCTGGAATAATGGGCACTTGAGGTCTGTTAGTGGCAGTGCCTATTCTAGTCATGCTGCTGGATGCTACAAGCTTTACATTAAGTGACCTGATTTCATTAGTTGAGCCATGTTTACGAGGTGCATTTACATGCTACTTCTGGTGCTATTCGACAGGAGTTTTATAAGTTTATGATGTTTTAGTGATTATATTTAGAATGTTTTCTGCGGACTGCAGAAGATAAGGCATCTCATATATGTATGTACTATGAAGTGATATGCTTTTCCTGGTTTTAATGGACAGTACTTTCATCGTTTTACCAAAAAATACTTCCACCATCTAATAATTTTCATTTATTTTTTCAACCTCCAGAAAAATCCAAAGAAGATATAATTTTTGTAAGAAGCCGCAATTTTTCTGATGTAAAACTTTATAAAAGGAAAAAGTTGTGTGATGTCAAGTAAACCATATTCAGTTATCCATAGTTTAGAACATTATAGGATTAGGAAATACCTTGGTATTCAATCCCTGAGTTGAATTTGTAGAAATGATAATCTGGCAGAAAAATGCATCATGTGGCAATTAGCTTCGATCTGGATGAGTAGAGAGTAGTGTTTACTTGCTCAAGCCCTGAATGTGCCAGAAAAATGGTCACTCGAGGTCTGTTAATAGCAGTGGTTATTCTAGTAATGCTGCTGGCTGCTATTTCTTGTAACCACATTTAATTGAGCCATCTTTTTACAGGGTACATTTACATGCTATTTCTTGTGCCCGTAATCAGGAGTTTTTAGAAACTGACAATGTCTTTTATTTTAACCTTAATAAGAAATACATATAATATTATATTCAAATCTGCACTTGGTAGCACAATAATTCAGCAGGAGCCCAAAATTTGTGAATCAGGCTAAGCTGTTCAGTCTTTTCTTCCAGCCTGATGACTAGCAAAAAACGAAAAAAGAAATTTTCTAAATTCTAACTTATAACGATATACAGCCACCAAAACAAGCCTAAGAGCCAACAAAATTCAACTATCATACTAACTGACTTTGAAGTTAATTATCGTCTTCCCTGTGCATTTGCTTTGCCCTTAAAAGATTCTGAGCATTCAAATTAGGAATCATTGCATTATTATAACTGACAGAATTACCAGAGATTGAAGAGACCAGACTGGGATGATTCATGCTCATCTGAAGCTCCACAATTTGATTCCATAGGGTGCTAATCTCGTCTTCAGCTTGTTGGATTTGCACCTTTTGCTCAACCAGAATCCTCATAGTTGATGCTAGACTGGTAGCTACCTGATTGTACCTCAGCTACAATTGAAGAATATCCTTATGCAGGGATTCAATCTCCTGCTCTACTTTATTTTGATAATTCCCTCGAAACATCCTTAGGTACACCGATACTATCCAATTATGTACGCAATTCTGAGGACTAATGCCTGACCAATTCACGTGCTAGATCAAACAAAGGCGCACCACGGAATTACTAAGAAAGTGAAGCTTACTGCCAGCACCCAAAGACAGACTTTCCTGCCCACCTTCCATGATTATTGGGCACAGACACCTCGTCTAAACGGATTCAAATACTGACCAGGGAAAGTTGCCAGGGGTACCACACCTGCTTTCTCACCCAATACATTTGCCCAGAAACAGCCGCTATCCCCGGACTCCCCTGCAGGTTTAAGTTCCTGAATTAAACAACATTCTGTCCTATGTGAAACCAATGCTTCCCACGCACCACAATGCTCATCCCTGAAGCAGGCAATCACTGGAGCTTGGTGAGACACGTCAAATATTTCCCATCAAAGCCTGAACTGTCTCAGATACAGTCCCCAGCTGCATTCCAGAGGAAGAGGCAGCATATGACACAACTTTCTTTACTACAATCCATTACCACGATCTGAGCCATTGAATTAGTTGCATCACTCAAACTTCAAGTGAAGCAGCCTGCCATGCAATAACTGTGGAGTTGGAGTCTGACACCTATGTGAGGTAACCTATGTCCTTATATCTCCATATATCTTAATTAACTAAAGGAGCCTCTAGGTGCCCAACACGATTCTGGGACAAGTGGAGCTCCCACAACCCCAGCCTTATTTTTTTTTTATAACTGAAACGGGTATTTTTATTGATAGGGTGGGTTGGCCGAAGCCAAATCAAACATTACAGATCACTGCATCAAGCATTACAATTCACTGATTTTACATGAACGCCTTGGCCCATTAGGGGATAGTTGCCATGTTCACTGCTCCTGCATTTATGCTGATCATGCTCTGTTCTAGAGTGCATCCTATATTTGCCAGTCTATCTGCTTCTGTGTTTAGTTCTCTGAGGATGTGAAAGATTTGAACTGAGGGGAAGTCCTTCAGGAGTCTGTTCACTCTTGCAAGCTGTTTATTTAACACTGGATCTTTGAGCCCTTTCTTGTTTATAAGAGATTTTACCAACAGCTCTGAATCTCCGACGACTAGAATTTCCTTTGGATTCTCTTTCTTGGCCAGTTGACAAGCTTTTAAAAGACTGAGAACTTCAGCCTGATTGTTGTTTTTATCCCAAGTCCCCAACTGAAGTCTTCTTTTTTCCCATTCGGAAAATAAATAGCCCCACCTGCTCCTGACCTGCCTGGATTGCCTTTTGAGGCTCCGTCAAAGAAGATGATGCATTTTCCATGTGTTTTCCACCACTTCTGAAAACTGTCCAAAGTGTCTCGAATCTGCCATTTTCCTTTGTGATCTGGACGTGTAATTGCTGAAGGTCTGGGCATGGGGGAGAAGCCATCCAGCCATACCCTTTCTTCATTTCGGAGGGAACTATCGTCTTTGACTGTGGAGTGTCTCAAAGTTTCTAATAGAAGTTTCTTGGCCTGCTCCGCAGCGAAATCTGCAGTCATTACTTTTTGATTGAAGACAGTTTCGTTCCGGGCTAGCCACAGCTTCCAACATACATATTTTGGGGCTACAATCCAAACCTTGTGCCAGAGAGATTTGTCTACAATTTTGAAGGGGTATCGAGCTTTCCATGACAAAAACATGTCCATAATCGAGCAATGTGCAGGGGTTCTCACATTCAGACCTGTCAAGAAGATAGACCAGGCCTTCTGTGCAAACTCACAATCAATGAACATATGATCTGTGGTTTCCAAAGCTTTTTTGCAGAGAACACATCGGTGAGGGCCAGCTATGTTTCTTCTGCACAGATTTTCTCCAGTGAGGATTTTGTTGTGAAACAAAGTCCAAAAAAAGAAATTGATCTTGGGAATGCTGAAATTTTCCCAGATCTGTTTCCACACTGTTTCAGGATGCAGAGAGTCCTTTTTACCTTGCAGCTGTAAGTATCCTTGTCTGACTGTGTACACCCCCGTCTTTCCCCATCCCCATGAATCTTCCTCGTCCTTATGCACTAGAGTATAGTCTGCAATTGCAGTTGTAAAAACATTTAACTGGTTTTTTAAGTGCGCTGGGGTATTTGGCAAAATCCAACTCTGCCAATTGCCATCATGATCCCAATCTGCAATGTCCTCAATTTTTCGAACTCCTTTTGAACTTAACCAATCTCTTAATTCTGCAATTTCATTGTTAGCTGAAAGAGGAGGATGACCCATGATTCGATCTCTCCATAGCGATGTTTTTTTGCCATTCCCTGGAATTTTATACAGGTGAGTTCTGAAGAAAACGATTGCTTTGCTGCAGAGCTTCCAAGTCAGCGTTCCTCTGGGAGAATTCGCTGGGTTGAAGGTGATGATCGATTGATTATTGAGGTATTTGAGATTAATGATCTGGCTGACTGGGTGGGAGGGCTCGGTTAGCAGCTGCCACAGCAGCTTACACCCCAATGCTAAGTTGGCGTGCTGGGGGTCACGGATTTGGAGTCCGCCTTCTACCAGTGGGCGCTTCACAATTTCCCAATTAATTAAATGAAAACGGTTGCTGTTGCCCCGCCCACCGTTCCATAAGAAATTCCGCATGAGACTGGAGATACGATCTGCGATTTGTTTTGGTGCCATCAGCAATGATGCTTGAAATGTTGGCAATGCTGAGAGAACAGTTCGGATAAGGGTGAGTTTGCCGCCGGTGGAGAGCCAAATTCCGCCCCACGCTGTAATCTTTTTCTTAAACTTAGAAATCACCTCCTCCCACATATGATTTCGGTTGGATCCCATCGATAATGGAAGTCCGAGGTACTTAATTTTATCCCAGACTGCGTGACCATTGAATCCCAATACACTAGCAATCCTTTCGATTGTCTGTTGGTCTGTGTTCCATCCAAAGACAGCGCTTTTCCTCTCACTGATTAGCGCTCCAGAGATGTTGCAAAACTTTTGGAGAATGGACTTGAAGGTGCTGGCAATTTTTAAGGATGCGCCCCCAAGCAGGAGTGAATCGTCTGCAAAGAGTGCGTGGTTCACTGGAGCAATGCCCTGCACAATTCTTATCCCAGGGATGGAGCCTGTTTGTTTCTCCTGTGTCAGCTTCCTGCTCAATGAATCAGCCATCAATATGTAAAGAAAGGGAGAAAGAGGGCAACGCTGCCTCAATCCCCTGGTGGCTAAGAAAAAGTCTGCTGGTCTTCCGTTCACCATTGGGGCGATCCAGATATTCTCAGTGCAAGCTTTGATGAGGTTTATAAATTCCTGGCTGAATCCAAAGGCAGCAAGAACCCTATACAGAAAAGAACGATTAACTCTATCAAATGCATTACACATATCCAGTTTTATGATCATACCTGGTTCTTTCCGAGAATGACTGGAGTGTAGTGCTTCTTGGACTTGAATGACGTTGTCCAGAATTTGTCTGCCTTTCACAAATCCCCCTTGAGCTGGAGAGATGAGTTTTTGAAGAAGGGGCTTGATTCTGTTGGCCAGAAGTTTGGCCACGATCTTGTAAGAAGAATTGCAGAGTGAAATCGGCCTATATTTGTCGAAGGAACCAGGGTTTGTTTCCTTGGGGATTAAAGCGAGGAAGGTGGAGTTAATTCCGCCTCCAACTTTTGCCTTCCTCAAGATTCCCCTTATCAACTTGAAGAGATCAGATTTGATTATCTCCCAACAGATTCTATAAAAATGCACTGAGAATCCGTCAGGTCCTGGAGCTTTGTCTGGTTCCATGGACCAGACTATGGAAGTTATCTCATCTTCTGTGACAGGGCTCATCAGAGAATCATTGTCCTCCATGCTGACTAGACTTGGAATGTCGGTGAGAAACTCTAATGCATCCTCCTCGTTCCCATTTCTTTCTGCACTAAGGAGGTTTTGGAAATGAATTACTGCTGCTTCTTTGATTTGTGCAAATCCTTTGTGCACCTGGCCATTAGAACTGGTAATTTCTGCAATATGGTTTCGCGAAAGACGTGCCCTGCACTGTCTATGGAAATAAGTGGTGTTTCTGTCTCCGGATCTAAGCCACAAACTTCGAGACTTTAAACGCCAATACTCTTCTTCATTTCTGAAGGAGCTGTATGTATTCCTTTGGGCAGCTTTTTCGTTGGCTAAGTCAGTGGATGAGAGGTCTTTCTCCTCCATTTCAAATTGAAGACCTTCCAGCAGAAGAACTGCCTCCTTCCTCTGTCTAGTGGGGGTTTTCGTGGATTTCTTAATCCAATCTTTAAGAGCTTTTTTTGTATTTTTCATTTTTTGTTCCCAAACAAAACTTGGGGATCCGGTAACTTCAATCCTCCATGCTGTTTGGACTGTTTCAAAGAACCCTTCTTTTCCTGCCCAGAGAGGACTGAAGCGAAATGGGAGGGGACCTAGATCTTCTTCTTCTTTCAGGCAAAGGAGGATTGGCTTATGATCCGATGTGAGCTTTGGGAGGATCTTGGTGAAAACTATTCTGTTGTCCATCATTAACGAGCTGCTGATAAGGAATCTGTCCAGCCTGGCTGAGATATGGTTTTCGCCTGTTCGTTGTTAGTCCAGGTGTATTTGCCTTTCACTGGTTTGTAGTCAACCAAGTCCCACTGCTGAATCAGATTTTCCACTGTGTTGATGAAAGGATCCCTAGAGTAAATCCCTCCTCTTTTTTCTTTGGGATCTAGGATTATACTCAGATCACCACCTATGACTATATTGGAAGGATTGATATGCTCTATATAATCCAAGAGTGACCTCCAGCACTCTCTCTTTTCTTCATAATGGACGGGGACGTACATGTTAAACAGGGCAAGGGAGAGGTTGCTTGCAGTGTGGCGCAGTTCAGTATAGATCCAATGTTGGGTCTCAGAGAATCGTTCTAAAGAGAAGGAGTTTTTTGACCAGAAAGTGCCTATACCTCCGGCTGAGCCCCTTGCGCTAACAGCCTTTCCAGTGTCATATTTCCATTTCATAGAGCTAGTGTTTAGAAGGGTTTCCCCTTCTATTTTGGTCTCTTGGAGCATAAGGATGTCCACGGTTTCCAGCTTCAGTAAGTCTTTGATAGCATCTGCCTTATTGGGATTTCCCAGACCCCTGCAGTTCCAAGAGACCATCTGCATCATTTACCACTTGATGGGGTGGGACCTCCTCCCTTGGGCGCCCTTGGTCTTGTATTTCTCCCGAGGGTCATTTCAATGGTAGTTTGACTGCCTAGGGTTTTCTGCCTTTCTGATTCTTCTTCCTTGGTTTCCTTGTTTGTTCTTCTTCCCACTTTTTTGGATGGCCTTTCAATGGTTTCTTCATCAGATGATTCCATGTTTTCTGGGCTCTTCTTCTTTTGTTTAATAATATCAGCATACGAAGGAGAAGAAGTATTGCTAGGGGTCAGGTTTGGGGTATTACCTGGCTCTTCGTTGTCTGCATTATTCAGCTGTGGAGGATCTTCCTGCTCGAGCTCTGGAGGATCTGACGGTGGTGTAAGAGATTCAAAGGGATTTTTATCTCCTGCAATGCTGATAGCTTCCCTACTTCCACTATTTTGATTACTTGTATCTCCTTGCCCTGTTTTGGCCACTGTCTCTTTTGCTTTACTTTTGTTATTCTGTCTGCTGCTTGCTGTTCTCTTTGCTTGCTTCCATTGTTCGCCTTTCTCTTTCTCTGCTATTTCCTCATTTTTCTTTTTACAATATCTGGCAAAGTGCCCGTATTCATGACAATGTCGACATTTAAAGGGCAGTTGCTCATAATCGAGCTCTTGAATGTGCGTCCAGTCTGCCACTGAGAGTCTGATGGCTTCGTGGAGCCCGACCTCCAAATCAACTTCCACATAGATACGGGCGCAAGAGAACTGATCCTTCCTCGGGGCCTGATCGATATACCTGCCTAGGGCATTGCCGATGGATTGTAGTGATCTCTGACTCCAGCAGTGGAGAGGGAGGTGCGGGAGACGCACCCAAACGGGGACGGCTGTGGGCACATCTTGTGCAGGATCGAAATCTGGAGACCATTTATTCAAATATAACCCTTGGGGGCCCATGAAATATGGCCCATTCCGGAAGATCAGGCTTCGGTCTTCCACACTGTCAAACACGAAGACGAAGAACCCCTTGCCAACAAAATGGCTTTTTATTCCTTCCTTGACCAGTGGTGACCAGTTTCGTTTGACCCAATCATCTACTGCTTTCGGGGATGGCCATAGCCCTGTGAACTGGCCGATGAGGCCTCTCTCGGCCAGGTTTAGTGCTGATTTGCATGCATCGTCCACCGGGAGAGACACCGTAGGGATATTGTCCAGCTTCTTGACAAACTTTTGCTGAGAGACCGAGGTCGGCCTCTTTTCTGTTGCTGCAACAAGAGTTCGAAAAGCCTCGAGATCAGGAGGCGGGAGGGAGTCTCCATCATTTGTCATGGTCGGGGTTGGAGATCAATGCAGAAACCCCATGAACAAATGCAAAACGATCTCCAGAGAAACCAAAACGCAGGGGCAGAGTCACACTCGTGGGCCAGAGCCACACGGGTCCAGGGCGCAACCTCCAGAGAAAACAGATCGCAGGGCAGAGACTCACTTGTGGGCCAAAGCCACACAAGTCCAGGGCGCCACGAACCAGAGGAACCAAACCGAACCCAGAACAGCACAACCCCAGCCTTATTTTAGAAACCATGGTTTAAGGGGATTAAGGAATGGGTTGATATCCCACCCTATTATTAACTATAAGGGTGCCTTATCCAAACTGATCCCTTTGTTTGCAAGATGATCCACAACCCAATTATTATGGCTGAACACGTGATGCATTGAGTGAGCCCATAGACAATTTAGCAGTTAATAAATTCTCTTGAATATGAATTTAATTTGAGATCCTGAGGGAAAGAGGCCAAATGGAGATGTCGAATTACATTATGAGAGTCGTTCACAATTTTTATTCTATTCAGATTGAGAGAAGTAACCCAGAGAATCCCTTGGAGGAGGGCATAGGCTTCCCAAGACTCCAATCTTGGTAGTCATATTTGGAATGCTTTCAGTATGCTAAGAAGATAAAGCATTTATGATTTCATGTATCAAGCAACATGTTTTTCTGGTTTTATTTAAAGAGAGCATTTCTATTTTTTTAAACCAAAAAATGCCACCATCATCTAATAATCTTTTTTTTTTTAAAAATATTATATCTAGATCTACAAAACAAATCCACAGAAGAAATAATAAAAATAATATTTGCTGTAAGCCGCATCTGTGCAGATGTAGAAACATTATAAATGGAAAAAAGTTTATGGCATGATGTGAACTGTTTTCAAATAACTCAAGTTCAGAATATTATAGAATTAGGAACTATTCAGGTATCAATCAACAGGTTGAATTTGTTGGAATAATAATTGGGCAGACAAATGTATAAAGTGGCAATTATCATCAAACTGGATGATATCCATTGTAAGGGTATACTATTTACTTGATTGAATATGCCAGAATAATTGGCACTCAAGGTCTGTTAATGGCAGTGGTTGTTCTAGTCTCTAGTAGTGCTGTTGGGTGCTCCAAGCTGTAAAGCAAGTAACCCATTTGATTAATTGAGCCATGTTTACAAGGTGTATTTACATGCTACTTCTCGTGCTAATAAACAGGATTTTTTTTGAAGTTGATGATGCCTAACTTCAAGTCTATATAGAGCACAATGTTGATTTCCACCTGCATATTTGATCAAAGATTTATTTTACATTATTTGTATGTTTAATGAGTTTTACAGTCATAGCAAGAGGCAATTTTGCTGCTTATATTGGTGGGGTGGTTGGTGGTGTGGGCCGTGGGAGGCAAGAAGGCTAGTGACAAGGGGGGTTGTTTGTTGCAGGGAGGCTAGTGATAAGGGAAACCCACAACATTCTGTGTTAGATGGGGAGCTAAACAACGTTGATGTTGAAGAGAACATAAATGCAGATGTTGAAGGGCATAATGGCACAGATGTTGGATGTGCTGCTTCTCCATCAATTACAATGCAAGGTGCAAGTTCAAACAAAAAAATTAGTGTTATCAGAGGCTGGACAAAAAAAGATAAGATGAAGGCAATCTTGATGTTGAATACTCTGCAAGAGCAGCTGCAAGACAATATTGAATTGAACCAACATGATTGCATTATTGGCCAAATGGTCTCACACATACAAAGAGGAAAGAGCCTGTTACAATGTTCACTGAACAAGAGGAGGAATAAATATCTGTTTGGTGTTAGGAGATGGCTGAAATGGGACATGGATTAGAGTTGAGACAATCATAAGGTTAATGTTTCCCAAATCTGTTAGTTAAGGCTGAATCCATTCAAAAATGGATTCCTTGGGAAATTATGGTGGGGAGGATTCAAGAAATGAAATCCATAGTATTACAAATGATGGAGGTTCTAGATAGAAGACATAGCCCTTACCTTATGTCCTATAATTGAGACCAAGTTCTATGGCAATCTGTCTAAGGCATATGAAGAACAATCATATAGTCTACAAGATATATGGAATTGTGACATGATTACATGTCCCAATGCATGGATGACTAAAGAATTGTTTGTGAATTGGCTTTACCATTTTGTTGCTTCTGTTCTTGGTGGTGTCTCACCTATGGACAAACAATTATTTCTTTTTGATGGCCATGGTGGCCAGAAGCTTGAGAAACCATGGAGGAGGCAAACAAGATTTCCATAGACTTGTTGACTTTCCCTACACACACTACTTGTAGATTACAACCCCTAGATGTGGGTGTCTTAGAGAGCAGATTGGATGGCAGAGAACATAGGGATAGAAGTAAAGAAGTTTCAATTAGTGGGACATTCTAGTAGATATTTTAAAGGGCTATTAACACACTCCAATATTAGGGTTGTATTTAGTCAGGCTGGAATTTGGCCACTAAATTATGGTGCATATATGAATGATATGGCTTGCAGCCAAGCTTTTGATATACATGGCGCGGAAGATGGAAATGTTGAACATGTTGAGCGTCTCTCAAGGGCACATCCATTAGGGGATAATGATGAACATGCTAGTTTTCTATTGAAAAAGATGATAGTGCAATTGATGAAAATATGGATTTTGTTGCATAACACAAACCACACATAGAATTTTTTAAATTCTAATCAAAATGACACTGCAAAATTGAATATGATTGAAGGTTTGTCAAGCAGCGAGAAGCATCAATGAGTAATTGACATTGCTATGCCAATAACCAGACATGAGTGGTTAGCAGAAACCATGATGGATATGAATTGAAATATTGTTATTAGTTCTAAGTTCTAACTTCTAATGCATTCATTGCAAGTGAATATGAAGAACAATGGAGTTGTCAATTATTTTTGCGGATGTCGGCCTAGATGAGGCACCCATTCAACCATCTAGACAGCTATATATACAAGAGATTTTGACCTCATTTGATCATCCATCATCCACTTTGATTTCTGTGCAGCAGAAGGAGAATTTCAATGAAATCAAAGGAGAGAAAGAGAGAAGTAGAAGGAAAGAGAGTTTGTTTTTCTGTCCACACTTGCGATTTTCTGAGGCAGCTTCTGTGGTATTAAAGATCTGAAATTTCTGGGGTGAGATTTCACGGCCGAGATTTCAGGGAGGCCGAAATTTCAGGGATAGGCCATAATTCAGATGTTTGATCAACATTGACTTTGTTGACTTTGACCAGCAAGAGAAGCATTGAAGAAGGGATGACTTGGGGCATTTGTGGAGGTTTTGGTCTTGGTCTTGGTATTGGGTCTTGGATATCTCACTTTGATCTGATTCTATAAGAAGAGAAATTTTCAGGGTTTTCCCCCTTGTGGGATTTTGGCCCTGGCTTGGAAAGCCTACATCTTTGTGTTCTTTTGTCTCTTTGTGATCTTCATGTTTCATGTATTTTGGTAACTGCTTGATGAAGAAGAACATTAATTAATAAGAAGCCAACAAACACTCACAAGTAATTACCATGAAAGAGAAATCCACCCTAATCTGTTGCCCTATTGATTCCTCAACATTGTATGAGAGCTAAGGTGATAAGAAGGCAGTTTGAAGATCATTTCTAGTTGGCTTATTTGAAGACAATATTGGAGACATGATGACAAGGCTACAATATATATATATATATATATATATATATATATATAGGATAGTGAATGTATCTACATCTCTGAAGTCTATGAAGGACAAATTTTGAAGCATAACAGTTCAACATTTTTATATATATAGGCATGACAAGACTGATAACAACATCTAATACATGCAAATTGTGGAAGACAACATATCCTACAAAGGACTGTATTTTTCTCTCTCAAGGGTTCGAAGCTTATACTTGCTGCCACCATCATTATTTGTTTGAAGTCCAAGTTCAAAGTTTTGTGGCTTTAAGTTTGAATTCTGAAGTGACATAAGATCGATCTCTATGTGAAATTCAAGAAAATTGCAAGGCTAAATATCTCTGTCCTGCAAAGGAGCATCTCTGTGACAAATTATCAATGACATCTTTATAGGAAATACAAATATCCTTGTGACATTCAAAGCCTTTTGAGATCAAAGCTTACTCGCATCTCTCTTTTGACATACACATTTCATATCATTTATCTCTGAAGGAAAGAAGGTGGAAGTTTAGAAAAAGTCAAAACAAGATTCGTATGATCTTGCTCCAAAAACTTAAGTTTCTGTGACATCTCTTGCGGAATTCATATTTTGATAAGACACACTGTTCTGAAGCACTATACTGCTGGCTAATAAAGGACTATGTTAGTATGTTGGACTATCATTAGGAGGCTATCTTGGCATTTGAAGCAGGCCCTTATGTGTAATACATTTGCATTTGGATCAAAATAGTAGACAAGGTCACTTATTCTTGGAATCTGAACATAGAAATCTATATTGGAGACATTACAAAGTATTATATGGAATGAGATATCTGCGATGTATCTATTGGGGAAGGCAAGGTCTTATATACCTCTATAAAAATCAAAGTCCTGTGGAATCCTGTGAAGAAATTCGAACCTGTGACAAAACAACTCTTTTGTGGTGGCATCCGAAACCTATGTGATACTGTGGTATACAAAAAGTTATGAGCAGTTCGAATTCTGAAGTTTATCCAAGTTTCATTGACACTATGCTATGAGGAAAGGAAATAATAGAATTTATAAGCAGCATATACAAAAGGAAAAGAGTTCTATGTCACCTTTCTATAGTAACTTTGAGGCACCCAAAAATAATGAAGAATCCGAACTTTGGGGCACTGTAATTATGAAGTGATAATATCTAAGGAATGAAGGACAGGATGTATTGAGATCTGATTTGAAAGAATTCAAAACCATATCGAGAAAGTACCAAACTCATCAATAGAAACCGAGATCTCTGTAGAAGAGATGTGACAAATCATGGAAGGTGTTATGATGAGAAGCAGTTATAAACATAGAAGAAGGATCTACTCGATCAATGAAGCCGAATTTAAAAGATTAAAACTCAGTTGCAAATAACATAAATTTGAGTCACCTTGTTGTGATATATAACTTAAGGAAGGGACTAGAACTATGTAAAAACATCACTGGAGGTCGAGATCATCTTGTGAACTCCATGAAGAACCGTGAGACATCATATGAAACAAAGGACTTTGCAAAATATCTCTGTGGATCGTACCCTAGCTTGAAGGAAGAACTGAGACACCTATGTTAAAGATAAACATCCATTGAAGAATGATTGGCATTTGACAAATTGAAGAAGAGATAAGGTAAGGTTGTAAAGGTATGTATGATTTTTGTGTGCATTTCATGATTTGTGTCAAGTTCACTAGATCATGATGGTCATTTGAAAGATAGTAAAAGGGTCTGCATAGATATAGAACAAAGACAATGACATATAATTGTTGATATGATAGCATTCCAAGTATTTAGTTGAATGTGAAGGTTAGGTCTTGAGATCAAGAAATGAAATTGTCACTAGGGTTTTGCAGCTGATCCTTTTGCATGCTTTGAAGACCTTGAGAATCTAGGGTTTGTAGAACTTGCAGTTTGTGAGGTCTTAAAGACTTTTGGCATTTAGGGTTTGTAAACCCTTGCATAGTTTGGATCAAGAAGAATCCTAGGAGCAAAACCCTATCTAATCATGTTCACTATCAAAGATAGATCTAATCCTTGATGTTTAATGTGAGAACGAGTTTGGTGAACAGGTCCAAGTTTAAGAGGGAGCTAATCCTTCTCAGGAGAATGTTGACCTCAGAGGGAGCAAGCAACACGAATTTGAAGAAACCCACACCTTGACTGAAATCTATTGGGATTTGGAAACTTTGATAATGATGGGATATGGTTTGGCTTCCTGAAAGGACATATTGCAAAAGTATGTAGAGAAGCTAGAAAGAAAGTAGTTGAGATAGCTTGTTTGATGGTATTGTACTAGTAGTTGTTTTATTCGATTTGAGAGCAGATGGTTTGTGTAGACAACATTGATGATGGCTTGGAAGAGCACGAGGGCATAATTTTGTTATGTAAGGAAGAAGGCTTTTGCTAGCAGCTGTGAGGAAGTTTGGCTCCTTGAAGATGATAGATGAACCATTTGATGACAAAGTTGCATGAGGATTGTCAAGATCTAGGAAGGTTGAAGTTCGATATGATGTGGTGATATTAGGAGTAGAGAAGCCCTGTAAGCTACTACTAAGATCTCCACGGAAGAATAAGTAGCTGATGAACGAGACAAGCTGAAGCTTATGGTTACGTCTCCCTAGTTGAGAGGGAGTAAGGATCTTCTCCTTGGTTGAGATGGAGTGATGGTGGACACCGTATTCTCCATGAGTCATGCACCAGGACAGGACTAACAACCGTAAGTCTAAAGAAGGCACTGGTAGGGAGAATGGAGGGTTGGATAAGCATTTGGGATCGATACTCCTTGAGGATTGGGAATCCAAGATGAGAGTATTCCCGAGCGGCGAGGACTGATACTCTTTAAGGATAGTGCAAGGAATCCAAAACAAGAGTAGTCTTGAGGAGGACCGATATTCTTTGAGGATTGGGAATCCAAAATAAGAATAGTCTTGTAAGGACATACTTGGTGAACATCCGGATGGGGTATGTACCATGAGAGGCAGTTGTGGTGGTGTCCAAATGTATGCTTCCCAACATTGTGCTCTAATCTAGTGGAGAGTTAGAGCTTGTCAGTCAAGGCATTGCTATTTTGTAATTGACAATGCTGGTTATGATTATGATGCTTGATGATGCTTATAAATCCGAACTCTTCTTATGAGAGTATTTCAATTTGAGAGTATCCTTGTATCCTGTTGTGTAATTATGAATACCTCCCTAGTTTAGAGGGAGTGTTGAAAAATATAACTAGATTTGGTCTTGATAATTATCATTGTACTTGTATCATTATGTATTTCATGAAAAAGAAAAAAAGAAGAAAAAGAAAAATTATTTTTTTGATTATTATTATTTTTTTTGATTATTATTTCCTAGTCAAAGCATGTTCTTCATGCTCCTAGGGTCATTTGAATCAAGAAGAAAATGTAATTGAGTTAAAAGTCCATTTAGATTCTTTGTAAGAAAAAAGAAAGATTTTTTTTTTTTTTGAGTTAAAAGAGTCAAATTGGCCCCACAAGACCAAGTCAACCCTCCAGCACATGTTGGCCTAGAAGATGCACCCATTTGACCATCTGGATAGCTATATATACAAGAGACTTTGACCTCATTTGATCATCCAACATCCACATCAATTTCTGTGCAGCACGAGAATTTCAACAAAATCAAAGGAGAGAAAGAGAGAAGTAAAAGGAAAGAGAAAGTTCGTTATTCTTTCCTACTTTTCTGTCCACACATGCGAGTTTTTGAGGCGATTCTGTGGTATTATAGGCCCGAAATTACAGGGCTGAGATTTTAAGGAGGATGAAAATTCAGGGATTGGCCATAATTAAGATGTTTGACCAACATTGGGTTTGATGACTTTGACCAACAAGAAGAAGGATTGAAGAGGGTTGACTTGGGGCATTTGTGGAGGTTTTGGTCTTGGTAATTTCACTTTGATCTGTTTTTATAAGAAGAGGAAATTTTTTGGGTTTTCCCCCCTTGTGGGGTTTT
The DNA here is from genome assembly GCA_034641835.2 of Pinus albicaulis. Classification (NCBI taxonomy): domain Eukaryota; kingdom Viridiplantae; phylum Streptophyta; class Pinopsida; order Pinales; family Pinaceae; genus Pinus; species Pinus albicaulis. Next base: position 543,189,145 of record CM076572.1, read on the forward strand.
GGCCTTGGCTTGGAAAGCCAACATCTTTGTGTTCTTTTGTCTCTTTGTGATCTTCATGTTTCATGTATTTTGGTAATTTCTTTATTAAGAAGAACATTAATTAATAAGAAGCCAACAAATGCTCACAAGTAATTATCATGAAATAGAAATTAACCCTAATTTTTTGCCCTATTGATTTCTCAACTTAAAGAACAAGGGAAAGGCAAGAAAAAGAGAAATGAAAAGAATTGGAAAGCCATGAAAAAGGACCACAAAAGGAGCTATGAAGACTTTAAAAGGAGCAAGAGAGGAGGTTGGAGTTTGGCAAGACTACACACAAGATTGAAGGAGGAGAGGGTTGATCAATTCAGTGGATCAAATGGTAGAGAATAGTTGGTTCTTCGAATATTTAATAAACATTCAAATTCCCAACTATTATTTTGCTACAATACCTTACCATTCACTTCCGACTTTTCCAAGGGTCATTATGAAGTATTCTTATGCAACATCTTTGATTCTTCTAAGGGTATCGTGCATAAGTTAGAATTATAGTTTTCTTATGCCACCTTGGGTGAAAACAACAAAATGACATCCAATCTTGTGTTGAAAAACCATTTCTGATCTACAAATAATTACTTGTGATATTATTTACCATTAGTTTAGCTTAGTCAATTTCATTAAGCAATTATACATTGAAAATTCAACCAATAGCAGTGATAAGAAAGTAGAGATCACAGTGCACAAAAATAAGAAACACCAATGTTTAGGTCAGAGACCAGGGTAAAACCCCACAAGGGGAAACCCAATCAAACCTTTCCTTAGAGAGATCCTTCAATAGTACATCAAGACATGGATAACACCGACCACAAGATGGCTTCCACAAGTGCTAGGATATCCTCCACAATGTTTGCTACATAATGTTCAACAACATCACCAACAAGAGGTTGATCCTCTCACCATATTACAAAAACAATACTCAGATCTCCTTTTGAGGCCCAGACTTCAAATCAAATACAGATTAGACTTAAGATTACAAGAATAAAAAGCAGATCTCATACCACCAAACTTCAGATCATAAGTATAATGAGCAGATCTCGAACCTCTGACTTCAGATCATAAGTATAATGAGCAGATCTCAAACCTATGACTTCGAATCATACATATAATGAGTAGATCTCGAACCTAAGAAGATCTCATACCACCAAACTTCAGATCATAAGTATAATGAGCAGATCTCGAACCTCTGACTTTAGATCATAAGTATAATGAGCAGATCTCAAACCTAACCTCTGACTTCGAATCATAAGTATAATGAGTAGATCTCGAACCTTTGACTTCAAATCTTAAGTATAATGAGCAGATCTCGAACCTTTGACTTCAAATCTTAAGTATAATGAGCAGATCTCGAACCTTTGACTTCAGATTGTAAATGTAATAAGCATATCTACAAATCTTAGACCACTTCACATAGAAGAGTAGATGAGTAAGCTATGTGTGTTCAAATTGCATCCCAAGGAGAGCAAATTAACCTCTCTATATAACCATCATGTGATCTGAATGAGAGAGTTTCAAGGCAAGCCAACAAGCCATCATGTGAATTTCTGGGCAAGTCGACTTGATCATCTAGAAGAGCCAGACTAGCACTTGTGGAGGCACTTGAAATTACAAATAAAAATAACAATTTTTTCCCAAATACTGTGAAAATAAATAATTTTACAAAGACCAACCATAGCACAATTTCAACATATTGGAACAAGCAAATGCAAGGAACTCAAGTTACATGGATTAAGCAAATGCAGGATGCTCAACATACTTCGTACTCGCCCTTCTAATTGATTAAAAAGTTTAATGTTCAATATAGCCACATGCAATGTGAATTTTTTTATTTGCATGTGGTTAGTTTTGGTCTTTTTAAGGCTAGTGTTGATTGATATGTTTTCAAGCCAAATTTATGAGGGCATTTTACTAATTTATTTTCAGATCATACTTTCCTCCTTAATTTGAGGCATTGTATTCATATGCTATTTTTCTAAATGAAAGTCATATTTTTTAATAGCAAATATGCATTTCGTTTCTTAATCCAATGCACACATCCAATTCACATTTAAATCTAATGCACACTAACAATGCTGATTTATATGCATATTAAAGATCAAGAAAATTATTATTATTATTATCCAATTTTAAGGTCACACCAAGCCAAACACCAAATTGGTGTATGAGACTCCCTTGTTTGTGGGACAAAGGACCCATCTCCGTGCAACAATTTGACTGCTAAGTCTACGAAGGCATACATACTCTACCCCCCTCTGGTTTTGACCCTGTGACCTCTTAGGAGGAAACACATGCTCTTAACCATTAGGCCCACACAAGCTGTATGGGACTAACATAAGGGATTTCAACAAAATAAAGCTCATCATGAACAACATGGGACAGAGCCCAAGAAATGCAATTCACACAATAAATGTTTGTTGTCTAGGAGTAGGTTCAAGACATAGTTAAGAAGTTTTAGCAAAAATAGAAAGAAAGATATCATGAATATCACCAATCCCAAGTTGTGGAAAAATCAATTCCTACAACTGTATGCAAGTTATTTATAAGTAGGTTCATGACGCTTCATTTTTTTTTTCTCAAATGTAAAAGTATAGTTAATAATATAAAACTTCCCATTTGTGAGACTGTAAGCAACAATACTTCCAAATTGGAAACAAAACCAATGCCCTTGGCTTTGGACTTTGCAAGTTGTAGATATTAGGGTGTAGGAGCTTTGTTATAAAAAAATATGTGTTGTAAATTTGATATAGGGGAAACCTAATGGGAAATATATATGAAGGAAGAGGACGAAAATGAGGCTTTGAAAATGCTATGGGTTGTTAAACACCTTATATCAAAGTGTGTCGAACATTACTAGATGGCTATTAAATATGAAAAGTTTAAATTAGTAACTTGATAAAAATATGTAGAAGATATCCACAATAAACTCATTGTTTGGGTAATTGAACAACTTGATTGTTAAACCACATCTCCAAGCCTATATTGGTTGAGTTGTATAGAATGATGCGAAATGTCGGCTCTAGCAAGTAATGTGCAAGTATAAGGAAATTCTTGCTTGTTTTTTACAAGCTTTATGTTGAATTCATCTTTTAGAAGGGGAATAAATGCATTAAGGGTGATGGCCATAACTTAGGGCTTGAAGGTTACAAGTGATGTTTGAGTTCAGTGAGGAAGTACTATTTACCCTTAAGCAAGGGAGAAACATTCTAGAGACAATGAGTTGATAAAAGAACTCAAGGGCCGAAAAGAGCAAGTACTATTATATCACACTATACTTAAATTAGTTTAGGCTCAATACTAGGATGATGCATTACTTCATAAAGCTTAATTAAATGATGAGGGCATCAACATGGAACTTGTATAGGATGCTATCTATTGGTATAAGGATTCTATTTTGTTTAGTAGGGACATAGATTTGGAGAGTGAGGCCATTTTTTCAAGTTGTATTGGGAATGAATTATTTGGTGTCCTACAATTAAACAAGAAGTGAATTATTATCACTTTGAGAGCACTATAATTGCCTTTGCCATAATGTGTCCATGGGTAACAAATTATGACTAGTTTTTTAACATTGATTAGTAAGGGTTAGGAAATACTAGAATATTGTAGTAGAGGAAAAAATAGGCGAGTATAATCAGGGGCATGAGCATGTTGCATAGAGGATTCAACAAAAAAATAAGTGTTCTGCAACAACCCATGTTCGAGTTATGTCCAAGCCTACCATAGAGCCTTGTGATCGTTCGCACACTTGCAACTCAAGGGTGGGCTACATACTTCTTACAAAATTGAAGATATCAGAAGTCTCCACACGTTTTCAAGTGGATACAATTTTACTTCTAGGAGCTGGTGACATTGATTTTTCATACCTAGATATTAAAATCTAGATTATGCTTGTAGAGTACTTCATTAGATTGCTTGGAATATGTGGTTGTGTGAATAGTATTAGGAAATCAGGTTTAGATGTCTACAAGGTTAAGGCAACGAATACATTGTATAACATTACTAACACTGTGTTTAGGGGTTTTGTGAATTCAAACCAATTGAAGTATGTAAACAAAATTTTGGATCTTTGACCTTATAGACATTGGGTATTTAATTACTATTGCGTAGAAGCCAAAATCAAAACCCAAAATCTTAATAGAAGCCAAACCCCAAACACCAATGACCTAAACCCTTAACGAAAGGCCAAAGTTTTTATAACTAGAACCATGAAATTGCATGCAAAACCAAACCCTAATACTAGCTAGAACCTAAACCCAAATGCTCAATCTACTTGAATAATAAACCTAGCAGTTAAATACGTTTCCATGACATATCTAGTGTGCTAGAAAACACAATGAAGGTTATCTACTTTGTAGGAGTGAATTCTTACTATTCAAATAGGCCTTTATGTTAATTTGGCAGCTCATGGACAAATTCCCTCCCTTGGACAATCTTTCTCATCAAGAAAGGCCCCTCCTAGCTTTTGGAAGCATTTAATTTGGTTAAGGAAAATTATATTTTTAATATGGAAACCCACATGTGCACAAAAGGACAGGTCGACCCTAAGAAGAATCTGGACACCCTTGGAAGCCTATAAATCAGTGTTGAAAATATCGGTATCGGAAAAATATCGGTGAGGGTCCTGAAAACATGTTATCGGGAATATCAACGAAAGTATCAACAAAATATCGAATTTTTTGTTTTGTTTTGTTTGTTTGGTTTTTTTTTTAAATTTAATTTCTCCAGATTTTTAAACATATAAAGCAATAATGATATTTAGCCGATATTTTCAAAATATCGCGATATTTAGCCGAGATTTTCAAAATATCGCTATATTTACTTGTCGAAATATTGTTTGCCTAAAAATATTGCAATATTTGCGATATTCCATGAAATATCGGCGATATTATCAACACTGCTATAAATACAAGTCAAGTGACCCTCATTTGGAGATCATCAATCATTTTTATTTCTTTGGTTTCGCTTGCACAGGTCTTAAGTAGTTCACAGAAATTGGTTCGTATAGGTTCGAAATTGCAGGGTTCGAAGCTCGCACGTGTGATCTAGGGTTTTGATTTGCAACTGCAGGGTTGCCACAAAATTTTCAATTGCCACTGCAGGCACATAGGCTTCTCCGTGCAGTTGGAACATTTCAACCGCACACACGTACACTCTCTCTGTGTGGCTGGAAACTAGGGTCTCATTTTTCAGTTGACCGCAGGTTCCTGAATCATGATTTTGATTGGTAGTGTTGCCGGATTCATCTCTTGGATATGGTTTAGATGATTTTGCTGGATATTCTTATGAATAAAGAATTGGATTATTGTACTCTCTCTTTGCTGAAACATTCAATTACAATCTAATAAGAAGAATTTGAAATGGTTTTCCCCCTTGTGGGATTTTGCCCTGGTCTCTGACCAATCCTTGTGTCTCTATGTGTGAATGCTTTTCTTCTATTGTTCCTTTATGATCTACTGCATTGATGATGTTATTTTTGTTTCTATATAATTGTATATGTTTCTAAATAATGCTATGTATGATGTTGTGGGGTGAATTCTATGTATAAATGATGAAATGTAATTATCTAAAGCAAAAAACAATGTAGCCATAAAAAAATTAACACTTCATCACCACCATATTATTCTTTGATATTTTGATATATTTTTGATGCTCCACTAAGTGTCGTCCATTTCCTTCCAATAAGACCCACCCATTCAAGAGCACGATGACTACAAATATGAGCTATTACAATGTTAATTTTGTAACCCCAGTTGCTAGTAATTTATTACCATGTAAATATTCTTGTTGTTAGTTAATTATTACTGCAGATGTACTAAACAAAAACACTGTTGGAATTTTAACATGCAAATAATAGTGAAAGCAAGATAACAACACCATTCTCAAACACATGCTCACATAAATTTTTGCCCTTCAAATTTGTTGTTTCATTAATAAATATTTAGCATAGAAGGGCTCCCTTACTGGAAAAATGGCCCTTTGAGGAAAAATACAAACAAGAAAATCTGGAATTATTCCAGTTGATATAATCCTCTGCAAAACTTGTCATTCCATCTTGTTGGTTGTTGGAGTCTTCTCCCTTATTGCCCCTTGTTATTCTTCCTCAGACTTTGCACACTTGGATGAATGTCCTTCTCCATCTAATCATTGAGATCTATCTGTCTCACTATCTTGTGCTCTCTAGATGTGTCTTCCCCCCGAGCCTAGCCTTCCTTTTATAAGTTGGAGTTATGACTGAATGCACAACCCTAATCTCCTAAGTGATTGATGGTTGAGATTAGATCTCAACATCACTTGAGATCAACAATTGAGATTCATCTAATTCACTATTGCAAATAACCTTTCCATCTCATTAGATAAATTCACTTTTTATTATAAAAGTCAATTACTTTAATAATCCCTTTAATTAAAGTACTTGCTAAGGTTAAGGGTCCTTTTGGACAACTTCCACACATCCAGACACTTAGATCTGCACAAAAGGACTTGTTTGATGCTACTATTATCAACACTCCCTCTTAGCAAGGAAGGTACACTTTGAAGAGTGACGTGGAATTGGCTTTTCATCTGGTCCTGGCACATTGTCCCATGCATCATCCTTTACCATGGCTTTCCTCAAAGCTCTTGGTCTGTTGTCTCTTCAATGATGCTACTCATCAATGCCATGTAGTTTGAAAACTTCTTTGGAGGTTTGCTCTCCTTGAATATGCTCATAGGAGCCTCCATATGCTCTTGAGCATCATTAAATATTTGTTCAAACCATTTGGGCCTTCTGATAGAATTGGAAGGAGCAATTGACTCCTCCCCACCTAAAGGTTGACTCCTTGAATTGACAGTCTCTGCACGTTGTTCTACCTTCAGATCCTCTTGCTTCGGGTCCTCTATCACTATTGGTGGCAACTCATGAGACTTCCTAGATGCCAAGTTCTATTAGAACCCAACATCTCTGCTCACAACTGTCTTCCTTTGTGTTGGTATGAAGATCCTATAATATAAGCTTTTGAGGTCACATTGTATCCAACAAATATCCCCTTCTCTCCTCAAGGCTCCAACTTCGTCCACTTTTCCATAGGCACATGAAAGTATATTGGACAACTAAAGATCCTCAAGTGTCCTATCTTTGGTTTTACCTTTGTGAAAGCTTACTTATAACTCTTGCCCCCCAATATCCTGTGGGGATGCCTATTCGACACATATATTGTAAGGTTACACGCTTTTGCCCAAAAAACGTAGGCAACTCCTAGTCATTTATCATTGCCTTGGCATAATTTATGATGGAACGATTCTCTCTCTGTAACCCCTTTCTATTGAGGGTTGTATGAGATTGTCATCTCCCTCTTGATTTCTACCTCTTTTTCTTGATCCCTCCCTCCTTTCAGAAATCCTTGAAGTCATTGGAGGTGTACTCTCCTCCATTGTTCGACTTTATGATCTTGATCTTATTGCTTGCCTAGTTCTCCACTTGGGCCTTGAACTTTCGAAACCGATTGAAGACCTCATCCTTGGTCTTCATAAAGATGATCTAGGTTTTCTTGGAATAATCATCAATGAACATGGCATAGTATAACACTCCTTGTACTAATGCTATTGACATCGGTCCACACACATCTAAATCAATGAGATCCAAGATCCCGTTGGACCTTCTCTCGCTACTTAGAAAAGTAGTCTTCGCATTCTTACCTAGTGCACACCCTCTACACACGGCTTGTTGCTTAACACTGAAGTCTGGGAGACTAGTGACAATCTCACTTATGATTGGCAATGCCTTATAGTGTAGGTGCGCCAATATTTGAGGCCACAACTTGCATAGGTTTTTATTTTTTATTTTTAATTTATTTTTATTTAAATTTTTAAACAGTAACGAGTACATGCATTCCACTAGGCATAATCGGTAACTTCATAGAAACGATTTCCACTATTCAACCTGATAGAACCAATATTTCATAAATGCCACAAGGGCCAACATGTCTTCGGAGACTTGGACACACGCTACTTGGGCCAAAAATCATGAACCATCTTGAGCTAAGTAACTTTGACCACAACTTGCATAGGTTACCACTGTCATATACCAAAGCTTGAGTAGGTACATGTATAAGCTACCCTCTTTAACCAAGATGGTCACTACTATGTCTAGGCTAGTATCCTATGGATGAATAATCAACATCCCATTACTGAACATTGCCTCATATCCTTTATCCTCCGTCACTTAGACTGAGAGCAAGTTCTTTTTCGGTCATGGCACAAACATGTCCTTGGCTTCCAACATTTCTTCTTACTCTTGTTGGAACTTGATGGTTCCCTCACCCTTCACTGCATAGTTGGAACTTGGCATCTTGACTAAGCTCCACATGAACTCCTGAGTCTTTCTTCATTAGACTGCTAAACAACTTTGTTAATTTTCTGAACATGTTCTATGCCATTTCAGATTAGGGCACAAAATACTGAAGCATATAGAACATACTAATAGATCGATGAAGACAAGCCAAAATAGAGATGATGAATGGTGGCGTTACGGCGATCAGCAGGATGCTTCTAACAGCAAAGTCTCCAATAGGTCATTCAGCCAAGTGTGTCACACATAACCCCAGTACAACCCAAACAAAGAAACTCCACAAATATGCAGTACCAAGAACGCAGCTCCATTGCCATCAAAAGAGAAGAAAATCCTCCACACAATGTGTGTATAATGAACTCCAAGTCTCTCCATTATATAGGCATCTTTGGGGGTGTGTGACACGCTCTTTAAGACATTTAAGTCTATATTATATTCTAGGCCGACCTAGCACATAAGTGGAATAAATTCAAAGTGCATGTTCTGCTCATCCGATCAAGATGATCTTTAGATCAATCTTTCACCTCTCTGAAAGAGGAATCCAATAAAAATATTGGGATCGTCATCTGAGTAGCACAACCCGGAGTTTGGACCTAGTTGTCCAAATTTAACACTCCCTCTCAACTAGGGAGAACGTTGTCCACTAGTGCAATCCAAACATCATGCGTCATCCTGTCGTAACTTGCTTACTGGCCTCTTTATTTCAGAATAGAAGTGGGTCAGTGACAAAGACATCATACCCGGATGACAGATTTAGCCCAGAGGTCTGAAACCTCTATAGGACTCACAAAGAGTCTCATACCAACCCGAAGTTGGTTTACCTGACCCGAAGTCAGTTGGAGGTTCGAAACCTTACTAGGACTCAAGAGGAGTCATGTACTAACCCGAAGTTAGTTTCACTGACCCAAAGTCAGTTAGAGGTCTGAAACCTTGTTAAACTTGATCCCAGATCAAGTTGTTGGATACGTGCCATCCTAAACATAGAGAGTACGACAATCTCCGATGCATCCATCAGTCTTGCTATGGTCTCTATTCTCATTTCCCAACTCATTGGCCAAATGAGAGGTACTTCCCATGAGTCCGGAACTCAAATGGGTAGGATGCATACAGGGCACAAATGATGAGAGGTGAACCAACTCAATCATCATAACAGTGGGGCAGAAACACACCAACAAGGTTCGGCAAGCCTAGCCCTGTGGTTGCTTATAACTCCGAGGAACTATCCCCAAGGCCCCCCAGAGCTCCCAGAGCTCATCGTCCAACAGGACCCTCCAAATAGGGTCGTTCCATGATTCCAAGATTCTCACGGAAGGTTAGGAACATGACCTTCCCCAAGGGCATTGTGAGAATATCCGCGACCTGCTCATCAGTTCCTATATGATCGAGCCTTACGACGCCTTGTTGTACCATATCCCGGATAAAGTGGTACCAGCCATCAACATGCTTGGATCAATCGTGGAACTCGAGATTCTATGACAAATGAATCCCCCTCTGGTTATCACAAAGGATAACGGTGGCATCTAGCACATGCTCGAATAGCTCACTGAAGAGATTTCGCAACTAAGTGACTTCATAGCGGGCCATACATGCTGCAATGTATTTGACCTCAACAGTGCTCAAGGCTACTGACTTCCGTTTCCTGCCCGAAGTAGAACTACTTGTGAAGTAGCATCCAGATGTGCTCTTATGATCCACCACACTGTCAGCCCAATCGACATCAGTATATCCAAGGAGGGTCATGCTCCTGACAGTGTATCTTAGCCCAAGGTCTATTGCGCCACAGAGATATCTCAAGAGTTTCTTGGCACCAACCCAGTGAAATGTTATGATCAACCATGTGTTGACTCAAAGTGTTCACTGCACAACATACGTTCGGACGGGTGTTCACTAAGAACATCAGAGCCCCTACGAGTTGACGATACTCAGTAGGATTTACTAACACGGGCCCAATAGCGCTGCCACTCAACTTCTTAAAGTTGAGCTCCATTGGTGTCGACACGGACTTGCAGTCTACCATACGAAATCTTTCACAATGTATTTTCCTTGAGAAAGGAAAATCTCGCCAGGTCTTTGCTAGACCTCCAGGCCTAGGAAGTAATGCATTAGTCCTAGGTCCTTCATCTCGAACTCAACAGCGAGCTCCCTCTTGCACTGATGAATGAGAGGGCCAACACCTGTTAGGAAGCGCACCAGAATGAGAGACCTCTCTATCAACCTTGAAGTAAAGGTTCAGATCAACATTACTACAAGTGAAGCCCAGCTTCATCAGGTAGCTATCTACCTTCTCGTACCAAGCTTTGGGTGCTTGCTTCAGCCCATAGCTTCAACCTGCAGACATGGGTGTCCCGATCTTGGAATTCAAACCCCAGAGGTTGCTCTACATACACCTCTTCCTTTATTGCACCATGCAGAAGTGCGGTCTTCTCATCCATCTGATGATGATTCCGTCCTTGCGTAGCAGCAAGGGCAATAACAGATAGGTGCAATAATAATCAGTGTCTTCCTAGAGAAGTCTCAAGCAACACATTTTCCCATCAAATCCATGCTTGATCTTATATCGAGGTGACCACAACTTTGTTCTGTGGTCTAGGGATCATATCCCAGACATTACCCTCGCATCCTTGCAGACTTGATGCTTTACAGTTTCTTCAAATGATCCAGGCTCATATTGTACTCATGGCAGCTAGATACCCCTGGTATTTATGTGGCTTTTTTTTTTTTTTTTTCTCTACCGGAATTTCCCCCCTGAAGCCATATACCCTTGAGCCATGAGAGTCTTCTTTCTTTCAACAATGATATTAGCTCAGGAGGATATATAGTTGTATTCTCCCTCTTAATGCCAGCTTCTCTTGTGAGAGAAAACATCTATTTCAAATGAGGGCATCCCAGACACCAACTTGGGAAGGAGTCTTATTCTTCCACAGTCAAAGCCATTCAAGACTCATAGCCATATACTGTCATATTGCTCTCATGCATCTTGACACGTATCATATGCTGTCAAATCATTGATTTCAATGTTTCTGTGATATTATCATATACATCATTTGATCAAAACTTCATAGGCTTTGCTGACCACGGTGCAAGACTCCAACAACGTGACTGAAAGCTGCAAACAACTTCTCAGATCACACTTCCAAGATTATCATTACTCTCCAATGTAAGACTAATACTGTCACAAGCTTACAACTATTATGAATTTTGTAAACATGGGTGTCTGTCTATGTCACTATCATGATGCCAGTGACAGAGAATGACAGATTTAGCTCCTCAAATTTGCGGCTAAAGAACCGTCATCACTGTCATATCGTTGATTATGATGTTGCCATAATTTTATCGCACCCATCACTATCTTGTTCATCATTGTCATACTGCCATATAGTATTTGAACATTTCAAACTTCACAGTCATACATATTTTGCCATATGTCACTGTCAAACAAAGAGAATATATCATGATTCCTCCTCTCATGATCCTGCACAACTTCTTATTTTTCAGATCAGCCTATTTGTCTTTCTTTGGATCATTTTTGGAAGGCTGCTCGTAAGGCTAAAAAAATTGGCCTAACTCTATGACAAATCAACTTCTCTTGTCACTCTCCCTAGGGCTTACAGATTGCCCATCTTGGCAACAATCTGATTGTTTCATAATATTACACTGAATTGACTCTTCTTCATGCCAGTCCATACCTTATATGACATCTTTCTTTTACGCAGATCTAGCACAGTCATAAGGGCACATCAACCATTGTTGTTCATCACCTATGAACATACCTCATCTTGATTTCTCTTCTTCAAGGTAATTCGTACACATTTGCTCTCTTGGCCCCTCTAATCCTAGTGCACAGTTCCTAAACATGTGGTCTTGAATGACACAGTGTGTCATCTTCTAAATGTCACTGTATTGCACCAGGATTAGGAAAGCTCGATTTCTAGAGATCTTCCTTTCTGGTGGCGAGGATGCCGCCGATTTGATTCGATGCGGATTTCTTCGAATGCTGATAGCCACAGATTCCACAGATCTCCAGATGGAATTACAAACTTGATACATCACGATTGACTGCTATAATGATTTTTAGACCCATGCCGAATGTTTCTTGTGATGGTTTCTGGAGCTATTTCCTGTGCCTATGACCAGGATAACCAAATGCATTCAGGCTTCGCTCCTCCAGTTGAATTAGTTCAGTGGCATCTATCCTAGAAATCCCTCCGTCTTCAGAAATAAAATTTGTCCTTGTACCATACAAAATGGTCAACGGTGTTGATCGATGCTTCTTCAGAAACCACATTTAAGGTCATGCCGACTTAATAGAATTTCCTTTTCACATAGGTTATGACAGGGGAACTCAAAAGCGCTATAATAAGTAAGTGGGCATCATAGCATCTGGGGAATTTTCCGAAGAGGCTTGGATGAGCGGCTCATATATATATATATATATAGTAGATCCGCGTGAACCCACTTCAGCAGGAATATGGTTTATGTTATTTCTGAAAAAATTACACTGGGCACATCTGATATAGTTTGAAACCTAGAAGAATTTTGTTTGGCTTCGGTTCCTGCGCCAAGGTTTATTTCGATAGCTCTGATGATCATTTCAGTCCTAGCACTGAAGGGTTCTCCGATTCCAACTTGATTCCGCGTATAGCCACGGATCTAGCTCCCCGAGTTTTCACATCCTCGATGCCAGGGTTTCTCTTAATTCCAACCACCCGTACAAAGTATTCGAAGATCTGTATTCTGCTTCCTCCGGCATGGAAATATTAGATTTGGGTGTTCTTGCCCTCGACGTCAAACCTCTTTCTGCATACGGTCATCCAAAACAGATTCCAAACAGCCCTATAAACCCTTCGTTGTTACCTGTCGGCTGGGCACTCACGGCACCCATGGCCCGCATAACGTTTAAAAGAAAACTAACGCTCAACAGAATGGGGCAGCCGCCACGATGACATGAAGGTTGGCCGTATGGCTGGATCTTGGAAGGTGTGTGACGATTGAAGATGATAATCGTGCACCTATCCCCAATGAAATAATGAGAACCTGTTACTCGTTACTCTGCGACTAAGCTCATGAATCTAGTACAAAGTGATAGATTTTACGGTTTCTGAATCGGAAATCACCGAGATATACACAATTATGCAATAAATTTAGCGATCTGTAGGTTGTTATGGTCCTGTTGCAGAACCTTGTTCTGCAATTCGGCTTCATCATATTCAACCCGTGAGATGAGGTGCCTCCCCGTCCATGATGCGATGAGATGATCCTCGTCCGCGGGATAATGTGCTTCCCCTAGTGCCCATGAGTAGCATCCCCAGCATACTCGTGAGAAGAGCGTGCGACGACTTTTGTGACAGCCCAGATTGGAGTATGATATGCGTATTCTCCACATATGCTGCCCTACGCTGTTACCTCCAGTAATTTTAAAAAAATATATATGCGCTGACATTTGCTGTGGTGGTATGGCCTGCAGCCTACCCCACAGCTTTTCTGAGGCTAACGACATTCTTCGAATAACCCACATTATGTTGCCCTAGTTTCATAAGCTGGGCCTTGCCTTCTCCTCGACTCTGATACCATGTTAATTTTCTAAACATGTTCTATGCCATTTCAGATTAGGGCACAAAATACTGAAGCAGATAAAACATACTAATAGATCGATGAAGACAAGCCAAAACAGAGATGATGAATGGTGGTGTTATGACGATCAGTGGGATGCTTCTATGACCAAAGTCTCCAATAGGTCATTCAGCCAAGTGAGTCACACATAACCCTAGTACAACCCAAACAAAGAACACTCCACAACTATGCAGCACCAAGAACGCAGCTCCATTGCCATCAAGAGAGAAGAAAATCCTTCACACAATGTGTGTATAATGAACTCCAAGTCTCTCCATTATAAAGGCATCTTTGGGGGTGTGTGACACGCTCTTTAAGACGTTTAAGTCTATATTATATTCCAGGTTGACCTAGCACATAAGTGGAATAAATTCAAAGTACATGTTCTGCTCATCTGATTGAGATGATCTTTAGATCAATCTTACACCTCTCCGAAAGAGGAATCCAATAAAAATACTGGGATCGTCATCTGAGTAGCACAACTCGGAGTTTGGACCTAGTTGTCCAAATTTAACAAACTCCCATGTTGCTGTTATATGGCATGATGCACCATTGTCTAGGCACCGAGCACTCCGAATGATGGTGTTGGTAGATAGAAAGTGTTGTTTGTCCAAGATCCTGGTGTCTATGATAGAGTCTTATATCACTGGCGCTACTAAACCAAGAATCACAACGAAGCTACTTTGCATAGCGGAATATAAACAACAGTAAATCTATCAGTGCACAAAATATACACAACTTTTTACACAATATTGTACAATAACCCAATCTTTGTTATATTAATCTAACTGACTAATACAAGAGTCTAGGACTCCCGTACCAGGGATAATGGCCCCCAAATATCCACGAGTACAAGAATACAAGATAATCTGACGGTCTAGCTGATGTAGTCAACAATCACAACTTCTTTCTCATATCCACTGTACACCTGCGGGTCCTTCGCTCCCAATCTGTAATACCTGCCTCTATCAATGCACCAACTCGTTTAGGCGACTGAACTCGACCTCTACAATCCGCTCTTTAGCTGATCATAAGTCCATCTATCATCAACACATAGAGACTTTTGCCCACTGTTGCTTAACTCTTGTGGGATGTGTCTTCCCACTATTGTCTTCCTATGTTGCTCTAGTAAACACCATCATAGGGTAGGAGTTCTGCCACCTATCACCGTCAAATGTCGCTTCTCCAACGATAAACACAGGCTGTCAAATCTGCTCCCTTGGCTGGCCAAACCTTGAGCTTAAATTTGCCTCCTCTAGTATCCTCCTTTGTCCATCAAGGAGCTACCTAGGCTACAAATCCTTCATCGAATTCACAGTTGTCCAAAGGCTGCTGCTCTAGGGCTACTTTTGACACCTCCTTGTTGCCCTCCACCAACCACAAGATGTCCACACTAGGACACCATCCACCTAGCAACAATTCAACATCAAATCAACAACAACACACCTTAATTTTGGTCCAAATTTGTTGTAGGTTAGGCTGACTGGTTAGGGAAAGATGATAGTGCACATCAACCCTCTTAAACTCCTCCAGACTGCCTCCTAACAACTACGACTGCCTTCTTCTTAAGTGCTGCTCCTCTGTGCTTGAGTTATGGGCTATTACTAGCCTTCCAAACATACCCGCAACCCCTCACCAAGATGATTTAGGGTTGCAGCCCTCCTCAAATCACCCAACCAGACCTATGGCACCTTCTTTAGAGATCAACCCACACAAAACAAGCTTCAAACACTGCCCATAATTGTCCCTTGAGGCCTCGACCTTTTTTTTCTCCTACTTGGCCCCTGAAATAGTCATGAACAGACCTCAAAACAACCCTATTTCCAAACTCAACCTTCCTCCTAGATCTACGACTACCTCGAGTTGATTTACTATGAAATGTTGCACTTGGATGGTGAAAATGACCTCTCAACTCACCTCAATTTATATCTAAATTGAGGGCTCCATCAAATCATGTGTGGGATTGACAACTTGTCAAGTGACATAAAATAACTCTAGCCGAATTGAACAATTCATGTGCAAATCCAACAACTATGAAGAAAAATCAAAATATCACCAAATAGAGCTCATATTTCGATGATTTTCGTTGCCCCTTTCTCCTCTAAGGGTCCTTTAACACCTCCATGTGTCAGATCATCGAAATGCCTCATGGTTTCACACCCACTAGCTTGGGTGCAAAGCCCACACTGTGGGTTCCAAGCCTAAAAATCCCTTTTGTGGCGCTCCAACCTCCAAACCCAGAACCCTAGAGCATGGAGTACCTCCCAAGCCACAAAAAATTAACACTCTCTTAGCCAGGGTGGTACTTCCAAGACTTGGAAGTAACTCGTCATCATCATCACTGCGCGCAACACTCGCCCAACTCTTGACGCCCAGAATTGCAACAATCCTTATAGCATGAACTACGCCTCTCTCGGAAGTGTCGTTGTCACTGGAACTCCTGCTTCTTCTTCTCTTGAAATGTATTCCACTCTCTCCATGATTCCTTCTTGGCAGCTATAGAAGCACCCTTGCTCCCCACTAACCACGTGCTCTTCTTGGGCTGCAAAGTCTTCCTCTGAACCTGCAAGCTCCCTCTAGAATTTGACTCCCTTTGAGCCTCTGGAATCTAGAGGTTCTACTCTGGAAGCTGTACCCACTGCTCTGAAGCTTACACTTGCACTTGGACCTTCTTCTTCTTCTCATGATCCATAGGCTTTCTCGTCAGCCTGTATAGAACATGCTCTATAATTCCAATCACAACACCTACGGAGCTAGAGCCTCTAGGTCTGAGTCTCGCCTTCCCACTCTAGAACAAGACCTCAAACCCCTTCTGCTCGATCGTTGAGACAAATATCACACTATATCCGAGTCCTGGTACAAACAGTACATCTTGGACTCACATCCCCTGTCTTGACTCCATCTTGAATGACACAATTCCCGATCCTCGGATCTCCTTCTAACTCTTGTTGACCAACACCATGTGCAACTTCGAGTCCCACTCAACTAGAGTCTCGAATACCTCCTGTGACACTGTCATATGCTTTGATGCTCCCAGGACCATGTACCATGCAGCTTCATTGATGGTACCCTGCGAAAAATGAGAGATCAAGGCAAAGTCCTCCTCCTCCAATCTCTTGGAGAGATTATCTATCTCGGCAGAAGTGGCAACACTGGCGACTTTCTTCCCTTTCTTCTTCTTGTCATCTCTCGTCTTCTTCTTCATCGAACATCTCGTTGAAAAATGCCCATCTCGCCACAGTTGAAACACTTGATCTTACTCAATTCCTTCTTTTGCTTGCCCCTCATTCGTGCTGCAACTCATCTCGCTACTCCTCCTGAATGAAGTCGCCCCATACCCTATTCTAGTCTGGCAACTTCTCTCCAGCAACAATACCCTTGACGAAGGGCATTGTCAGAATCTGAAATAGTCACACCAACAACAAGAAGCTCATCTTTGACTTGAGACAACCTCATCAGATATGAAGTCATTCCTTCATCCTGCATCATCTTGGTGGACTTCAACTTGTCCTCCAATACCAATACTCGGTTCTCGTTCTTATTCTGGAGCAAATTCTAAAGAGCCATCCACATCTTATGTGCAGTGTTCTTCCTAGACAAATGAGGTATTAGGGAGTCCTTCACACCATCTAAGATGATCAATCTCGCCTTGGTATCCAATTCCTCGTACACTTCCAACTCCTTAGGGTTAGTTGGCTTTGATGGCGTTCTCAACGAACTCTGAGATCCTGTTGACCTGCAAGACCAACTTGATCCTTTCTTTCCATGGAGTGTATAGTTGAACAACCCTTCCAAGTTGTTCTCGTACCGAAGACCAACCTGCAACTTCGACATTGTAGTGAGCCCTTCACCTACAATGTGAACAACGCCCTCTTATGTTGTACTTCGCTGTGCACACTTTGATTCACTATCCCTTCAAAGTAGCTCAGACACTCTCTGATACCATGTTGTTTTTCCAAGATCCTGGTGTCTAGGATAGAATCTTAGATCACTGACGCTACCAAATCAAGAATCACAATGAAGCTACTTTGCACAACAGAATAAACAACAATAAATCTACAAGTGCACAACATATACACAACTTTTTACACAATATTGTACAATAACCCAATCTTCGTCTTATCAATCCAACTGAATAATACAACAGTCTAGGCCCCCCGTGTCAAGGTCAATGTCCCTCAAATATCCACAAGTACAAGAATACAAGATGCAATATAATCTGACGGTCTAGCTGATGTAGTCGACGATCACAACTTCTTTGTCATATCCTGTACACTTGTGGGTCCTTCGCTCCCAATCTGCAGCACCAACCTCTATCAATGCACCAACTCCTTTAGGCCACTCAACTCGGTCTCTACAATCTGCCCTCTAGCTGATCATAAGTCCATCTATCATCAACACATAGGGAGTTGGGACTTCTGCCCACTGCTGCTCCTCAACTCTTTTGGGACTTGTCTTCCCACTATAGTCTTCCTATGCTACTCCAATGAAGACTAACACAGGGCTGAAGGGTTTCCACCTATCACCATCAAATGTCACTTCTCCAATGATGAACACGGGCTGTCAAATCTGCTCCATTGGATAGCCAAACCTTAAGCTTCAATCTAAGTCCTCTAGCAGCCTCCTTTGTTCATCAAGGAGCTACTTAGGCTACAAATCCTTCACCCAACTCACAGTTGTCCAAAGTCTGCTGCTCTAGGGTTACTTTGGACACCTCCTTGTTGCCCTCCACCAACCACAAGATGTCCAATACAAACTGTCCACACTAGGACACCATCCACCTAGCAACAATTCAACATCAAATCAACAACAACATACCTTAATTCTGGTCCAAATCTGTTGTAGGTTAGGCTGACTGGTTAGGGCAAGATGACAGTCCACATCAGCCCTCTTAAACTCCTCCAAACTGCCTCCTAACAGCTGCGGCTGCCTTCTTCTTAAGTGCTGCTCCTATGTGCTTGAGTTTTGGGCTGTTACTAGCCTCCAAACAGACCTGTGGCCCCTGACCAAGATGATCTAGGGCTGCAACGAATCACCCAACCAGACCTGTGGCACCTTCTTTAGAGATCAGCCCACACAAAACAAGCTTCAAACACTGCCCAAAATTGTCCCTTGAGGCCTCAACCTGCCTCTGCTCCTACTCGACCCCTGAAATAGTCACGAACAGACCTCAAAACAGCCCTATTTCCAAACTTGACCTTCCTCCTAGAGTTGCGGCTACCTCAGGAGTTGATTTACAATGAAATGTTGCACTTGGACGGTGAAAATGACCTCTCAACTCACCTCAATTTATATCTAAATTGAGGGCTCCATCAAATCATATGTATGGACTTGACAACTTGTCAAGTGACATAAAATAACTCTAGCTGACTTGAACAATTCCTGTACAAACCTATTAACCACAAAGAAAAATCAAAATCTCCACATCTAGAGCTCAGATTTTGATGATTTTTGCTGCCCCTTTCTCCTCTAAGGGTCCTCTAACACCTCCATGTGTCAAATCATCGAAATGCCTCATGGTTCCACACCCACCAGCTTGGGTGCAAAGCCCACATCTTGGGTTCCAAGCCCACAAAGCCCTTTTGTGGCACTCCAACCTCCAAACCCCAAACCCCAGGGCTTGGTGTACCTCTCAAGCTACCAAAAATCGATAGAAAGGAGATCGATGAGAAGTCCTTATAGAACTTCACTGCAAAGTTATCGTGCTGTACCTTTGATGATGCTACTGTCTGTTGTGACTTTCACTTCCCCTTCTTCTTCAGGCACTATGATGTATAGTGCCCATTCTTGTGGCAAATGAAGCACTTGAGTTTGCTGCTCAAGTGCTTCTTCTTCTCTCGCCGTGATCCCTCACTGTTACCCTTGGAACCCTTCCCTTTGCCCTTCTCGGCCAAACTGACTAGGGGCAAAATTCTTCTCGTGATCTCCTTGCCTACTAGCCTTAAATTCCGCTCGAGCATCTTTTTGGATGCAATCACCCCAAAGTCTTTCCAAATTGGAAAGCTTCTGTCGAGCATAGACTCCCTTGACAAATGGTTCCTATGGCTTGGTGAACCCTTTTAGTGCCACATTGACGAGTTCTTTCTCATCGACTTTCTCTCCAATGGCTGCACGTTGATCCCTTATCTGGGTGATCTTCATGAAATAACTAGTAACATTATTAGACCTTGACATCTAGATGGATCTGAGCTTGTTTCCCAAGATCATCTCCCTGTTCATATTATCACTCTGGAACAAGTCCACTAAAGCCTTTAACATATCTTTGGCCGAGTGCTTCTGTGCTAAATGTGGGATCAAATGATCCTTTTCGGCATCCCTCATCATTCTCTAGGCTCTGATGTCCTTCTCATGAGCTGCCTTGAGTGCTGCATTTGTCGGACAGGAACGGTCTCTCTATAATCTCCTGTAGGTCATGTTCCTTTAAAAGAAAGGTCACCCTTGCCGTCCAGGACAGGAAGTTAGATGCTCCATCCAACCGGTCTTCAAACTCGAGACTAGCTGTTGCAATTAGTAGATCTGATAATTTTCAGCTCTGTGCTAAGTCCTAGCACCCACAAGAATAAAAACTGCTGCTAGTTTATAGATTTGCTAAGATCTTGTGGATCTGTGTTTTGGTCTTTTAAATTCTACTGAATCCCTGACTGGTACAACCTCCCTCTCTCCCTTTGAAAAATGACCTCCACCAATAACTACTGGCTGATCTACAATATACACTTCTGCCATTTCGTACAGCCTTGGTACGGTTTGATAAAAAAATCAGAGCACCCTCATAGCCGTTGTACTCACTACAACACCCGTTCGACACTTTGTGTGTGTGCACAGCTGCCCTGACAGTGTACAACTTGTACAGCTTGCACTCTCTACTTGGGCTGCATAGACACTGTTGTACATTCTCTGCGACTGCCAGCTACTGCTGCTCATATGCTGCTGTCGTACTGCCTGCGGCTGCTGTATGCTCTTCTGCATGCGCGTCACTTTCTCTAGCAGCTGCAGTACATTTTCGTGCAACTGCCTCTTGTGTGCGCACAGTGTACAACCAATTGTTGTATTTTCCCTGCTGTACTCGACTGATGTCCTGTGCTATGTACGACTCCGATGCATTAATTCTCTGCATATGGCTGCATTTTTGTACAACGATTGCCCACACCTGCATCACCTATACAATGGCTGTGCTTTTTCCTGTACATACAACTACCTCCCACACATGCACTCAAGCTTGTACATCTTGGACTGCTCTTGTCTTGTATGATCTGCTCCTGCATTGATTGTAGAACTCCTGCAACCTAGACTGGCTTCTGTGCAATGCTTTGAAATTGGTCTCCCTCAGAGACAGCTCTGATACCATGTTAATTTTCTAATCCAAGCCATGGGAAATTTATTACCTAGAAAAAATTCATAAAAAAGTACGTTTTTTTGCTGTGAATTAATTATTACCACAGATCTACTAAATAAAAGCACTCTTGGAAATTTTAACACATAAATAATAGTGGAAGCAAAATAACAACACCAATCTCAAATATGTGCACACATAAATTTCTGCCCTTCAAGTCTATTGTTCCATTAATAAATCTTCAGCATATAAGTGCTCCCTTAAAAGGAAAATAACTCTTTGAAGAAAATTACAAACAACAAAACCTGGAATATTTCCAGCTGATTAAAAGACCTGCAAAACATGTCCTTCAGTGTTGTTGGTTATTAGATCCTTCTCCTTTGCTGTCCCATGTTCTTCTTCCTCGTACTCTGCACACTTGGATGAATGTCCTTCTCCACCCAATCAATGAGATCTCACTATCTCACTATTTTGTGCTCACTAGATGTGTCTTCTCCCTTAGCCTAGTCTTCCTGTCATAAGTTTGAGTTATCGACCAATTCAACAATCGTAATTTCCATATTGATTGGCAGTTGAGATTAGATCTCAACATCACTTGAGATCAATTGTTGAAATTCATTTAATTCACAAATGCAAATAACCTTTGCATTTCATTATATTAACTCACTTTTTCTTATAAAAGTCAATTACTTCAATAATCCTTTTCTAAGTAATTGCTAAGGCTAAGAGTCTTTGTGGACGACTTCCACACTTTTAGACACTTAGACCTGTGCAGAAGTACCTGTTAATTTTTAGGGCTAGATTGTTCTCTGCTGAAGATAATTGCATTTTAAAACTTTTTCAACAATTTACAACAGTACATTCACCCCATAACATAACATATCACCGTTAACAAGTATGTAGAGAGAACAATAACATCAACAATGCAGCAGAACAGTAAATACTAAATAACAAGAGAAGAAAAACATACACAATAGAGACACCATGGTTTAGGTCAGAGACAGGGCAAAACCCCACAAGGGGGAAAACCCAACCAAATTATTCTTCTTAGTTATTCGTCAAATCTTCAGCTGAGATACAACTTACAAATATCATGAGACATAAGTCTTTCATCATGAACCACATTAGGCCACCTAGAGCCAATCCAGGATCATACTAGATCATGATAAGATAGCAGCAGACATACCTCTCAAGTAGATATGCACAAGCCCTCCTATCCTTGTCACAAGAGTTACTATCAACACTATAAGAGTTACTATCAACACTATCATAAGCATCACTGTCATACACATCACTGTTATATACATCATGCTCATAGACATCACTGTCGTATCACTTTCATAAAGCACAGCCACACATCTCGGTCATAGAGGCACTGTCACATCTATCATAGAGGTACTGTCTCACATCACTATCATAGAGGCACTGTCACAATTGTCATAGAGGCACTATCACACACCACTGTCACATCAATGCCATATATGTATCACTGCCATGTTTTTCTCATGGACACTGCCATATATCATTGTAATAATGTTAAAATTGGACAACTATGTCCAAACTCCATGTTGTGATGCTCAGAAGAAGATACCGATATTTTTATTGGGTTCCTCTTTCGGAGAGGTGTAAGATCGATATAAAATTGATCTTAATCCGATGAGCAGAACATGTATTTTGAATTTATTATTTATAATAAATTATATGTGCAGGTCGGCCTTAAGGTTTTACACCCCCAGCAGATGTGTCACGCACCTCAATGATGGATATAAATACAGTCAAAGTTGGAGAGCATTTCACTCATCTCATCTCATCACACCTTCTTCTCTTCTGATCTAGTACGAGCTCCTTGGAGGACAATTTCGGTTCACACGTGGGAAAAGAAGGACGAAGAGGTGTTGTTGTCGTTGCTGTCGTTGTTGCCGTTGATGCCGGTGTTGTTGCCGTTGTTGCTGTTGCTGCCGGTGTTGTTGCCGTTGCTGCCGGTGTTGTTGTCGTTGCTGCCGGTGTTGTTGCCGTTGCTGCCGGTGTTGTTGTCGTTGCTGCCGGTGCTACCGGTGTTGTTGCCGTTGTTGTCGGTGTTGTTGCCGTTGCTGCCGTTGCTGCCGGTGTTGTTGCCATTGTTGCCGGTGTTGCCGCCATTGCTGTCGTTGGGGCAACGTTGACTTTTCTGGGGTTGACTTTGAGTTGACCGTGTGGCTGTTTTGAGGGTTGTTGTGACACATGCTAGGTTGGCTGACCAAGGATACTTTGCTGGTTGAAGCATCATGTTGACTGCCGTAACGCACCACCACATTTTTTCTGTTTCTGGTTTGTCTTCTATAGATCCACTGGTATGTTCTATCAGCATTTTACTTGATTGTTTATGTGATTGTTGTGGTGAAAAGTAAAGTTGCATCAAGCATAGAACATCTATATAATTTTACATGGTATCAGAGGCGAGGTGAAGATGAGCCCTAACTTATAGCAATCACCATCTAAGAAAAATGGGTTCAACAAGTTATGGCTTTAAGGAGGATGACAAGCTGACTGGAAGAGATGACTTCCATGCTTGGAAGATGATATTAGATCTCAAATTGGAAGACCATGATCTCATGGATCATGTACTGGGTAAGATATAAGAACCTCCATCCAATGCTACTGCTGCTGCAAAATCCAAGTATAAGAAGGGAGAGATCAAAGCAAAGCTGATGATCAGGGAATCCATTCATAAAAGCCTAGTGGCCTACATCTCTGAGTTGGGCACATCCAAAGAGATGTATGATAAATTGATCCTTATGTTCAAGGTAAACAATGCAAACCAAGTGCTATTCTTCAAAAATCAATTGAAGAATCTGAAGAAGGGCCGTGATGAGTCTATCCAAACATACTTTCTGAAATTGACTGAAATCAGGAACAATCTGCTGGCTATTGGGGAGACAATAGCCGATCATGAGATGGTACTCACCGCACTTGGAGGACTCCCATATGAATGGCAAGTCTTCAACACTACCATTCTCAATAATAGTACAATTCCTAACTTTGTCGAGCTACTGTCAAGATGCATGCAAGAAGAGACAAGGATGAAGGAATTCGAAAATGAAAGAAATGCTGCCTATGCTGCTCATTCTAGAAAGAAGAACTCTAGTGGTCCTAAGAACAAAGGAAGAGCAAGGGCCCAAGGAAAGAAGGGCAAGTGCTTCACTTGTCATAGGCCTGGTCACTATGCTAGAGAATGTCCTTTCAAGAAGGATTCTCCTGATGATGATGACAACAACAACAACCGGAGGGATGATAATCAAAGGAACAACAAGTTCCAGGGAAAGAGAAAGGCTCCCTCCCACGGAAATGATCAACCTTTCAAAAGGTCAAGAAATTCCAGGTATGAGGAATCAAATGTTGTTGATAAAAGAAATGAATATATTCTTGTATCTGCCCTCTCCGTTGCATCTCCACCCGACACTATGGATGTCTGGTTGATAGATAGTGATGCCTCAAGGCACATCACTGGGTTCAAGGAAACACTCTTTGATATGGTTGAGAAGGATACTAATTTGAAAATTATCCTTGGAGATAATGCCACATATCCCATGAAAGGGACAGGGACTGTGACCCTCCACTTGTCTCAAGGTCAAGTCCTCCACTTGCAGGATGTACTCTATGTACCTAATTTGAAGAACCTCGTGTCTATATCAGCCATGGAAGACAAAGGTTTCAATGTGGCATTCACTGATGGAAAGGTGCATGTGGAAGAAGAGCTTCAAGGAAGCTATCATGTTTGGGTCTAGAATTGATACACTCTACCAGGGTGGAGGAAGTCCACTGGGAGCAATGACATGAGATGCTATCCGACAGACCGATAATGGCACTGAATATGAGACAAACGAGTGTAAGAACTTTTGCAGAGGAGCTAGCATCAAGAAGGAGACCACAATGTTTCTGGGCTACAGCGAAACTTCGAAGGCCTATAGATTCTATGTGCCTGGTCAAAGGAAAGTGGAGATATGCCACGATGTCACCTTTGATGAAGATGCTTCCCTGAGGAAAGTAGTCAATCTTCTGAGATCCGAGGAAGATCATGAAGCAAGGCCTGGAAATCAAGAGGAACCGAAGGATGAGACGATGCCTGATGTTGAAGGACCAATGGAACCGATTGATCCACCTCCTTCACTGGGAAAGAGACCATCATGGCTCGGGGACACTCTCGAGGACGCTGAGGGACATATGGCCCCAAAGGGGGACATTCTGTGAAAGCAAGAAGCCGAGTAGATACCAAGTGTATCTAGCAGCCATGAGTACTATTGTACAATCCGAGCCTGGATCTTTTTGAGGAAGCCGTAAAGCATCAAGTCTGGAAGGATGCTATGCACGAAGAGTATGAGTCCATAATGAAGAATGATATACCAGGATGTGGTTCCTAGGCAAGGTGACAGTTGTCACCTCAAAATGGCTCTACAAGATCAAGCATGGATCTGATGAAAGTGCTGAAAAGTTCAAGGCAAGATTCGTTGCCCGTGGCTCCTCTCAAAAAGAAGGCATAGACTATGATGACATATTTGCACCTGTGACCACCATCCAATCTATTGTAGCCCTTGCTGCTAGGCAAGGATGGAGTCTTCATCAGATGGATGTGAAGACCGCACTTCTGCATGGTGCGATAAAGGAAGAGGTGTATGTGGAGCAACCTCTGGGGTTCGAAGTCCAAGATCAAGATACCCATGTCTGCAGGTTGAAGAAAGCCCTCTATGGGTTGAAGGAAGCACCTAGAGCTTGGTACGAGAGGATAGATAGCTACCTGATGAAGCTGGGCTTCACTCGTAGTAACTCCTACGTTTCTTCCAAGGTTCTTGAGAAGCTGCGATACTGGTGTTGTGCTGTGGACGACCTCTTCCACCGACGGTCATGACCACTGTGTTCATGGGTGCAAGAGGAGCTGCAAGCTGGCGAGTTTGAAGGATGAAGACCCTGGAGATCGTGCTGCCCCTGGGCACGGAGGTGCGGCGGAGACACAGCGGGGTGCTATTTCTCCAAGAAGCTCCATGGCAAGCTGCAGAAGATTAGACATAGTGGAAGTGAAGTTTGTGGTGTTTACGATGAGCTCAGCAAGAAGTTGAGTGTCGGCCATTTCTTTGGGCACGTCGACAAATCCTACTGAGTATCGTCAACTCGTAGGGGCCCTAATGTTCTTAGTGAACACCTGTCCGGACATATGTTGTGCAGTGAACACTTTGAGTCAACACATGGTTGATCATAACATTCACTGGGTTGGTGCCATGAAACTCTTGAGATATCTCTGAGGCACGATAGATCATGGGTTGAGATACACTGCCAGGAGTATGACACTCCATGGATATATTGATGCCGATTGGGCTGGCAGTGTGGTGGATTGCAAGAGCACATCTGGATGCTACTTCACACGTAGATCTACTTGAGCACCGCTGAGGCCGAATATATTGTAACATGTATGGCCTGTTGTGAAGTCACTTGGTTGCGAAAGCTCTTCAGTGAGCTGTTCGAGCATGTGCTAGATGCCACCATTATCCTCTGTGATAACTAGAGGGGGATTCGTTTGTCATAGAATCCTGTGTTCCACGATCGATCCAAGCATGTTGATGGCTGGTACCATTTTATCCGGGATATGGTACAGCGAGGCGCCGTAAGGCTTGATCATAGGAACTGATGAGCAGGTCGCGAATATTCTCACTAAGCCCCTGGGGAAGGTCAAGTTCCTAACCTTCCGTGAGAGTCTTGGTATCGTGGAACGACCCTATGATGTGGGTCTCGTTGGACGATGAGCTCTGGGAGCTCTGGGGGGCTTTGGGGACAGCTTTTCAGAGCTATGAGCAACCACAAGGCTAGGATTGCCGAACCTTGTTGGTGTGCTTGGACCCCACCATTGTGATTATTGAGTTGGTTCACCTCTCATTATCTATGCCCCGTATGCATCCTACCCATTGAGTTCAGGGCTCATGGGAAGTACCTCTCATTTGGCCAATGAGGTGGGAAAAGTTAGAGACTAGTAGCAAATACTGATGGACGCATTAGAGATTGCCGTACTCTCTATCTAGGATGGCACGGTCCAACCACTTGATCTGGGATCAAGTATAGTGAGGTTTCGGACCTCCACCTGACTTCGGGTTAGATGAACCAACTTCGGGTTGGTTGGAGACTCTTTGTGAGTCTGATAGTGAGGTTTCGGACCTCTGCCTGACTTCGGGTCAGATGAACCAACTTCGGGTTGGTTGGAGACTCTTTCTGAGTCTGATAGTGAGGTTTCGGACCTCCGCCTGACTTCGGGTCAGATGAACCAACTTCGGGTTGGTTGGAGACTCTTTTTGAGTCTGATAGTGAGGTTTTGGACCTCCGTCTGACTTCGAGTCAGATGAACCAACTTCGGATTGGTTGGAGACTCTTTGTGAGTCTGATAGTGAGGTTTCGGACCTCCGCCTGACTTCAGGTCAGATGAACCAACTTCGGGTTGGTTGGAGACTCTTTGTGAGTCTAATAGAGGTTTTGGACCTCTGGGCTGGATTTGTTAGCGGGGGGATGATGTCTTTGTGACTAACCCACTTCTGTTCTGAAATAAAGAGGCCAGCAAAGCAAGTTACGGCGGGATGACGCACGATGTTTGGTTGCACTGATGGATGGAGTTCTCCCTAGTTGAGAGGGAGTGTTAAAATTGGACAACTATGTCCAAACTCCATGTTGTGATGCTCAGATGAAGATACCGATATTTTTATTGGGTTCCTCTTTCGGAGAGGTGTAAGATCGATATAAAATTGATCTTAATCCGATAAGCAGAACATGTATTTTGAATTTATTATTTATAATAAATTATATGTGCAGGTCGGCCTTAAGGTTTTACACCCCCAGCAGATGTGTCACACACCTCAATGATGGATATAAATACAGTCAAAGTTGGAGAGCATTTCACTCATCTCATCTCATCACACCTTCTTCTCTTCTGATCTAGTACGAGCTCCTTGGAGGACAATTTCAGTTCACACGTGGGAAAAGGACGAAGAGGTGTTGTTGCCGTTGTTGCCGTTGCTGTCGGTGTTGTTGTCGTTGTTGCCGGTGTTGTTGCCGTTGTTGCCGGTGTTGTTGCCGTTGCTGCCGTTGTTGCCGTTGCTGCCGTTGTTGCCATTGCTGCTGGTGTTGTTGCCGTTGCTGCCAGTGTTGTTGCCGTTGCTGCAGGTGTTGTTGCCGTTGTTGCCGGTGTTGTTGCCGTTGTTTCTGTTGCTGCCGGTGTTGTTGCCGTTGCTACCGGTGTTGTTGCCGTTGTTGCCGGTGTTGCTGCCATTGCTGTTGTTGGGGCAACGTTGACTTTTTTGGGGTTGACTTTGAGTTGACTGTGTCGCTGTTTTGAGGGTTGTTGTGACACATGTTGGGTTGGCTGACCAAGAAGATTTTGCTGGTTGAAGCATCCTGTTGACTGCCGTAACGCACCACCACATTTTTTCTGTTTCTTGTTTGTCTTCTATAGATCCACTGGTATGTTCTATCAGCATTTTACTTGATTGTTTATGTGATTGCTGTGGTGAAAAGTAAAGTTGCATCAAGCATAGAACATCTACATAATTTTACAAATAAGCACTGTTAAGAACTACTGTTACATGTCTTTGTCAAGAATCACATAACTGTCAAAATCACTGTCATATATCCATACATCACTGCTATGCATTGATGTAATAAGCACAATTGTCACAGCCATACATCCCTGTCATTAGCACATCAGTAGCTTTGCCATACATAACTGTCAGTAACAGTATTATTGTCACTAGCACAAAAGGTTTGCCCAAACATTACTGTCATAAAGGAACCAATATCATGCCATGTATCATTGTCAAGTATCTCAAGTTTCTCTGCAATTCATTATTGTCAAAAGCACAAATATCACAGCTCAAGCATCACTGGATTAGGGCACATAAACACTGTTCAAATAGGCCACAACATACCCCATAAAGGCTGTACCAGATTAGGCCTAAAAGGCCATACAAATAATATCCTGACTGTACAGAGTTAGGGCCATTATGGCCGCATCAAGAGAAGTCAAAGAGATTGCAAATGTTGTCCACTTACCTCGCTGGAAAAGTCCCCTTTATACAGAGAAAGGCCGCACATGATTAGGTCATTAGGCCGCATATGATAAGGTCAATAGGCTGCATATATAACCACACAGAGAGATTGCATATGAACTGAGATTAGGCCGCAAACATTAGGTGAAATAGGCCACAGAGAGTGCCAAGATTTGGCTGCAGAAGATGCCAAGATTAGGCTGCAATAGATACCTCTTGGCACTGTTAGGCTACAGATGTATGTGATACTCAGCTGCAGATGTATGCAACAATAGCCCGCATATTTTAGGTCTGTTTCAATCTGAATAGGGCTCAGCCTTGACCTCAAGAGTAACCATACCCAAGACAGAAAATTTCCCTCAAGAGTAACCCAACACAGAAAAATTCCCTTCCTAACTTGACCTCAAGAAGCAGCTGGACAGAACCATGAACCTTTCAACCAAGACAAGAATTCTACTCTCCTCCTTCTCTAAAGATTACAGACTTGATTGGCCGCAGATCAAGAGAGATATGTGTGTTTTAATGAGCTCCAAGGTGGTGGTAACCCAAGAAAGGATATGGTCGACACTAACAGGTTGTGTCCACCTTCTGCAAGTACGGTAGAGGAAACCAAACAAATGTTAAATCAATTCATGGTGGACACATCACAATCCATGGGTGAAGGAGAACAAGAATGGGAGATTGCCTGTGTAGTGGACAAGTGAACAAAGGCATTCTCAGGTTGATGGTTGGGTTGGTATGCAGGAGGGAGAGTGCCAACGACAAGGAGTGATAAATAATTTATGGGTATCCATGGACAACAATTATTGGTGCCCATCGTAAAATGCTAAAGAATGGAGTGGTCATGGGAAATGAACAAGACAAGCACGAAAAACCTTTGAATTTAATGTGAATTGAAGAGCTTCCCTCCCCTTGCCCATGAAGGCTAGCAACATGGCCATTTCATACAAGATTTATGTTTGTTGAGGTGGGTAGTTGGGAGCCCTTTCTAAGGGTGGACCACTGTTTCCTCTCTCCCTTAGTTGCACAAAATTACGAGTGTTAGTATTAAGTGTTGTTAGAATGCATAATCTTATAAAGTGTAAATGAAGGGGAGCTTGTTGACTAGCCTTTCTTATGGTAGTTATGATGGGCAATTTTTAGAGATTTTTATCTCGAATATTAAAAATCAGTGTTAAAATTTTAAAATTCGTTCCTATCAAGGGTAACACTAACATTTGAAGGTTGTAATTTTGGATCCTCCTATAGAGTTTGAAAATGGTGTTACTTCTTGTAGATCCTCTTTGAAACGAATTTTTAGCCACATTGAAGCTTTTAAAATCCATTTTTTTCCCTTACCAGATCTTCCCTTTTAGTCATTGCTGTCATGTCATCTTACTTGATCTTGGATTTATAAGTTAGTGAGCATTGCAAAGTATAGTTTTTTCCTTCAGCATTGGCTTGAATTTTTTATTTTACTTCTAATTTTTTTTGATATGATAGTGCATGATGGTTACTTAAAAGGGGTAGCCAAAAAATCTACCATATCTCTGAAGAACTAGAAAATCGTGACGACGTATTTCAAGAAGAGAAAATTTACAAATCATTAAGTGCCTTAGGCACAAGAAAACAAAAAACCTGTGATAATTGTTAACATAAAACTAGATCCGTGAGAGATTCACCAACAAAATGCTTCTGTTTTAGGTGGAAACAGATTCTTCATGCCAAAAACAGTTCCTGCATTTGTAAACTGACAGAAAGGTTGGTGGATGTCAAAGTCAAATATTTGTATCCACCACAGAGAACTGACCTGCTGAAGTGAAGTAGAGATCTGACTGCATAAATTCGATCAAACTGTGGCTAATTTAGTTTGTCCTTGAATAGAACCATCATTAATTAATTAATTTTTACTGTATTTTTAATTATAGTTGCTTACAGACATGCCCTCGAATTCTAAGTAGATGCCCCAGCTGATCCTATAACAGGTTTCAAGCTATATACATTCCTTGAAGACTATTCTTAGCAGACCAGGGCATAAGTTTCAGAAATTAATGATCTGAATAGAGGAGGAGATTCTTGCTCTCAGTTCTGTGTTGTTGGATCAGACTGCTGTTGTACCACTTCAGAAATGAAAATAGATGTTACCTGTCAAGAGAAGACAGATGTCCTGTGCAAGCTTAAAAGCCACAGCAGCCTGCAGCACTAGAGCTGAGTGGTTGGGTGGCTTGAATGGTGTGGAGCATATAGGAATGATATATATATATATATATATATATATATGTTCTTATTCAAAGTAAAGTCTGTTTGGTGCCAACCTGTGTAACGTACAATTGAATTAATAGTACTCAGTCGACCTTTAGTTTTGAAGGTTTATGACCAATTCAATAAGAATTACAGGGCCGACATGTAGCAACAGTTGTAGATGGTTATATCTTTTTAAAGAAAAATGCCATTCTAAAGGTCCATGTGTTTATTTGCTGGAGGATACCGTCAGCACAAGGGACCTTTCAATTGGGATTGAGCATTCATTGTTGAACCCATTTGTCACATTTGGGAGCCCATTCACCAACTTGGAAGCAAAGCTTGCCCCTTTGGGAGGATTGATAAAGGCTTAAAGAACTACTTACCCACATGGCAAGTAGTACTTGGGGACCCTTTGGACCAGCTCTGCAAGGATTGTTTGAAGAAGACTCATTATTTGGGGCATTTGGGAGGTTAAATGTTTGTCATAAGGTCCACTTGTGTACCTTCCCTATGGCTGGATTGAATCTCTTCATTGCCTTTCCAACGGAATGGAAGGAATTGATAGTAATTCATTGGTATGATTTGGTAAGGGAGGATCCCTAAGTGCTCTTCCTGTGTTTTAAGGGCTGGTGTGTCCGCTTACAAGTTGCATGATGACATTGGGGGCTGGTGCATGGCTTTTGGAATCCCACTTGCCCACAATTATGGGACTTTGGTGCTCACTTTGAATGGACAAAGAAAGGCTTGATTGGAAAAGAGTCAAGACCCACTTTTGGGCAATTTGGGGTTTGAATAGTATTTTGTTGAGCTTCTTGTGCCCACTTGGGAGATATGGAGGGCTGATAGTTGACATTAAAGGCTTTCTTTCACATGCTTGAAGATTAATTTGCTGATAGGGTGGAAGCAAAAGAGCATTGAAGGGCCTTTGGAGGCTGGATGCTGCACGAAAAGCCTGCTATGCCCCTTTCATTTTTTAAGATTTGTCACTTTATGGGCTTCTATTATAATTTGTACATGTGGCATGAAATGCTCACATTTGATGTAATCTGGATTAATTTATTATTGAAGAGGGCCTTTTTGCCCCTCCATAGGCTAAAATAGGGATTTTAGCTTAGAAAATTATTATTTTAATGTGAGGGAAGTTGAATACCTCCATAAATAGAGGTGCACTTCCTTTCATTTTGGAATGGTTGAATTTGAGGGAGAAATCCTTTGGGAGGTCCGAAATTTCTGAAATTTTCTCTTGATTCTTAAATTTAGCTATGGAGGATCAAGTAGAATGATCTTTTGAAGGATTTTGTTGAAATGGATGATTCTATTTTCTGGATGGATTTTGGTAGACCTTGATGAGAATGCTTTGTTGATGTGGATAGACTGCCTTTCATGGATAATTATCGGTGAATTTTGATGATATGGGCTAGTAAATGTAAATTATCTTCTTCCAATCTGGTCTTTTGTTGATGGAAAGAGGTTATTTATATTAACCATAGTTTTGTTGGTATTTTTATCTCTTTATTTCCCTGAGCAAGTTTTTCATCAAGTTCTTTTGAGGTGACCTTGGTTAAGTTCCCTCCCTCATTTATCTTTTAAATTGAAAGGTGGTTGGCCCAAGCCTCTAGGGTGCATTGGTTAGTCTTCCCTAATCCTTGAAGCTACATCCGCTCCAAGCCTTGTTGAACCTTTCATCAAGCACTTTTTGAACTGACCTTGGTTAATTTCTCTCTTATACCATATTTGAAGATTGAAGAATGCTAGGGTTGGAGGTATAAGGGACCACATGTTTGCTTCCCTTGGTTGCTAGCACCTGTTGTTTCCAATTGTTTTGTTCCTTGATTCCATACCTCTCTATCTCACTCTCTCTCTCTCTCTCACACACACACACACATATATATAAACAGGCTTAGGCACTAATCTTCTATCTTCCATCACTTATTTTTATTTTGACAATCTTTAAAACTGTATTGCTAGGATTTCCTCTCCAACACAGTCTGGTAATCCCTTGATTGTGTGTGTATTGGAATTTGGTCTCTCTGCTTGGCCTTGAACTCTTGGCCAATAGTGTATGTCATCTGTTTTGAGAAGGGGTGGATGAATCTGGTAATCCCTTGATTGTGTGTGTATTGGAATTTGGTCTCTCTGGTTGGCCTTGATTTTAAGGTCACCCTTGGCCAATAGTGTGTGACATCTGTTTTGAGAAGGGGTGGATGAATCTGTTAATCCCTTGATTGTGTGTGTATTGGAATTTGGTCTCTGTGCTTGGCCTTGATTTTAAGGTCACTCTTGGCCAATAGTGTATGACATCTGTTTTGAGAAGGGGTGGATGACTCGCTTTTTCTTGTAATTTTAATACATACAAAGCTGTATGAAAGATTTGTTTTTTAATAGGACACTGTTTCTTATCTGTATGCTATTTCACGTTCTTTTTTTTGTTTTTTTTTGATCTTTTTTTGTTTTTATATATTGTTTGGGTCCTTAGGATCTTGTTTCAGTAATTTCTATTATTGTGAGTGCAAGCCTTTTTAAGTTGGTGCTTCATGCCCCATGTTGGTTATGTAAGTTCTGACTTCAATTCTTTTTTTTTTTTTCATGTGCAGTACATACCTGGAACCAAGATGGTATTTCCTGGTCTGAAGAAGCCTCAAGAACGGGCGGATCTAATTGCGTATCTCAAGAAAGCCACATCGTCAGAGTAGTTTAGAGGATAATTATCCTCAGAGATAATTGTTGGCCGGCTAGATTAGAATATCCTAGCTAAAATTTTAATTTGCGAGGATAGAATTCCAAGACGACACATCAACACATTATTAAATAACAATTTTTTAATAAAGACGAGACTGATAATGCCTAGGACGAGGCAAAAAATTTCCCATCCAAGGTTTAAAATCTGAAACAAGATGTCTGGCATTGCAGCTAAATAGAAAAAAATGTAGATGTCGTGTAACTTGATGCTGATACATTTGATTTTTCTTCAAGAAAGATTCACCGACCGAGATAGATGTGGATTTTGTTATGCAATGTTTATTTCCTTTTGCAAGGATGCACTCTTCAAATTATCAGTTCTTTATTTGCCTTTGCGTGAATTAGAGAAAAGGAAGTCAGTGCCTAAGTTACTCTCCATATATCTTTCCAAACAGAGAGAAAGAGAGATTGAGGGAGCATACACTGTTGTTAGTTCAAGTAAAGAAGTTTGTAGCCAGCCAAAATGAACAACTTGCCCTTTAGTTAGTGAATGCACAATGTGGATGGTGAATTTTGAAATAACAGTCTGCCTCCCATATAAACCCTCCCCACTCCTGAGAGTTGGAGACTATAAAGCGTGCCCTTTTGCCTATACACATTTAGACTATGAAGCATGGGCTTACATGTTAAATATGGCGCAGATCATTCAAGACTAGGTAATGCTCTTTGGTCTTGTGAAGATATACTGCATTATCTCAGTGCAACGATTGCAAATTTTGCAGGTAGGATGACAGTATCAAATTGAGTCGATGAAAGATTTATTGATCTCAAAGCCATTTTAGTTTTTCTGTTATTCTTAGCTTTTAAGTGCCTGGGTTCTTTTGGGGGGAGGGTTAAGGATATATCCATGGTAAAAGGTTATTGATAATGGGTAATTCTGTTTTTGATGTATATCCATGGAGGTTTGGAGTTCTTCCTTTCAAGTTTGAATTCTACAGGTGGTTTTCTTGATTATCTATTTTCAATCCCTTAGGATCTCGGGTGATAGCCTACGCTGTCATATTTGATATTCACTGTTTCAAAAATTGCTGGATGGGAAGGTTTGTTTCTTTAGTATATTTTAATCTTTTCTTTTTGCACCCACAAACAAATATTTCTTTGGCGCATTTGGCGCAAAGCATCCTTATGGTCGATTTATGTTAAGAAAAGGACTGAAATGCAAAAAGCAAAGAACAGGAAACTCATAGTCCCATAGATTATTTTTAGTCTCGTAGAAGGTAAAATTTCATTTCAATTTTCATTTCATAGTTAATATGTTTAATGTGGTGGATGGTTTCTCTGGTGTGGTTATAAATATAAATCAAGATTAAAGCTAAGGCTGTTAGGTGTGTGAGAAGCACTTAACTACTCAATTTAACTCACTATCTTTCTTCAATAATTCACATGATACGAGGGTAACCTAATATGTTTTTATTCAAATCACATCTTTATAAAATTGTAAATTGGCGCAATGGATTTATAACCTCCTTGAAGTTTTCAAGCCAATTAGTTCTAAAACACTTGAATCTTATTTTAATTTGAATATGGATTTTCGAGGAGTTCATTTAGGATTTCCATTATTTTAACTTACATATTCAAACCATCATTGACATTCCATAATATTTATATTGAATTTAAATGTATTAATAATTAATATTTTATATAATATTTTAAATTTTAAATTTAAATTTGGATTTTCGAAAAGTTTATTTATAATTTTATTATTTTAACTTATGAGACCATTTTTCACATTTCATAAATTTTTTTATTTTTTTATTATTATTATTTATTTTCTAAAGAAAAAATCAGCAAATTTTTATTAATGAAATGAAAAGTTACATGTAGTATATGCAATTAAGCATTTAGAAGGTGCCCATAGGGCTCGTGTGCTCATGCACACAATGCATTGTAGCGAGGCTACCAAAGCATTCTATAAGAAAAAAAAAAAAAAGAAGAGCCAAAAGAGAAGACGAGAGGAGGGAAAAAAACTGATGGCCCCGAAATTTCCTCAGCCACCAGAGTGGGTAAAATCCCCACAAATAAGGTTTTCCTTCCTTTCTTCTTCTTGACCTTACGACATTTGCCCTGTGATGGCACACATGTGGCAAGGACAATTTGATTATCTGCTATCTGGGTTCCGGTGTCCTTGTCTGAGTCTGAAGTATCTGATGAGTGTTGTCGTTTGATCCCTCCATTTCCTGTGTCCTCTAGGTTCTTATCTGATTGGTTCAGAAGAGTTTATGAATCAATGTGTACTGTTGTATCCTTCCTTTGTACCTTCGGTTCCTTTGTAGGCTGATTGCTTCTTGTAGGCAATGTTTCGTCCTCTTCTTCAAACTCATCCTCCTCTGACTCTGGAGGGGGATATTGCCAGCCTTTTTTTTGTTTCCCATTCTTTTCTTTTTTCTGTTTTCTTTCTTTGCATCAGGACATGTGTTTTGTAGGTGTCCTATCATCTTACAAATTCTGCATCTAAATGCAGTGTTTTCATAGTCTAGTGATTGCAGCCAGTTTTGTTGGTTGTAGATCATCATGATATTTTTCGGCAAAGGTGTAGATCCTCTCCTCTATTTTCTCCATGTCTGTTTTTATGTATCGCCCGATACTATTCCCAATACCTTCAAAGACCTGGTCATTCCAGAAGTGAAGGGGAAGGATGTATAATCTAACCCATACTGACACTCTAGAGACTGTCATAGTGCTTGCATCAAAATTTGGGAACCATGGGGCGATAAAAGTCCGGTGGTTCCCCAAAACCTAGGTCCCTCTCTGATGATAAGATCTTTGTCCTCCGAGGATTTAAATTTAACGATAAAAAACCCCTTGGAACAGAGGTGGATTTCACATTCTGTGGTCCATTGAGTGAAAATCCAATGGAAGAGATCCATTGGTTTGGGCTAGAAACAATTAAAATGAGATATTAACACTTGGGCTTCATATGTCTTGACGTACTGCTCTTTTTCTGGGATATCTATCCTTAATGCTGGTGTTTGACCCAGTTGTTCTACAATGTATGGCCTCGGGGCATTTCCAGCTTGGTCTGGAGGTATTACTGCGACTTTTTTCCCTTGTAAAATGATTTTGTAGGATGGGCCTCCGTTTGTTTGTTGCTGATTTGTGGGTTTTTTCCCCTTTTCTTCCCCTGCAGATCTAGAGGTGCCTTGGTCCGTAGCACCTCCTCTCGGACGAAGGTTAAGGGAGATAGACATTTCTGCACCCATAGTGTAGTTCTTCAGAGACCTGCAGTCCCAAAGAGACCGTCTGCCACTAACCAGCTATTGGATCGGAATTGGGTACCCCATCAAACCCCATATTTTTTGTTTTAGCTGCAAAATAGTGTTGTCTTCTTGTACCCAAACTAAGAGAGATTTGCCTACACGGGGTTTGATAAAAATCTGGAAACTACAAGGGGTTACCTGGTGCCGGAGATCTGCATGTAGAATACCTGCTCGTTGTTCCGTAGCTGAATACAAAGATGAGGACTGCTTCAACAGGGTATGGAGGCTTGTCCTTGGGACATGAAATAGAGTAGAGCATCCTCCAAAAAAATAAAAGTCCCAAGCCCGCTGTTGCCCCAGGTTGTCAGAATCATATTCAGAGTAGTGAAGGGCCAACAAAACCAGCCCATATCTGCGCACGTGGCCCATCCTGCCTTGTCCTCTCCCAAGACAACGAAGCATCTTTGCCATCCTGTTATTCACTGAGAAATAGAGTGCCAAGGGCAGGGGGCCCTGAAACACCAATCCGTTTTCGCCGGATCCTCTTCCATTAGCCAACAACGAACATCTCAGCAAAATTTCACAAGGGGGTTTTTGCTTTCTGTATACTGATCTTCAATCCTAGGCTGGGGCAGGTGTTCCAGAGCCCACATTTCGCTCGCCGAAACTGCATCTCGCTCTTCAGAAGCCAATGTTTGTTTCATTCTTTGCCCACAGAAATCGTCTTCATCATTCCATTCCAGGGATTTTCGGCTGCATGGAGATGGATAATAATCTGGGTCATGGTCTGGAGGAAAGCGGGTTCGAGCATGAGACCCATCCGCTTGCTTCCTTGTGCGTGCCGCCGTTGCCTCCCCTGTCTTCTGTGCCGACGGAAAGCTGAACAACGTGAACCCTAGCGCTGCCATTCTCCTTCCGTCCAACCCAAAATCTTACCCTAGATTTTCGTTACATAATATTTTAGTTAATTTAAATATATTAATAACTAGCACTTGGTCATTTTAATAAATGACCCGACGGAACGCCGAAGGGGATGACGCGAAAGCAACACAGACATGGTCATTTTGTTCTGAAAATGAATTATAAATCTTGAACAAGTCATTTTGGTCGAATTGAGTGTGCTGATTTTGATTTGCAGAAGGCCGAATAGGATGAGCAAACCCATTATCATACGTTGTTTGCCCATAGAACCTTTAAGTTTGTCTAAGGTGGTAAACCTTGCCCGTGTGGTTCATCATCAAGACAAGATGGAGAATCTGATCAAGTAACCTCTGTAAATAGAAAGTATAGCTCCTACTTGCCGTTTGTAAAATAACGGCTAGGTTGCCTCAAATAATAAAATTTATTTTATTTTATTTTAAAAAGAGGAAACCAAATGATCAAAGTTTATAATTTGAATTTTAAATATTTATATTTATTTTAATAAAAATAATAATTTTTAATTTAATATTATTAAATTGTAATTTATGTAATTTTATTTTTATTTCATTTTATTTATTTATTTATTAATCTTTATTTTATTTTATTTCTATTTATTTATTTATTTTATTTTTAATTTTTAATTAAGAAATTTTTTTATCTATTTTATTTTTAATTTTAATTTTATCTTTATTTTATTTTATTTCTATTTTTTTTTTAAATCTTTTCTTATCATAGCATTTTATTATTAAAATTAAAATAAATATATAAATTCAAACTTTAAATATTATTTAATTCTTTTTAACATTTAATTTATTCGATAATAATAAAAACAAATGAATATCCTTTGAATAATGCGTCGAGACTATCTCCCTCTTTTATAAAGTACTCGAATATTAATAGAAATCCTCCTCTTGTAAACTGTATTAAAAGGCAATATCCTGATGCTCATAGCTTAACACACACTTATATTTTAATGCTCATCCTCTCATTATATTTTGATGTATGAACTTCTTAGACCATAACCCCAAGCAATAACAAGTATACGCCCTCCCAAAAAGCTCACGACGGACTTTAGTTTAATAAGCATTGACCAAACCTTAAAGTTAAAACCCCAAGTCTTATCATGTCATTAGATCATTAATATGGGATCACTGCATACCTTAATTTTAATACCGCGGACATCAATCGACGATACCATAGACACTTCCACATATTCATTAAAACGCCATTATGCATGAATGTCCGCTATATATATATCCCGGAACTAACTATAAGGCCAACGCCAATATAACGTTTGGGCCCACCTATTAACAATCCTCTCGCATCCGATGGCTGGAGGAGTATCGCGTTGATTGGGGCGATCCAACGAGCAGGGTGGACTTTCACATTTTTTTTACGCCCATTATGAAAGTTTGAGTTCCAATCACATGGATTTAAGGTAAGATTTGTCAATCTCAACTTGATTTCCCTTATTTATTTCTCTTGGAAAGCTTTAAAGCACTCATTGTGGAAGTTTGGATACCAATCACATCGACCCAAGGTAGGTTTTGTCAATCTCAAATTGAATACCCTTATTAATTTGTATGTTGGAAAACTTTAAAGCACCTATTATGAAAGTGTATGTAGGTGAATTGTCAATATCAAGATTAACCAAATGGAATAATGACAAGGCTTTGACATCCCAGTGAAATTCCACCTCACAATTCTCCCTTTTAGATAGAGAACAATGCTCTTAAGAACGATCAATTAAAATGATTAAATTAGGACATCATTGTTAGATGTAAGATACTATTAAATTAATTTTCATGTCATTTGATGTATGTTGTGTGTAGATAAATATCATGAAATTAGAGCTATCTATAACTAGGAAGCATATGATTACACTAGAGGTAACTTTAGTAATGATTGCAAGGGATACTTGCTTTCTTGTTGATATTACCTAGACCGAAATTATCTTTTGTATTTTTAATATGTAAAGAAACAAGTCATTAGCCTAAAGATTTAAAGACCTATGGTAAGTGCCAAAAATCTTTTTTTACATATCATCATCGTTTT
This sequence comes from Pinus albicaulis, assembly GCA_034641835.2. Lineage (NCBI taxonomy): Eukaryota > Viridiplantae > Streptophyta > Pinopsida > Pinales > Pinaceae > Pinus > Pinus albicaulis. The sequence goes on from CM076572.1 coordinate 543,229,636, forward strand.
ATTTCATGTAGCATGATTTTTTTTTAATAACAATAATATTTTTCTCACATTCACAAATAATCATTAACAACTATATTATAGTAAATTTTTCTAACTTCAAATGAAAATTATTAAATTGTATATATTTTACCAATTTTATTAATGTAGTTTAACTAAATAACATTTTGACCTTTTTCTTGACTAAAAATCCATTGATACTTAATGTTACTTAGTTTACTTTCTGAATACAGAAATAAATTTTAACATTATGAAATGATTGAAATATATAAACTTAACCACTTAAAATACAATTTTTTAAATTTCTTTTCTAATTGTAATAGAAAAAAAACACTTATTAAACTATTACACACTAACTTCCAAATCATACATCTTTATGATTAAAGGTGAGATTAGTTATAATTTGTAAATGTAAACCCCACAATATATTTTGACTTACATCACTTTTGAAAAACACTGCCACACAAACGTAGAAATGACACATGTAAAGGTTCTTTTACACCAATCCTTAGGCTGTGCCAGAAAACGAAAAACAAGATAAGCGCACTAAGCCAAGCAAGGCCGTCGCCCCACAGGCGACCATTCCTTGTCATGTGACCTGGCCGATGAAAGTAAAATTCTCAGACATAATATTCTTCGAAGTAAATTTTTGTAAATAACCCTTTTGACACCAAAAAATTGTCTTGGCATTGGACATTTCAAAAGCCTTGGACTGTTGAAAGTAAATATTGGAATGAAACTAGATTTCATTTGATCAAGTCTGAAAAATCTGTGAGTTGCTACTGTATGAGATCGTGAATATATAAAATATAAATCAAATAACAACTTTTTGCCAAAATATACGCCATTGCCTTAAAAACCAACCAAGAATATGTGAAATATAAATCGAATCGGAAACCACCACGCCTACTGAGAAAGACCCTATCCCGGCCGCGCCACGGTGGACTTCATGCATGGTTCGGCTTTGCATGAGGCCCACGTGCCTCTAGCTCTTTTAACCAAACAGTAAACACATCAACAACGAACTCTTGGACACCATTTCGCTTCTTTGCAAACTGTAATGCTCCTTGAGTATACTCGAGATTACTTTCTCCTTGCAGCTTAAACCTCATTCAATACTTCATTATTTTTTATTCTCTGTAAGGATTGAGCCTGCGGGAACTCGGACGCTTATTTCAGGCGAAGGGTAGGATCTGCAAAGTCACTGCCACAATCTCAGGATTCAATAAGCCTGCAAGCGTGGAGAATTGGTTTAATTGAAGTCAGAATGGGGAAAGGCGAAGGAATTTCGGAGCATTACGGCTCGGGTTCGAGTCCCCGGTACGTTCAGATGCAGAGCGAGCCAACGCCCTCTGCCTCGGATCTCCACTGGCACGAAGGCGAGCGGATTTTCGAGGAATTGCCCCGGGCAACCGTAGTTGAAGTGTCGAGGGCGGACTTGAACGATCTCAGCCATATTCAGCTTATTTATACTATCGAAACTGAGTACAAGTAGGTGCGGATCTCTTGTTTCTGCTTGGAATGTGCATTTAATATTATTTTGTGGATCTTGCATTTCCTTTTACCTGAAGTACGACATAATATGGAAGCATTTGTAGTTTTGTTCAGTTAATGATCCAGAACAGTGCTTAGATTTCATGAGGCGCTATAATTGGAGGCGACTACGGGGAAAATTGAACCTGAGATCTGTTTCTTCTTTTTTTTTCGGAAATGGCTTCTTCTAGAAGGTTTCCAGGAACGGCCCATTAGAACTAAGAATTAAAGGAAATGAAGTACCAGAAGATTGTGCTTTCTGCAGGGTTTGATTATTCCCAATGCGATCTTTCAAATGTCCAGCAGAGATTGATTGGCGCAAGCTGTGCATTGACACGACATCAAATGTAAACAAAGTGGGATTGCCTTTGAAAGACGTTCCAACAGCAAGCAAGAGGAGATAAGTAACACCAACACCGCACAAAAAACCCACCAAAACTGCTTTGTAGTTAAACAAAGCACCACCAATCTGCATAGCCTTGTGAGAGATCACTCTCTCTATTGATTTCTGTGAAGAAGTTTGTCGATTCATCTCGCCCTCCCTCGCAATTGAATTTGCTCGCTCAGTTCCAAGAGATTTCTGTGACAGTAACCCCTCCATTTCCACACCAAATTTGCCCAAGAAACACAGACCCTGTTACGGCATATAAGATTGAGTAAGATTCAGTGGCGACGGGTGGGTAATGGAACTGGGAGTAGAGTAGGTAGACTGGACGTGCAGAATGTGTAAGGCGTGACCACGCCTGCCAGCATCAACTGAAGTGGAGACAACTGTTAATTGTGCTTTAAGATAAGCAATTTCAAGACTGCCCCCGACCAACAATGTAGCGTTTTGCTGGAGAATTTGCTTACAGGCCGGCGTATATAGATATGACGCTCTATATATATAAAAAAGACGACGGGACAGCAGCACGGACTGACGTGCACGGGAAGGAGGAGCAAGAGGGTGGGAGCGATTGGACAGCAAGTGGGATGGATTGTGCCAAGTGTCAAATTTTGACAAGGCAGAAGGGCGATAGGTGGAGCACTGAGATTGGCTGGGAGCACTGTTCATCCTAGCAAAGCTCATAGTAGGAACACCTTCGGCGTAATTAAACATTAAATATTTATTTTTTGTATTTTTAATTAAATAGTAGTTTTTCATATATAATTATATGAAATATGTTTATTTTTCATTTTAATTAAATATATATTTTAATTTTAATTTTAAATTTTTTTTTTTTTTTTTTGACAACAACGGTTATTTTTATTAAGGGCGGCAAACTAGCTGCCACAGGCTCTTACAATACAGCATTGACAGAGATTGATTCTAAAGAAGAGCAGAGCGAAGTTGTTGTTGTAGATACAGAGAGAAAGATCGCCGAGAAGGGTTCGTCTCACATTGGAAAGATCCGCAACCTTTCGAAGATGAGATTCACTGATTATGTTGTAAATTGGCTTCAAATAGAGAACAGATTAAACGCCGGTGCTGGAGCTTAGATGGCATCTTAAAATTCCTTTATGGAAGCTTGAGATTTTTATTTTGTGGATTAGGAAGCCAGCAGAAGAGCCATGGAGCCGGTCGACTAAACTAGCTAGGCCCTTGCAAATGAAGAACCAAATAAAATGACGCCTCCTTTTAGAAAAGTCATCATTGCGCGCCCAGCTCATTCCCCGCAAACTGCAAAGAAAGGCAGCAGAGGACACCGACAGGAAACAGAGACCTTTGAAAGAAAAACTAGCAGAAGGGGAATGCAGGCCAGAGACCACAAATTTAATCAGATTGACAATTCGATTTGGAGTGATCCCGAGGAACAGGGACCTGAGGAAGGGAATGAGAGCCAGGGAGGCGTTTAGGAAAAGAAAGCCGATCTGCAGAAGCATTAAGGAATGCTACAGAAAGACTCAATCGAGTTGACAACCAGGGATCTCCGAATACGGAGGGAGCCAAGATTGGCCTCCTTATCAGCTTGAGAGTTGAGATTCCTTAATATGTGGAAGAAGGAGATTTTAATAAACTTGGGCAATAAGAGCCGGATTTTTTTGAAAATAGAGGCTAAGTGAACTTGATGGGGAATCTTATGGGAGTTCAACGCCTGGATGATAAGTCTGGAATCCCCAAAGACAGAAAGGGCAAGGAGATTTCTCTTAATCGCCAGATTAAGGCCCTGCCACAGTGCGAGAGCCTCCGCTCTGTTGTTAGATTCGATGCCCAGTCCCCAATGGAACCACAAATCAGTTGAACCTCCTGGACTCAGAAGAACCCCACCACCGCAAGCTACACCAGGGTTTCCTTTATAGGCCCCGTCGAAGAATAGGCAGTGATCATCCAAGGCCGATCTCCACTTGATAAACTCCTATTCATCCAGCTGAATATCCCAGTTGGCAGAGGCTATTGCAGGAGGAATGGGCCTTTCCTTCAAATTCGGGACAAGCTCTTTAAGCCAATGCTCCTCCTCGCTGTCCGGACTCATTGCATTCCTTGTGGTAGTATTGGCTTCCAAAGACTCGCCCATTGGGGTTTTGATTTTAGAAATAACTCTGGTTGAAGTGCAACTTTCTCCTCTGAAGAGTCTATTATTCCTCTCCAGCCACAGCTTCCAGCAGATGAATTTAGGGATCCACATCCAACTAGTTTTGAGAAGGCTTTTTTTTGTAAGGCAAAAAGGAGATAAACTGGCCCAAGTTCAAAGCAGATTTGGGATGTTGCTTGGGAGGTCTAATTTGTCGGGTCCTATTATCAGGACACCCCTCCAGACTACCTGAGCAAAGGGGCACATCAACAACAGATGATTAGCAGTTTCTTCAGCAGACAAGCAAAGGGGACACCTGAAAGGCCCTTCCATCCCTCGTCTACGCAAATTATCTCTGGTGAGAATGCTTTTATGCGCTAAAGTCCAACAGAAGAAGTCAATTTTGGGGAGCGAAGGGAAGTCCCAAATAAATTTCCATTGAGTTGGGTCCGGAGGAGCATTTTGAACAGCCATCATTCTTTTGTAACCTTCGGAAGTAGAGTAAGAGCCTGAAAGGGAGCCCCACCCTCTCTTGTCCTTAGAAGTTGCCTTTGAGGGAGATTTTCCTTGAAGCAGATCTAACAGTAACGAAGCTTCCCCCTGCAACCAGTGGGGAACCTCCCCTAGATTCCAACTATCCCAGAGTCTTCCAGCCTCATCCGTCCATTTAGAAATATCCCACAGAGTGTTCAAATTGCAGGACTGAAGCCAAGCTTTGATATTTGCAAGACCTTCCACTTGAATCAGACGCTGATCACCCAGAATCGAGTCCTCCCAAATTCTGATTTTTTTCCCATTACCAGGGATCCAGTAAAGATTATGGCTGAATTGCTCCATAGCAGAAAGGCATAGTTTGAAGATCGGAGATCCTTTGAATGATCTTGGAGGCTGATCCAAGCATCTCAAACGCTGCCCATGGAAATATTTCTTCCATAGGACTCTTTTACTCCAGCTAGAGTTCCTAGAGACTAAGTTCCACAGGATCTTGGATCCCAAAGCAAGGTTTTGGACAACCAAATTACGCAGATGGAGACCTCCTTCCAAAAGAGGTCTCTTGAGAGTATCCCAGTTCACTAAATGAAGCCTTCTATCGTTGTTGTTCCCACCTTCCCACAGAAATCTTCTCAACAAATTGTCCATTTTACTGATAAAGGTTTTGGGGGCAAGAAGAATGGAGTGCTGATATAAAGGCATACTTATAAGAACCGATTTCATAAGGATGACCTTCCCAGCATTATTCAGCCAAGAGGCTCCCCAAGCTTGGATTCTGAGCTTTAGCTGGTCGAGCAGGGGCAGCCAATGAGCAACTTTAGGCTTGGATTTGAAGATTGGGATCCCGAGATATTTAAATGACTCCCAATTTCGAATTCCGTCCATTTCTAAGAGCCTTGCAATATCTGACAGCTCCTTGATCGAGCAATTCCAGCCGTAGATTGAGCATTTTCGATAGTTAATCTTACTGCTTGAGACCTCCCTGTAAATGTCTAGCTCCTTCTTGAAGGATCTAGCAGAATTTATGCTGGCTCCTCCAAGCAGTAAAGTGTCATCAGCGAACTGGGCATGATTTATGTCTTTCACCTTGTGAGTCATTCTGAGGCCAGGCAGGGAATGGATTTGTTGGTTATAATCAAGTTGGAAGCTGAGCACTGAGGCCTGAACAACGTAGAGGAGCGGAGACAAAGGGCAACCTTGTCTAAGACCCCTAGAGGCTTGGAAGAAGTCAGTTGAACGACCATTGACCAATGGTGCGATCCATGGCGAGGCAATACAGGCTTTCACCCAATTTATGAAAGCTGTTGAGAAGCCTAACTTCTTCATCACAATGAACAAAAAATCATGTCTCACCCTATCAAAGGCATTAGCCAAATCGAGCTTAATCACCATTCCTTTCTCATTTCTTTGGCAGCTTGAGTGAACTGCTTCTTGCACCAGCACGATGTTGTCCAAAATCTTTCTACCTTTGATGAAGCCACCTTGATTTTTCGGGATGATGGCCGACAGAATATTCTTAAGGCGGTTGGTTATTATTTTGGAGACCAATTTGTAACTGGAATTGCACAAGGAAATGGGCCTGAATCTGCTGAAGTCGGAGGCTCCTTTCTCTTTCGGGATCAAGGCTAGAAAGGCCGAATTGATGCAGCCTCCAAGCTTTGCACAAGACTGGGATTCCCTGACCATTCTCAGGAGATATTTTTTTATTGTTGACCAGCAAGTCAAGAAAAACCTAACTTGTGAACCCATCAGGGCCGGGAGCTTGATCCAGCTCCATGCAATCCAGGACTTTCTTAAGCTCGTCCATACTGATCGGAGCAGTCAACCTAGCATTATCCGAGTCCTGAACGCAGTGGGGGATTAAGTCAATCGGATAGGCCTGAGGGTCAATTGGAGGGTCATCAGGAGCCGAATATAGATCTTTGAAGAAGGAATAAGCAGCTCTCTTAATGCCATCAAAGTCTTTAACCACAATGTTTTGGAAACGTATCTCTGAAACTGTTTTGAAATACTTTCGAGCTTCGGCTTGCTTATGGAAGAAGCTGGTGTTTTTATCTCCGAACTGTAACCATAGATTTCTTGACTTCTGTCTCCAGTATTCTTCTTCATCCCTGCTAGCTCTGTGAAAATCTTTTTGCAGATCAACTTCTTTTTGGAGAAGAATTTGAGTAACAGAAGTATTCTCCATAGCTAATTGATGGGCAGCGAGACTGTCAAGAGATTCTTTTCTTTTGGCAGAGGGGTATTCAATCTTTTAGCCCACTCCTTAAGACTTTTTTTAAGGCCCCTTATTTTTTCTTTCGGCAGAGGGGGTATTCAATCTTTTAGCCCACTCCTTAAGACTTTTTTTAAGGCCCCTTATTTTTTCTTCTGGCAGAGGGGGTATTCAATCTTTTAGCCCACTCCTTAAGACTTTTTTTAAGGCCCCTTATTTTTTCTTCCCACACAAAGAATGGGGAACCTTGGACATGCCTATTCCAGGCCTCAGAAACCACCTCTTGGAATCCTTCTTGCTGAATCCATAGAGGGGAGAAACGAAAAGGGATGGGGCCCAGATTTCCATCCAGGGAAAGCTCGAGAAGAATGGGCTTATGATCAGAAGTGTACTTTGGGAGAATTTTAGAAGTGGCCATTAGACCGTAGGTCAAGAAAGAAGAATGGACAAGGAACCTGTCCAAACGGGCAGCAATGTGATTGGGGGCTGATCTTTTGTTGGACTAGGTGTATTTCCCAGAAGATGGTTTAATGTCCTCCAGATCCCAGCCCAGCATAATGTCTTTAACCCATTCTCTGGCAGGGTCCCTGACAAGGGAGCCACTCTTTTTCTCATCAATAGCAAGGGTGACATTCAGGTCACCTGCAATAATGATATTTTCTGGATTGTGCATTAAAAGAAAGGATTGAAGCGAGTTCCAGCAAATTTTTTTCTCCCCTGGTAAGACCGGGGCATAAAGATTAAACATACTTGTTGACCAGAATCTTTGTGGAGGAGCTGAGTGAAAAGCCAATGGGGGAAAATTTCTTCTTGAATAAGATCATATATGGAGCTGTTCCAAAAGGTGGCTATCCCACCAGAAGCGCCTCTAGCACTAACTGCTCTTCCATGACTTTTTTGCCAAAAAGCTTTGCTAGTTTGGAGGAGGAGGAGATCCTCCAGCTTTGTCTCCTGGATGAGGAGGATTTCAGGCAAATACATTCTCACTATGTCTTTCAAGGCTTCCTCTTTCAACCTGCTACCTAATCCTCTGCAGTTCCAGGAGACGTATTTCATTATTCACTGAATTGGGGGGTTGTGGCTCCTTTTGGAGCCCTATTATGCTTGCGCCCAGATCTGGTATTCATCATTCCTTTGAGGGTTTTTTAGGAACCTTGGAGGACATCCAGATAAGTTTTTTCCTCTCTCTGTTTCTTCTTGGATATTCGACCCCTGGTCATCTTGATAGGAGTGACTTGCGAATTGTCAGATTCGAAGTCTCTCTCTTCTGTTTCTCCCCTAGAGTCGGAGGCAAGACTGATGTGCTCTTCGTTGCCTTCGTTCCCCCCTGAACAACATCAACTGGAGGAACAATTGATTCGACTTCAGTTTCTTTCACTTTCTTCAACATGTTTTCTGATTCTTCTTGGGTCTCCATGGCATCCACTTTTTCACTTGAGGAGGAGCCGTTTTTAGAAGCAGCTGTGGGCTTTGGGTTAGGTTGTGACTTCCCCATTGGCCCCGAGTTTCTCTGCCTTGAAGGCTTTGGGACAACCTTACCCTTTTTAATTTCTTTCCATCCTTCTTCTTCAACCTTGTTCCCTGTTGGGGCTTTTGGGCAGTTTCGTTGGAAGTGTCCATGCTCATGACAGGTTCTGCATTTGAAAGGCAACTGCTCGTAGTCCAGCTTCTGGTAATGATGCCATTCTCTAATTGTAAGTTTGATCGCTTCAGGTAGACTGACTTCCAGATCGACTTCCACGTAGATTCTAGCACAGGTATATTGGCCCTTGTTGTCAGCTTTGTCGATGAATCGACCCAACCCATTTCCAATCTTCTACAGGGAGTGATAGCTCCAGCAATGAATCGGGAGGTTAGGGAGCCAAACCCAGACAGGAACCTCCTTAGGGACATCGACAGAAGGATCGAAGTCGGGGGTCCATTTGTTAAGATACAAACCCTGATTTCCCATGAAATACGGCCCATTTCTGAACACCAAATCACGATCTTCTTTGGAGGTAAATTCAAAAATGAAATAGCCTCTTCCCACATCATAACAAATCATGTTGTTTTTTAGCTGAGGCCTCCAGTTTCGTTGAATCCAATCGTCCGTGGTTTTTGTGGATGGCCAGCGACCCATAAACTGCCCTACCAACCCTCTGTCAGCCAGAGCAAGAGCGATTTTGATCGGTTGTTCCTCTGGTAGGGCAATCTCTGGAATTTCTTCGAGCTTTTTTATGAATTTCGGCACTTCAGGATTCAGGGGTTTCTTCCCTTTCTGCGATAATAGGCTTCGGAAGGCGTCTTTAGAAGATGACGGAGGGGTGGGAGAGGGCTCCCCACCCCAGGCGCGCTCATGGTGACGGCAAAAGCTCGATGGCGGCTACAGACCTATTCGAAACCCTGCAGAGCAGAGCAGAGCGCACGCTTTTTAATAAAAAAATCACACTTATGTTATTGTTAATTTATTTATTATTATATACTTGAAATTATAATTAATTTTGGATTGACACAATTTAGTTGTAATAGGGTTATTTAATAATATTTATTTTTATTAAAAATAACATTTCATGAATCAAAAAATATTATTTTGCTGGAGCTTGTTTGTCTAGATTATGACTAGATCTATAATCTAGATCTACCAAGCTGAGATGAATCTCAAGATACAATTTTTAAGAGAGAATTTTTAAATCTCTTTAAGATATATTTTTTTGCAAAATTTTTTTAAGAGACAATTTTTAAATCTCTTAATATATATTTTTTTTAGTGCAAACTTTGAGAAATGATTTGTTCGTGCAGATGATGCATCACCTTTAGAATCTCACCTTTACCTTTATATAAATTTCATATCTTTGTATATACAGATATTCTTATTTTTAATTTTATTAAAACTTTGGTAATAGATATAATTAGACATAAATGGGATTGAGATTTTTCTTTGACATGCTTCATAATTTTTTTAAATTTTTTTTTTTGATGTGACATGCATCACATTGATTATATATATAGACAAAATTAAGCTTTTATATGTTTATTAATTAAATTTAGATGTAAAGTTTTCAAATATCGTAGTTATGAATATGAAACATTATTATTTAAATTTATTTTAATGTAATTTGCATATTATGATTTTTTTAATCAAAAAAATTGTTTATTATTCATATTAATAAAAATAAAATTACAATATAACAAATTAAATTAATTAAATTGAATCAATTAATTATTTTTATTATTATTTTTACATTTTGTTACGTTTTAAATTAAGTTGACAGTATGTTTTTTTACAATTTATTACTTTTAAAATTAAGTTGACATTATGTTTTTTTTACATTTTATTATTTTTTATATTAAGTTGACATTATGTTTTATTATTATTGTTTTAATGTAATGTTTCATTTTATAAAACTTACAATATCTCCTCCATATTGGGTTGTAGAGTGTTTCTCTGCTGAATTATTTCAAATTGGAAAATCTCAAAAATGTATGATGCTTAATAGCTTTAGTTTCTCTAGAGCTGTTAAACATCATAAATTTTTGAGATTTTCCAATTTGCCACAATTGAGCCGAGAAACGCTCTACAACCCATTATAAGGGGGATGTTTGTGTGAGTGAGACAAGTAAAATTGGATGTAGCTAGTATTGACAACCCGCAAGCTAATACTAACTTGAACTTGTGACTTTGTAAGTGTCGAGACATTCAGAGACACTCGTATCAATAATTATTTGGGGGAACTATGCTAGAGGGGATATCTATCCCTCAAATCTCATCACAATATGCCAATATTAATCAATCAACATGTACACAGTACAAATTAGTGCGATTGTGTAAGAAATATTTAAAGAATGTTTTTAGTAAACTCATAAAGATAACCTCATGAGAATTTCAATAAGATACGCTTTGACATTAAACTAATCAAATATCCAAAGATATTAACCGCTAGCAAATTATTTGAGATAACTTCAAGAAGATTCCAATATTCCAATAAAATATTATTGACATGAAACTAATTAAATGCTCAATAAAATTTAATACTAACAAATCAAATTAACACATATATATTAACTTTTAATCTAAATTAATTTCAATTTCCATAGTTAAAATTTTTCCCAATAATCTCAGTATCTGGTGATCATTAATAACAAGAATGGATCCTTTTATTCATAATTCTTCAAATTTAGTGACCGATGGGATTTCCCATGTCAGACAACACTTTTATGTACATATTTAAATTTTCATATGAATCGTGCAAAATAGTTTTTATGCAATCGTTTTTTACTATTAAATGTATGAAATACCCGCAACGACTTCAACATGTAAACATAGACTTATTTAATTGCTCGAGATATCTTTACAGTTGTCCATGGTAGAGAGAATTATTTAGTTATTCTATTCATTTTCTTCACTATTCAACACTTTCTTTTTTAAACTTTCTTCACTATTCAACACTTTTTTTGGTTTAAAGAATTGAAATCCATATCTATTTAGATGTATATGTATATGGATTTTATTTATTTGTGGCCAAGTTCTGGTATTAGTTAAAAAAAATATTAGGTGTGTTATTATTTTTTGAGTTTATCTCAATTACATATTCAAAATATCTAATGTGTATAGAGAAAAGTCAATGTTGATTATAAATTAGGACATCTAATTGGTACTAAAAAAAAGTCAATTGTTGATTTTGCTCAATATTCTTTGGAGACTCGAAATTTGCAATTGACATACAAATACCTTCCCAGCCCCCTCTCATCAATTTTAAGGTGTTGCACATCTATAAGACTACTTATATCTTAAAGGGTGATGTAGAGATCATGGACTTATGAAAACATCTTTCTCAATGGTGGATTCGACCATGTTTCCTGGCCCTCATGGGTGAGGGTGAGAAGGTCCTTCTGCTCACCTCCAACAACATAAAGTTGTTCACTCCCCCTATGAGGAAACGTAGTCTATGATTGGTTACTCCATCCTTGTCAATTGCAACATCTTTCTTTAAAATTCTCTTTGTATAAATCGCCCCTCTACCCAACATATCTTTAACATTAATATTGTTAGATATAACTAATGAAAATAACAAATATGTTTTGTGTGCTAAAATACTAGGCAAAATATGTTTTACCAAGTTTAGGGTTTAACCAATTAAGAAAAGGGCATTGTTAGAATTAGGGCTAAGTTGTACATTGAATGCGATTGGTTTAATATCAAATTGGTCCTTCAATTGATTAAATGGTTGAGCCGATACAATTTGGAGTGGACTTAGTTGAGTCCAAAGCCAAGTTGATCGGTTTTTAAAACACTAGCTGGAAATGACGATCGTCTTCAAAGACGAGGTTTGTGATTTTGTTCATGTGGTTATGCACATTGCTCTATCATCCTCCATTTCTACTCAATATTGGATTGCATATTTTGGAGCTATTAGGCAAACGACATCTTTGTGATTATATTAACCACCATAAAGGTGAGTAGGTAACTATTGGTGATGACTCAACTCTCACACTCTCTTATACTATATTGTTTAAATTAATAATGTTTTAATACAAAGATGTTATCCATGTTCTTGGAATGGGACACACCAATAAAGGTGATTATGGTCATTTTAGTGATCACCGTAAAGGTCAACATGTAACCATTGGTGATAATTCAACTATCCCACTCTCTTGTTGCTATATTATTCAAATTGATAATGCTTAGTACAAAGATGATCTCCACATTCTTGGACCAATTTTTCTCTCTATTTAGCATATTACTCACACCAATAAATGGGTGGAATTGTGGCTAGATAGATGGGTTGTTAAAGACATCAATGACAACTTTAAAGTTGTTACCTCTGGATATTTTGATGAATCTTAACATATATAGAAGTAAGTCCACGTCCAAGTTTGAATAAATTCATCACAATTGCGATTAACTAGATGACAAGAATACATTATTAATTTTTGTCTTGATTGCAGCAATTATGGATCCTTGAGGTAGATGTGTCATATTTGCCTTGTTGAAGGCCTTCCTTAGATCAACCCTCTTAGTGATGTTTTTGAGGGATGTGTGATCAATATGCATCACTAAGAGTCCTTTCCAAAGGACAACTCAAGACGAGCCTCTATACCCCTTGACTTAATACATAATGGTCTTTGTTGTCCCATGACCACTTCTTCTCTTGAGGGAACCAAGTACTTCCTTACCTTCAATGATGATTTTTCTCAGTATAATTGATATCACATGTCCAATATACTCCTTCTGAAACTATGGTTGGCTATAGCAAGTCTTTTCAGGTGGGGTATCTACTTTTGTCTTTATGATCCTGTCACTCACCGTGTGATGGAGCATCATGAAGCTATCTTTGATGACCTGTAGCATCATGGTCATTGAGCATCTCTTCCGCCATTTCTATCAAATTATGATTTTGGTGGTGATTAAAACATGTTTGCATGCAACACACTTGTTCTTCTTCAACAAAGTTGCTTGTTTATGACTCTTAGCATGTGATAGTGGGTCTTACCACATCTTCATTGAGTCTTGTTGCAGCTATGTGTACCTTTTCAAGATCTTCTCCTAGATAGTATTTGGGGACTTATGGGCCTTGTTGTTTCACTGACTCCTCTTGTATTATGAAAGTCTCTTCCAACCTTACCTCCTTTGATAAGGATATGCTGCCTAGTGACGAGCCTTCTTTTGACGAGAAGTCTAGTGATGAGTTCACTTGAGATGTGTAGCATGGTGATGGGTCCTCTCTAGATGCACTGCATAGTGGTGGGCCCTCTTTTGATGGTGATCCCTCTACTTCTAGTGATATCTAGTTCTGGATGATGGCAATGACAACGACGCCAATGGTGATCCTATTACTTCATTGTTGCCCATTTTTTCCATTGGGCTATTGCCACTCTTATGAATGCTACATTCTTGCTTTTAGCTTTCTCAATGGTCAGAGTCACCACCATCACAAGCCCTTACTTGATAAATATGAGTTTCACAACGAAGATCCTTTTTAACACAATCACTCCTCATATCAATTGTGAAGGCTTTCTTTATAAGCAAGATGACTTTTAATGATGCCAACTTGGCATTATTATGAGGAAGGGGATGTGGTATGGTGATCTTATGTGATAATTTATGGATGTAAGGCTGTCTTTATGACCCCTTATTCAGCTTAAGGAAGGTGTTAAGATAATTTGGCTAATCTTCACATGTGGTCACATGCCAACTAACTACATGGGTGATTGAGGTCTTTTATGGGCTGACTTGTAGGTAGTTGTGAGTTGTTACACCAATAATACACTTTGTTGTATTTTAGGTAATGCCTTGGCCCTAATAGTGTTGGTATAAATATACCAGCTCCATCATTTGTAACATCATCTCATGTAAGTGTGTTTATTCCTTTTGCCTATGGATACCTATACTATTTCGCTCTACTTTTGTTGTGCACTTCCTTGAAATCTTATTTGTTCATCGTCAAAGCATTATTTTATTTCAGCTTGTTTATCTTATCTAAAGTCTGTTAGAGAATTCACGGTAGATCTACCTTTGTGATTTCTAATAAGGAGGCGTATGGAGTCGAGGTTATCTGTATCTGGTAAGGGATATAGAAAAACCAAACGAACCAAATAATTCATGCATGTAATTTAAGAATAACCAAGTTTAAATTCCGCCCAAAGTACTAGAAAACCTGGCCATGGAAATAATGGATGTGATCTGGCAGTGTCCAAAACACATGAGCCAAATTTGACTAGAGAGGTAAAACTGTCAACATGAATTGCGAAGCATGTAATTTTGTTTGCAATGAGTAAGTGGCAAATGATGGAAGAGAAGACTTCAAGGGCCAAGGCTCAAATTTGTTCAGGAGATGAAGATGGGCTAAACTCATTGAAGAGTGAAGAGATAAGCAGTGATAATGATCCAAGCTCCATTATGGACACCTGTCTCTGAGAACGAATGTTTAAATCAGGCAGAGGAGGAAAAAGATTACGGGCTTTAACTACTGAGCACGTGAAAATTGAAAATGATACATGAAATGAAGACAGGGTGTTTATTCTGATAACATCATTCAAATGTTTGTTAGCTATTATCAAATTGCAAAATCTCCCATATAATATTTGCAAGGAATATTTTGTTATGACAAAAGAATTTAATATTTCATCTATTCAGCCTCCCTCCATATTTTGTGTTTACAGGGCTACAGAGTTCACATTAAAGGTGAATTTTTTGCCTGGTTATCGGTGTATTGGAATTTGGTCTCTCTACTCAGCCTTGATTTTAAGGTCACTCTTAACCAATGGTGTATGACATCTGTTTTAAGAAGGGGCGGATGACTCGCTTTTGCTTGTACTTTTATAACATAGAAAGCTGTATGGATGATTTGTCTTTAAAAAAAGGACACAGTTTCTGAACTGTCTGCTATTTCACTTTTTTCTCTCTGTTATACTGCTCTGGTCCTTCAGAGTCTCGTTTCACTAATTTCTATTATTTTGAGTGCAGGCTTTTTTGTGTGGGTCTTTCGTGCCCCATGTTGGTTATCTAAGTTCTGACTTCATTTTCTTTTTCCTCGTGCAGTACATACCCGGAACTAAGAAGTTCTTCCCTGGTCTGGAAAAACCTGAAGAACGGGCGGATGTAATTGCGTATCTCAAGCAGTCCACATCGTCAGCGTAGTTTAGAGGAGAATTATCCTCAGAGAAATAATTGATGGGCGGCTAGATCACAATGTCCTAGTTAAAACTTTCATTTGCGAGGATAGAATTCCAATGTGATACATCCCCACATTATTAAATAGCATTTTTTCAATAAAGACGAAGCAGATAATGCCTACGACGAGGCAAAATTTTTCCCATCCAAGGTTTAAAATCTGAAACAAGATGTCTAGCGTTGCAGCTAAATAGAGAACAAAAAAGTAGATGCGTGTACCTTGAAGCTGAGTTATTTGATTTTTCTTCAAGAAAGATTCACCGACTGAGATAGGCGAGGATTTCATTTTGCAATTTTTATTTGCTTTTGCATTGGATGTGCTCTTCAAATGATCCATTCTTTATTTGCTTTGCATGGATTTTAGAAAAGGAAGCCAATGCCCAAATTACTCCAGATATCTTTCCTAACGGATTGAGGGAGCATACACTTTTGCTGTTTCAAGTAAAGAAATTTGTAGCAGCAGAAACGAACAACTTGCTCTTCAGGAAGTGAATGCACCAAGTGCATAGTGAAATAGGAGTATGTCTTCCCTATAGTGAAGTAGGAGTCTGGCTCCCTTGTAAACCCTCTTCCCTCTTGAAAGCTGAAAGTTACTATGAAGCGTATCCTTTTGCTTTCACAAATTTAGACTATGCTTTGGAATCATGATTGCCATTATTTTTAGGTGTTTATAATTTGTCGGTGTTAGTAAACAGACATCAACAAAGTTAACAGATGCATGAGAAGCAATTAAATACATGCCACAAAACACTTAAAAAAACACTGATTTATCCAATGTCCAACACCATATAGTGTGAGCTTGCTCAAAACAAAGTTAACAGATTCATGAGAAGCAATTAAATACATGCCGCAAAATATGTAAAAAAACACTGATTTATCCAATGTCCAACACTATATAGTGTGGGTTTGCTCACATACTGTTGTTGAATATGACAGATAATTTAAGACTGGGTGATGTTATTTGATCTTGTGAAAAATTTCTAATGCAACGATTGGAAAATTTGGTAGTATGACAGTATGAAATTGACTCGACAAAATATTCATTTAATCTCAAAGCCATTTTTAGTTTTTCTTTGGTCTTGTGAAGATTTACTACATTATCTCAAATTCATACAATATTTAGAAAATTCTCAATACAATATTTGGAAAATTTGCAGGTGGTATGAATCTAAAGAACTGACTGGACAAAATATTCATTTCGTCCCACAGCCTTTTTAATTTTTCTAAATTTCACAGCCTTTTTATTTTTTCTAAATTTCTTTGGTCTTATGAGGATTTACTGCATTATCTTAAAGCAACAGCTGGAAAATGTTACTGTAATTGAGGTTTTTTTTTTTTTTCAAACAGAGGGTGAGTCTTGTAATTACGTATTCACTTGACATAGGTTGATTTTGGCAGTTATTACTATAAGTATGGGGTCTACGACTTGTCTTTTTCTCTAGATCGAAAGATTGAATCTTAGATTTCTTACTTCAATCACTTCAATCACTATTTGAACTTTAAGACCACCAATTAAGCTGCCCATAAAACTACACAATATTCATTTTATTTCAATGCGTTTTAATTTTTCTTTTTCTTCCAGCAATTTTTTTTTTTTTTTTCTCTGTTTTAACCGTCAGTTAACACAGTATTTCTGTACAGAGCCAAATGCTATCCAAACATCGAATAGGTAAAAATCCATTTCAAATATTATAAAAGTGTTTTCGGGATCCTTTTGCCCTATGTTTTTCCGGGCGTCCCACTCTCACGAGGCGCGAATGCTGAGGTATAATGTACAGTGGCACCTTCATGCACCACTCCAGCCGTTCAAGCTAGCTCTCGGGCCAGGGGTACTCTCAACTGTTCTAAAGATTTGCTTCTGCTTATTATTCGGGAACAAGATTTATTTACAACTCGGACGAGTTTTATTCATAGTTTTAAGACTCCTGCTCGGATTTGGAATCGGCCGAATCACTAGCTCCGTCGTTGTAAAAAATACATCAAATATTTATTTATTTTTAATGAAAAACATATTTTTAAAGATTTTCATTCATGTTTCCAAACTCAAAGCATTAGAATATAGATAGGAGACAACATATGATCAAAGTATGCTCATGAATATATTTATTATATCAAAATGGCACCGAGTGCAGTGTTCAATATAGGTAATATACTAATATGTAGAGATTAGAACAAAAACACATAATCAAGGAGGTTCTAAATGACCTTTACAACAAAACATCACTAGTCACTGCTAAACAAGACAAGATCATCTGGCTCAGACTCTGAATCAAAGTCAGTCGAGGAAACCCATGGCTCATCATCACTGCTCCAAAAACCAACTCCAACTCTTCACAAACTCTTCACAAATGCTCACACAAATTCTCACACAAATGCAATGAGAAAGAAATAAAGTATTTTTTAATGTCCACGAGGCTAAAAATAGCCTATGGGATAGATTGTTTCTCCATTTGGCTCTTTTATTCGGCCCTTTTCATGTGGAGTTTTACAATACATGCTCCAGACTTCTTGACAAATTCTTCGTTGAATAGATTATCCCAAGAGCTAGCTGCTAGAATACCTGGATCATTTTCCCTGATGTTGCCTTGCATTCTAAGATGAAATGTTTTTCTGTTTCCACTTTTTCGGAAGTGCAAAAAATACATACTCGTTCCTGCCACATTTCTTTTGGCCTTTTCCAGTGCCCTGTTTCACAACCAAGTTGATGGGAATTGGTCCTTAATTGAGCAATAAGAATTTTAGATCTCTAGGAAATATTGGCTCCTATGTACATGCTTTTTGTTGATGATTATGAGTGGGGTTAAACTCTTCAATGTAGTACTTCTTTTTTCTCCCTAGCTCTTTCTCCCAAGTGCTTTTGTGGAACTTATCCATAACAAAAGTTTTTATCTCTTTACTGTTTGTAGGACACATGCTCAGGCAAATACCCCATTTACTAAACCCTTTGTTATTTTGCCGCATCCAAGTCTTCCTTCTTTTGCACAATCTGTCATTAAACACAACCTTGGGCCATCTACTCTCTTCCATTTGCTCAATTTTTTTCAAATACCTTATGGCTCGCACTATAACAGTTGTTTCAATAGGAGCAATCCCTGTTTCACTTAATAGGATAGCATAAGGAAGTGCGCTTTTAATTTTGAATTTGTTTGCAATCAAACGCTTCTGAATTTTCTCAATTTATTTCCACTGCATCTTGGTTGTGCTGCTGGCCCATAATTCACAACCGTAGAGAATCACCGGAATCACTAGAAGCCCAAAAAGAGTTAGAGTGGTTTTCCATGCCCATAGCTTTGCCTATCTACACCTGTTTTGAAGAGCATAATATGCTTTCCAACCCCCCATAGTTCTTTTCTTTCTACAATCCTCCCAACTTAAATTTCTGTTGAAGTCAATTGCGAGGTATTTGTAGTCTGCAACTTCTTCCAGAATGTTGCCTTCAAAGTAGAACTTATGCTGGTTATGCTTTCTTTTGTTAGAGAAGACCACTACTTTCGTTTTGTGAGATATTTGTGAGTACATGTGAGGGGGTTGGGTCACTTTTATAAGCTTGGGAGAGGGGTAGAGACATTAAGAAAAAAAAACCCAAAAAATTTGAGTTTGAAGTCCAAATTGCAGCCATTTTCCCCGTGGACTAGCTTAGCCGGTTTAAGATGAGCTTGGCCTATGCGGCGGAATTGGTGTTTGGCTCGGCTGGTTCGGTAACGGACCGGCCACCAGACCGGTTATTGTACCAAGCCGACCCGGGCAGTGGTCCGGTCGATTCCGAATTGGTTTGGTCAGTTTTTAAAACACTGGTTTTATTGTTGTAGGGGCAACAAGCTGTATGGTATTTTCCTTGGCAATTTATTAAAAACAAGATAAAAGATTTGTTGTAGTTTTGGGAGATACCAATCAGCCAAACAGCAAGGGGATCACTGGGGAACAAGATTTATTTATGTAGCTCAGACAACTTTTATTGTAGGGGCGAGGTGCTGTATGGTGTTTACCTTGGCACTTTATTAAGAAGAAGATAAAAGATTTGTTATAATTTTGGGAGAGACCAGCGAGCCAAAAGCAATGGAACACAATAGATTTCAGTCATAGGAATGATCTTCTGAACCACCATCACAATCTTCTGATTCAAAATGGCAAATGATTCAAGGAAAAAGGGATTTTCCTTTTAGGGAGGACGGTCTATAATGTCTTTCCAATGACTGCAAACTCCAGACAACAGACTTATATGATATGTAAGATAGATCCAACAAATTTAAATGGATACCCATGAAGTAAAAACGTACAATTGTGAAAGCAATTACTAGAATTAATTTCATCAGTGTGATTGTGTTGATAGCCGATTCACATAAGCATTTTGACATTAATGGACAAGCAATAAAAAGGTACTAAGGGTTGGGCTGATTTATCTTGGTATTGGGTTTCTCCACATATCCATTACACCAAAAATGTTCCGATGAAGAAAAGAAATAGCGATGGCCATTGATTCACCTTCTGCGTCCATCATTCCTTGTAAATCAAGGCTGAATGCCACAGGGGGTTTAATTGACCACTGATCTTTCTGGCATTCTTTCATTACAACCTTGCTTTTCATAATTGACCGCTGATGTTTGTGGCATTCTTTCATTACAACCTTGCTTTTCATAATTGACCGCTGATGTTTGTGGCATTCTTTCATTACAACCTTGCTTTTCATAATACTTCATTATGTTTTATTTGGCGCTAATCCACTTGGTTAGAACTGAAAAATGGGGTATGTTTGAAACTTTTGACTTCATTTTGCCTTTTATAATACCTACTTACAACTTGTAATTAGCACATCACCTTTAATTTAAGCGCTTGATGCATTTAGAATAGGCAACACTTTGCAAGTCACTTCATTTATAATTTTAATTAAACCTTTAGCTTTACCAGCAGAACTTGTTAAATAATAGTGTAAAATAATTATTAATTAGTGCTGAGTTATTACTAAACTTATTTACAAACCAGACTAGATTCATCTTAACTCTGGATCTATCAAGTGCCGAGAGGGATCAAATCTCTCAAGGTTCAAACCTCTTTTTGAGTGTAACACTGGAGGAAAGGTTTTCACCTTGAGAGATTTGATTCCTCTCGGCGCTTGATAGATTCAGAGTTAAGATGGATCTAGGTTGGTTTTAGTCATGTGCGGCCAACGAAAATATATCGATAATATGATGAACATATGATTAATTTTATCAATAATATGTAAATACATCTAATATTACTATAACCATTTTAAATATGCCAAATATGTTTGAGATTTATCGATTCATTTTAATTTCAAATTTTCTTAGTTACCTCAATTGTTGAGATGATAAATATTGTAAAACAACTTTAATGATGAAATAAAATTTTTGAATGCAAAGTGACAATGTAATAATATTGAATGATAGAAAATGTGAATAATAAGAATGTAGTAAATTACATATATCCTTCATTGTGATCAATCTCAAACTATTTTCTTCTATTATTCTTATTGGCACTCTTGTTAGTTTTGTCATCTTTTAATATCGATTATAGGAAAAAGACAATTGAAATCATAAACCATTTAAATATTTAGCTAGATCTGTTGTAGTAAACATCATATCTTGTCTCTCTTCCTCTCCAATATTAATAGGTTTAATTACTATAACACAAAAATGAATCTACACTGTCAATAATTTTTTGTGCTTACACTGAAATCAATGCACACTATTAATCTGATGACTTTGAAATTAATGTACCATCAAACATCCAATTACATAAAATCAGAAATCAACATATACACTAAAATCAATGCATCTAGTGCAAAAAATCAAATTAATTTTAGAAAACAACATCCACACTAAAATCAACGCAGCTAATGCAAGTAATCAAATAGGATTAGAAATCAACATCTGCACTCAAATCAATGCATTTAGTGCAAGTAAGAAAATAGGATTAGAAACCAACATATACACTAAAATCAATGCATCTAGTGCGAGCAATCAAATAGGATTATAAACCACCATCTATATTGAAATCAATGAATTTAGTGCAAGCAGTCAAATAGGATTAGAAATCATATATATTGAAATCAATGTATCTAGTGTAAGCAATCAAATATAATTAGAAATAAACATCTACATTGAAATTAATGCATCTAGTGCAAATAATCAAATAAAATTAGAAATCACCATCTACATTGAAATCAATGCGTCTAGTGCGAGCAATCAAATAGGATTGGAAATCATCTACATTGAAATCAATGCATCTAATGTAAGTAATAAAATATCATTAGAAATAAAAATCTACACTAAAATCAATGCATCTAGTTCAAGCAATCAAATAGGATTAGAAATCATCATATACACTGAAATCAATGCATCTATTGCAATAAATATTCTTCCCTCTCTCCCCCCTCCATACATATCTATATTTCCCTCCGTATCTCATTCTTTTTCTCTTTATCTCACCCCCTCAAACACACACACTCTCTCACTCCATATTTATCAATATCTTTGTCTCTCCCTCCCTGTCTCCATCTATCTCTTCTTTCTCTTCACCTTTGATCTATATCTCTATCTCCCTTTGTATCTCTATATCAACCCCAAAACACTCTCTTTCTCCAATCTATCTATCTATCACTGCCTCCTCCTCTCCCCCCCTCTCTTTCTCTTCCCCTTCCCTCCCTCTCCCCCACTTATATCTCTCTTACCTCCTATTATCCCCTCTCACTCTCTCTCCATCTTCCTTATCACTCCCTCTCTCTCTCTCTGTCTCTTTTCTTACCTCCCCCCTTCTCTGCCCCCCCTCTCTTTCCATACCTCTCTCCATCCTATTCCTTTCTCTCCCACCTCTCTCTCTCTCTCTATCTTCACCTTCCAACTTTGTTAATATATGTCTCTCTCTCTCATTCTCTCCTCCCTTGCTTTCATCTCTCCTTTATCTCTTTATCTCACCCCCAAACATAAACACTCTCTCTCCATCTCTCCCTTGTCACTCCCTCTCTCTTCACTTTTCCCTCTCTATGTATTTCTTCTTCCCTCCCTCTCTCATCCTCTTTCTCAAGTCCTCTCTTTTTTCCTTCCTCTCTCACCCTTTCTCTCCTACGTCCCTCTCTCTTCCCCCACCACACACACTCTCTCTCTCCCTCATTCCCCTACAATCCTCTCAGATCCACCTCACTCTCTTCCTCTCTCTCATCCTTCATCTCTCTCTCTTTCTCTCCTCCTTCCCTCTATCTTCACCTCTCTCTCTCTCTCTCTCTCAAATCCACTCTCTTCCCCCATCAGTCTATCTCTCTCTCCAACTATGATACTATATCCCTCCCTTTCTTCTTCTCTCTCCTTCTCTCCCCCTTGTCTCCATCCCTCCTTCTATGTCTCTTTATCTCACCCCTAAACATACATAATCTCTCTCAATCTCTCCCTTGTCACTCCCTCTCTCTCCACTTCTCACTCCCTATGTATTTCTTCTAATCTCCCTCCCTCCTCCTCTCATCCTTCCTATTTCTCGCTTTCTCTCCCCCCCCTTCTCTCTTTCTCTCTCTCTCTACCCTCCAATCCTCTCTCCTTCTCCCTCCCTTTCTCTTTCTCTCTCTCTCCCACCTCCACCTTTATGTCTCCCTCCGACTCTCCCTCTCTTACCCTTCTCTACCTCTCTCACTCCTCTCCCTCTCTCTCTCTCTTCATTCCTCATCTCCCTTCTCCTTTAGTTTATTTCCATTTCTCTTTTGTTACTCCCGCTATTTCTCCACCTCTATGATATGTCTTTGTTCTTCCCTCCCATATAATATTGTATTAATATAAAGTTATTAAATTTAATGATATGAATATGAATATTAGATTTAATAATAATAATTATAATAATTATAATATTAATATTTTAATATTAATGCTAGGGTTAATAATGTTTTTTTTGCATGTTATTATTATTAATTTGGTCCATAGGCTTCATATATAATTAGATGTTGATTTCTACTCATATTTGATGTATTTTTTATTTATTTATCTTATCCTTTTGTACCTCTTTTATAAATATAGTATTTGGTCCATGGTGTTAATAATAATTTGTCCCATGGTATTTGGCCCATAGGATTCACATAAATAAAACCTCTTTTTTTGAGTTTTTGTAAATACAAAGAGGTTTATGGAGTAAATATAAAAAGAGGTTTTATTTATTTACCTTACCTCTATTTTTTTTTTTGTTTTTTGTTTTTTTTTGTTTTTATTTATTTACCATACCTCATATTTTAAATTGTTTATTTATATGGTTGTGTAAGTTATTCTTTATCCGACATTATTTAGATTTTATTTTCAATTTTTTTAGTTTTTTATTTTGGCTTCCAACATACTTACACATCGGGGTCATACTAGGCTGTAGAATGCGCCTCTTGGCGCAATAAGCGGAACCTTTAAATTAACAGTGTAAAATAACTCACTTACAAATAAGCGGAACCTTTTAAAAAACATTGTAAAATAACTCACTTACAAATATGCGAAACCTTTTAAAAAAAGTGTAAAATAAATGTTAAATAGTGGCACCTGATGATTAGCCAACATAGTAATATAACTTTGATATTCAAAGGGGTCCAACATCATCAATCCATTTGTACTTTTAGGAAGGATGCATATATTTTTTTAAGGGTGGTTCACAAATATTGGGTGGCCGCTACATCTCCAGGAAAATACAAGCATATTAATCCGAAGGGACTTACTTGCTCGCCAAACAAGCAAGACCTAGCCCCAAGAGTGTTGAGAAAATTTGACTCGTGACTTCCCAACTAGCAAAATACTTAACAACAAAAACTCAACCAATTAAGCTAACCCTTAAAACTAGAAAAAATACATATTATAATAATATATACACTCTTTATTAACTCATAAAAAACTAAACCATTCAACAATTACTTAAACCTTTTCTAATATTCCTACATTGTCTCACCATACAACCATTACTTTTTACGATTGGAAATGGGCCTTATGCTCAAATAGCTCCCTCATAAACCTTTTCTAATATTCCTATGTTGTTAGGAATGCCATCGTGGCTTCATGCCCCATGGCAAATGTTTAGGACCAATATATATAACATTTCATATCACCAATTAACCTAACCTATGTGATAATGAGTTGCTATTTGAAAAGGTACGCACCCACATTTTTGGATATCAAAATTGTTTGAGCCGTACGGTGAGGAATGAGATTAATGGTGGAGGATGCTCGTGCCCCCTCGTTCCTTCATGATGTTGAAAATGATTTGTCATTGATTGATTTAGGTGGAGATAAGGTAAGTTTTTTTTGGCACAAATGTGCGTGATAGCTGACCCTTATCCAAGTCACCTTGTCTCATTATTAGCCATTTAGCCATTACCTATTGTGTTGATTGGAGCAAAAACAATCCTCTTTATTTGGACATCTACCCATTAGTATGCTTGGGAAAATTGACATCTATTTGAGCTAAAGACCTTGGCACCACCATTGTGTGGAGGAAAAATTATTGTTCGAGGTAATGTTGATAGAGTTTGAGAACACATAACATGGTGCATTAAGGGCCAACCTTAAGTATTAGCACGAGGGTCTTGACTATTGAAGAAATATTTTCTAAGGGTGTCTTAGAGGGGCAACATTGGCTCATTTTTGGGATGGCTCTTCTATATGAGGTGCTAAGTACTAGACTTTTGATAGAGTTTGAGAACACATAACATGGTGCATTAAGGGCCAACTTGAAGTGTTAGCACGAGGGTCTTGACTATTGAAGAAATATTTTTTGAGGGGTGTCTTAGAGGGACAACATTGACTCATTTTTGGGATGGCTCTTCTATGTGAGGCGCTAAGTATTAGACTTTTGGGTGAAGCAAACCATTTTTTTTTTTTTAAGGGATCACTTTTGAAACTCTAGATTTATAATCTATTTGATTATTTATATTATGGGTTTTTATATGAAGGAAAGAAATAAATTAGGAGCTACAAAGTTTAAGGTTTGGAAGACAAGGATTGCTCTTCTCATTGCAAAAGAAGGTCTCTTGGGCATTGTAAACGGAAAAGTCATTGAACTTGAAAACGATGAAGATAAAGCTAAGTTTGAGAAGGATAATATTACAACCATGAGCATCATTGTGCACTGTATCAAAGATCACTTGATTCCCTATGTTTCAATTCTAACACTGTAAACTATCAAACATAAATTGTATCGAGTACTCGTTTTTTTGAGGTAGCAAAAAATCATCTGATTTTGAAAAGTGTTGATTCAGAATATTTTCTTTTAGCATATTTTTGACTCTTTTAATTTTCTTATGTATCAAGTATGAACATTTTTTTTTAAATGTTAGTGATTTTCATGTTGATTTTGAAAAATGTTGATACAACATCAACCCCTTTTTTAGTGGGCTTATTTTTGACAATTTATTTTTTCTTATGTATCAAGTATGATTTTTTTTTTTAAACATTAGTGATTTTCATGTTGATTTTGAAAAGCACCAACAATTTTTCAAGACATATTTGACACTTCAAAATTTCTTATGTATCAAATATGAATATATTTTTAAAATGTTAGCGATTTTCATGCTAATTTTGAAAAATGTTGATGCAACATTAACCCTTTTTTTAAGAGGGCTTATTTTTTACACTTTTAAAATCTTTGATGTAAAGTGTAGATAATTTTTTTAAACGTTGGTGGTTTTTGTGCGCAGATTTTGAAAAACATCAACATTTGTTGTTTGTCTTATTCCTCTTTTTATTTTTCATCTTGACATTTTTGTTTTTTTAAGGGTTTTACAAAATTGCGTTTTTTGTTTTTATTTATAATGAAATTTTTTTTTTTTCTTCAAAGTTAAAAAAAAATAATAACATTAATATTTTGAGGTTAAGGTTTTTTTTTTTTATAGATATTTAGATATTGTTAATTAATACTTCAATATACAAAAAATCATTGTCACTAAAAAATAATAATTTATTTTAGACACTCAAACAAAAATTATGGTCTTTTTGCTAAAAATGACATGATAAATAAAATATTTTTATGAATTTTGTATCCAAAAATGACATTTTGAAGTTTTTTTTTCAAAGAAAAAAATGTTTTAAATTTTTTTTAAAACATTTAATTAAAAAAAAATCAAATAAATTTAAAAACTTAAGAAAAAAAAATTAATTAAAAAAAAAAAAAACATTAAAACATTTTTTTGAAAAAAAAAAACATGATTTCTTTTTAATAATTAAAAAAAAAATTAATAAAAATTAATTAAAAAAATTAATAATTTAAGTATTGAGGGGTTTTCGCAGTGCATTATATTAGATATCGTTTTTTGGGATTCAATTGCGTTAAGTAAGTCATTCATCTATGACCATTTCCATGAGAGGTAGTCATAACTGACTAATTTCTTATGATTTCACTTAGCACTCATTGCATCAGGTGATGCTCACATGGGTGAAGAAGTCAGATTGAAACTAGTGAAATGAATCACATAATTCACGGGCCCCACCCAAGGACCCTCAGGCCCCCTGGGCGGGCTTGGCTAATTCCTGGAATCGACTAAGCCTGCCCAAGGGGTCATTGGCCAGTGTGAGCGGAGCTGCGTGAAACCCTTTGCCGCCCACGCCAATGACCCCCCTTGGTGGGCCTGACTGATTCCCAGAATTAGCGAAGCCCTGCCTAGGAGGCCTGACTAGCCGTTGGCCAAGGCAGGCGGGGAATTGATTAGGCCCGCCCAAGGGTCTAGAGTGGCCGTTGGCCAAGGCGGGCGGGGGCTGCAAGAATCGTCCATGCTTGAGGGGCCTCAGGCCAAGGCATGGGGGACACAACCTCGCCTGCGACCGCTTGACCCCCTAGTCGTGGCATATATATATGAATTTTTTTAATATTGGCTTTTTTATACTATTTTTTTTAATTGATTTTTTATTTTAATTTTCTTCATTATTTTGATTTCTTTTTATTATAATTTTAAATTTTTATTGTTAATTTTTTTTTTTTTAATTGATCGTTTATTTCATTTTGTTTTTTTTTTTTCATACTATTTTTTTTTTTACTTGGATGGTTTATTTGAAAATTTTTCATTATTTTTGTTTTTGTTTTTGTTTTGTTTTTTATTTTTTTGTTTTTGTTTTTGTTTTGTTTTGTTTTTTTTTAAATTATATATTTTTAAATTTATTTATTTATTTATTTTAACTTAAGTTCCAGTAGCACATCTGGTTGAGGATGGGTTTTGTCAGCAAGACAACCCAAGATTAAACCTCACGGAGGGTGGTTGTGTCCCTATCCTGGGGGGAGGCGACATGCTAAAAAAGTCTAGTCACCTAAGGGATGGCATGGCCCAGCTGAGTGCGATCCTCGGGTGACTATGACAACTTAGATGCCTCTGGGTCACGACTCCTCAAGCCACAGGTAAGCTTGGAGGATCACAAACTTGACAAATAAACAAAAATGTTTTATTTTTATTTACTGTTTAAAAAATAATAATGTTTTTATTTTAATTATCTAATTTGGTTTTATTTATTGGTTTTTTTGTGTTATTATTTTTTTTTCTTCTTAAATAATGTTTTTTTGAAATTTTTTCATGTTTTTCATTTGATTTTAAATATATATATATATTTTTTAATGTTTTATTATTATTATTATTATTATTTTTTGGGTTAAATTTGTATGTTTTATGAGTTAATTTTTTTTTTTTTTTCAATATTTCTATGTTTTTTTTTGGGTAATTTTTATTTTTACTTGTTTTTTTTGGGTCATTTTTTAGTTTTAATTTTTGTTTTGTTTTGTATTTTTCATTTTTATATATTTATATATTTATATATTTATTTATTTATTTTTCTTTCTGTAAGGTCCATCTCTATCCTCGACTAGCAATTCGACCCCATTGTGTGTTAATTCAATAGTTGTTTTTAAAGTTTTCGTTATAATGGATCAAGTCTGCCCACACAAAGTGGCAATTTTATGGTTGGTTTTCAAGTTTTCATTGTAATGAGTCGAGTCTGCATACATTGCGTGTTAATTTGATGATTTATTTTCAATTTTTTTGTTGCAATATGTCAAGTTGTCTTAGATTAAGATATTACAATAGCTATATTTTTAACATTTAAAAAAGAAATTACTCTCGGTATAATGACTCTTTCATTCACGAGTTCATTTTTAAAGTTTTTTTAGTCATAATTTTTCCATAATGTCATTGTTGAAATTTGTTGAAAACTTAAGGTTTTTTGTAGTCATTATCTTTGGTTTTAATTCCATGGTTGAAATTTGTCAAAATTTTAAGGTTTTTCTATGTCATGATATTTTATCTCTAATGCTATGTTGAAAACAATTATAAGTATTTAATCTTTAACACCATGGCTGAAAATTGTTGGTATTTGGCTTTTACTTCTATTCTAAAAAAATGTTGAAAAATTACCCCAAAACAAAAACAAAAAACAAAAAAACATTATTCGAGCATCAACTTTTTTTGCACAAAAAAAAAGACTTTTACTGCCATTTTTAAAAAATGTTGAAAATTTACCTCGATTGAAGAAAAAAAATGTTATTTCAGCTTCAACACTTTTTGTTTTCGAGTTGTTTTTTCATGTTTTTTGGCTAGAGTTGTCGTTTTGAGTTTACTGTTCCTGTTTGATAGTTTACTTTTTTGTCCTCAATCTTTTAAGCAGATGCATGATGCCCTAACTAATTCTTTTACCATTAATAATACTGGTCAAACCATGAGTTTGAAGAATGAAGTTCACGATGTTAGAATGACGAAGAATGATACCATAGCCTCATATTTCATGAAGATATATCAACTAAGAGATCAACTAAATCAATTAATGAAGTTATTTCTGATAAGGAATTAGTAACTATAACACTCAATGGTTTCCTTGAATCATGGGATGTTTTTGCAGTTGGAATATGTGCTAGAAAGGATGCTCCAAAATTTGATGAACTATGGGTAAATTGTACTCAAGAAGAATCAAGGCTCATATCAAGAGGAAAGATTCAAAGATTTAATGAAGTTGATTCTCAAGCATATGCAACACGCTTCAATAAAGGTGGAGGAAGGAAGACGTTTGGTTTTCAAAGAAGATGTTGAGATTCAACAAGATGATGAGCCTAGTGAAAATTAGTCACCTTCACTAAGTGGGCCCGCAGGCTATTTTTAGGTGTAAGTCTATTTTTAGACAAGGTGATCATATTTCAGAAGTTGCAGGATGCTATTTGTGGATGGTTGGTCAAGTTGGAAAAATAGATGAAATTCTATTTTTAGAATATTGGGCGAAGTCTATTTATAGATAGTTGATCTAAAAATAGAAGTGTCGATTATTATTAGCTCTTAATAATAATCCGACAATAAACATCAACTTATTCTCTTGGAGCACTTAATTTCAGTGAACAGATTTGGAAAATCAGTGGGTTGAAGGAATTACGCAATTCCTAGGGTTTACTAGTGGTTCATGCATGAAGGACTCAGTTATAACTGAAGTGGAAAAGTTATGACAGAGTTGGAAGAGTAGTTCATGGAGTTGTTATTCAGTTTAACTAAGTTAATGGAGTTAAACTCAGTTGAGCTAGTTGTATCTAGTCTAATTGAATCATACACTAGTGAGAGTGGAGTGAATTAATTAGTTAATTAATTCAAAAATAATAACTCACTAATCAACTGAACAAATACAACAGTTAACTACAGTGCACATCTGTTCCAGTGGAGACCTAGTGGAGAGATAGGTGAAAGGGCAAGATGGACTATCCGTTGTGACTATAGTGATGCATTGATTGCACCACACACACATTGGAGTGGCCAATGAGGATTGCGCAGTGCAAGCAAGGTAGATTCGAATTCATTCAGGGGTCTTCTTCAACATGGATTGCGCAGTGGAGACAGGCTATCAGGTGGCAAGAAATCAGTGCATGGATTTGTAGGTTTCTTTTGATTAGTGTGGGACGATTGATTGTTCTAAGAGCTTGATGTACTAATCTTTGTATGAGATTGTTACATGATCTCCATGATACATAATATATGATAGTTGGGGTTTTCAGCTTCAGGCTTTCCCGTTAAACAACTGTGTTATGTGCGATTTTTTTTATTGCTTTATGTGTTTGCAATTGAGTTTTTAAATTTCCGCAAAAGATTAATAGTGGAAGGATTTTGTATTTAGAAAGAAGATAAATATTGTTATATTAGGAGAATATGGATATATACACGCATCTTGTATATAATTTCTACATGGTATCAGAGAAGTGTTGATTCTTGATGATTGCAATTGTGAAGAATTGTTGAGTTTGTGTTGGTGGACAATTTGAATTTGCTGCAGAAAATTCTTGGTGCGACAGTTGAGTATACATTGAAATGTGTTTCAATGGGTTGCGATTGGAGTATGCCCTTGATGGCAACTCGAATTACATAGCCTGGAAGGATAGGATGGAGGCGGTGCTGGAGGATAATGGACTGAAGGAGTTCATCGATAACGATGTTCCTAAGCCGAGTTCTAGCGATGCTGCATTACTTGATGCATGGAAAAAGAAGATAGCAAAGACAAGAAGAATTATGTTGGAAGGTGTGAAGGACCATATTGTGTCCAACCTTCACAGGAAAGCCACTCCATTTGCAAAGTGGAAGGCTTTGACAGATTTGTTCCAAAGCAGCAGGGACCAGAGGAAGTTGGCGCTAAAAGATAAGCTCATAAAAATAAAAATGGAGAAGGGAAACAATATTTCAAAATATCTTGCGAAGTTTGTCCACTGTATGGATGAACTGGGAAGTGTGGGGATTACTGTTGATGATGAAGACTTGGTGAGCTTGGCTCTCCTTGGGCTTCCGAAGAGTTGGCATAGCTACGAAGACTCTGTCAATGGATGGGAGAAACTGCCAGGATGGGAGCGACTTTGGTTGGATCTTGTGTAGGAGGGGATAAGGCGAAGTACCAGGGATGGCTCTTCATCGAAGAAAGAAGATGAAGAGAATTGCGCTTTGGCTGCAAAATAAAGGAAAGGGAAGGGGAAGAATTTTCCTTAAAAATCTAAAGCTAAAGGCAAGAAGCAGGATTTGTCCAAGGTGAAGTGTTTTCACTATCACGAACATGGAAATTTCGCCACTAATTGCCCACAGAAGAAGAAGAACAAGAAGGTTGCTGGAGGTGCAGCTGGAGAGGCCTTAGCCTTGCAATTTGAACTTGATTTCTCTTTGTTCGCATGCTTGGTTTCAAGCTCTATGGGATCGGTGTGGTATCTTGATAGTGGTGTGTCTTTCCATATGACGGGAGACAAGGAGTTTTTTAGTGACTTAGAGGAGAAGGACCTCCAAATGCATATAGAGATGGGCGACGATGGTCGATACAGTGCGACCGACATTGGGACCATTACCTTTGAGAGGGAGTCAGATAATCCATTTCTATTGAAATATGTTATGCATGTTCCAGGTTTGAAGAATAACTTGGTCTCGGTCGCAAGGTTGGAAGACAGAGGTTATGACATTGTTTTCAGCGAGGGAAAATATTTCCTGCGACATAAAACAACGGGTCAAACCAAGAGGATAGGGATTCGAGTTAAGAATCTCTACAAGTTGGAGGTATATGGATGTGCTATAATTATGGGCAAAGCAGAAGAAGTGGCGAGCTGGGATGAGGGCGAATTATGGCACAGGAGATTGGGCCATCTTCACCATGGCGCTTTAAAGATTTTGCAGCATATTTCTACTAGAATTCCCAAGGGTACTCTTGTGCAGTCAGATCAGTGCAAGGGATGTACTATGGGTAAGTTTGTGAAGACCACCTTTCATGAGAAGGAGAACCGTGCTTCGGTGATCCTTGAGAGAATTCACACAGACGTGTGTGGACCTTTCTCGATTGCTTCAACAACAAAACACAGGTATTATGTTATATTTGTTGATGACTATTCTTGTAGATGCTGGATCTTCTTCATGCAGAAGAAGAGCGAAACATTCTCAAATTTATGTGAGTTTAAAGCATTGGTGGAGAAGGAGTCGGGGAAGCAAGTGAAAGCTCTACGGAGTGATAGTGGTGGTGAATACATCTCAGGCGAATTCAAAGACTTCTGTAGCAAAGAAGGAATTTGAAGAGAACTCATAGTGCCTCATAACCCACAGCAGAATGGGGTTGCGGAGAGGAAGAACAGAACGATCGTGGGTGTTGCATGAGATATGCTGCATGACCAGGGCCTACCAATGCACTTGTGGGTGGAAGCATGCTACACTGCGGTTTGTGTGCAAAACCGTTGTCCTCATAGAGTACTTGGTATGAGTACACCTGAAGAAGCTTTTACTGGTAAGAAGCCTGATATTTCTTAGTTGAAGATTTTTGGCTCATATGTTTACATTCATGTGACAAAGGACGCCAGGAAGAAGCTAGAGCCGACTATAGAAGTTGGGATATTTGTGGGGTACACAAAAACACCCCATAATTATTGTGTGTATTTTCCGGACAGTTGGATGACTGTGGTGTGACGAGATATAAAATTCGATGAGGTGAAAGCCATGAAGTTGTTGCTTGAGAGGGAGCTACACTTGCATGCAGAGGAGGAACTTCTTATTCCCAAAGATGAGCCTCTAGATGTGGATCAACCACAGGAGGAGATTCATGGAGTGGAGGAGTCCACTCATGTAGAACCAAACAACAAACAAGGTAGAAAGCGTACCACAAAAGATGAGAGACTGAAGCTTGATGCGGCACAGAATGTAGGCGTCCCTACATCACAGCGCAGACAGAGACAATCACCTGATCGGTTTACTGGATACATGGCTCTTATGAGCAAGTGTATCGTGACAGAGCCATATTCTTTTGAAGAAGAAGTACAGGAGCCCACATGGGTAGATGCCATGGTGGAGGAGTATGACTCCATTGTCAGAAACAGTTCTTGGGAGATTGTTCCAAGGCCGATGGGTAAATCAGTTGTAGGATCAAGATGGATCTACAAGGTAAAGCAAGTTGCTGATGGGAGTGTCGAGAAGTATAAGGCAAGATTTGTTGCCTAGGGCTTCTCACAGATCGAGGGGATTGATTATGAAGAAACCTTTGCACGTGTCGCATGGTATTCTTCCATAAGCACCATCCTTTCTCTCTCAGCGCAGATGGGTTGGCGCATTCATCAGATGGATGTGAAGACTGTGTTCCTTAATGGGATCATTGAGGAAGAGGTGTACATTGAGCAACCTGAAGGATTTGAGATCTTCAGCAGCGAGTCGCATGTGTGCAGGCTCAAAAGAGCGTTGTATGGGCTAAAACAAGCATCTTGTGCTTGGTACACACGGATCGACAACTATTTCACTGGACTTGGCTTCACCAAGAGTGAGGTAGATGCAAACTTGTATCAAATTTTGGTGGAGGGTAAGCTTTCAATCATTTTTCTTTATGTTGATGATTTAATACTAACAGGTGATGAGCAGTTGATACACTCATACAATGCAGATCTTGCAAAGGAGTTTGAGATGAAGGATTTGGGCCTCCTTCATTATTTCCTTAGATTGGAAATATGGCAGCGGGAAGGTGAAATATTTGTGTCTCAAGGCAAGTATGCTCGAGAGATACTTGATAAGTTTCACATGCAAGGCTACAAGTTTATCGACACTCCTCTTCTAGGAAATTGGAGGAAAGAGGATGCTACATCGGCAGAGGTAGTGGATGCCACTGTTTATCGACAGTTGGTGGGTTCTCTCATGTATTTAGTTAATACAAGACCAGACATATGCTATGTGGTGAACCAGCTTTCACAAGCGATGGTTAAGTGGTACGAAGATCTTTTGGAAGGCAGGCAAGCATGTCCTGAGGTATCTCAGGGGCACATCTGAGTATGGCTTATGGTACAGACAGACGGATGAGGTGAAGTTGCATGGCTTCACGGATGCAGATTGGGAAAGCAACCTAATAGACAGAAAGAGCACATCAGGAGGGATTTTCAGTATCAGATCTACTAGTTTCTTGGTACAACAGGAAACAAAGTTCCGTGGCACTCAGTTCAGCGGAAGCATAATACATGGCAACAAGTCAAGCTGCATGTGAGGCTATCTGGATGAGGAAGATGCTGGTCGGTTTGTTTGGTTCACATTCAGATCCTACTGTGATACATTTTGATAATCATAGTTGCATTAAACTCTCAATTAATCATGTGTTTCATGATAGATCTAAACATATTGATATGTCGTATCATCATATCAGAGATTGTGTGTAGCGGAAGTATTGGCAATATGATGCAGAGTGTTGTCCTTGATGGCAACCCACTGAATGAAGATGAAGACATGAGATTGTTGACTTGTGTTGTCCTTGATGGCAATCCACCTGATGAAGTTATTCTTGACTTGATGGACTTGGTAAATGATGTAAATCTGATGTGATATGATGTTTGTTGACAATATGATGCTGGGTGTTGTCAACCCACTTGATAAGAGTGTTGTCCGTAAATGGCAACCCACTTGATGAAGATGATGTCAACTTACTTGATGAAGTTGTGTTTGATAGAATATGTCTTGATGAACCTATTAAATGATGTAAATCTGATGTATCTACAGAGAGTACATAAGGCAATGAAGAAAGGAATTCAATATGTGCTAGATCTATGATGAAAAGAGTATGTCTCAAGGCATACGCGGATTTGTCTAGGGGAAGTCGCGTATGCACGCGGGAAATAACGTTCCAAGTCGCGTATGGGCAAAAGCGCTCATAAAGTACAAAACCAGGGGTAACCACCATGGTATTGACCCATTATATTGGGTAATGATTCGTCTAAATGACCCCGTCCAGGAATACCATCGGAAGTAATGTAGTTTTGGGCTCATGGTATTGAAAAATGGGCTCATGGTATTGTTTTGGCTCATGGTATTGAAAAATGGGCTCATGGTATTGTCTTGGCTCATGGTATTGAAAAAGGGGCTCATGGTATTGAAAAAGGGAAAACCTATATAAAGAGAAGAAATTCATTTGTGCAAATCAGGAGTGTGGGTGCAAGATGTCTGAGCTTGAATGAATGCTTCTCTTTGAAGTATATCTGAATGGAAAGGGTTACAGTTGAATGAAAGATCTGAATGTATGATGCACCGATGAAGGAGTGATGAAGAAGGGGATCTAGATCTGAAATGCACTTGTATTTGCTAGATCTGTTTATGGAATGATTAGATTCGAGATGAGGCGAACAT
This sequence comes from Pinus albicaulis, assembly GCA_034641835.2. Classification (NCBI taxonomy): domain Eukaryota; kingdom Viridiplantae; phylum Streptophyta; class Pinopsida; order Pinales; family Pinaceae; genus Pinus; species Pinus albicaulis. Next base: position 543,265,086 of record CM076572.1, read on the forward strand.
CTGTCTGAAGTAAAGGGTTGAATCTGAACTGAATGTCTGATCTGAAGAAGTATGCAGCTCTGTAATGGTTGAAGATCTATAAGCTAATTTTCCACAGAAGAAGCGCGTATATACGCGGCTTCGCTGAAGAGAAAGCGCGTATGCGCAATGAAATTAGATCTGTAATATGTGCAGAAGTATACGCTGGTTTATGTGAACGGAAGCGCGTATATACGCGACATCAGTAAAAGAAAAGCGTGTATGCAAACTAGGGTTTGCTGAAGTATGGGGTATGAAATGTCTGATCTGATCTGCTGTGTTATAGCTATATGTTGTTAATGTTTGACTGTGCTTAAATGTGTGGAGTGGGTCCAGTCTGAAAATATGATGAAACGTGGCCTGCAAGTTGTGCTCTATTGAAGTTGATTGGATCCAGTGTGAAAATTGATGAAACGTGGTCCATAAAGGTGCTGAGGGTTGTAGCCTTCAGTCAGGGGGTGGTAGCTCCCTTCCAGGTAAGGCTGGTAAACGAGATCAGGGGGTCGTAGCTCCCTTCCAGGAGAGGCTGGTAAACGAGTCAGGGGGTTGGAGCTCCCTTCCAGGAGAGGCTGGTAAACGAGCGCAGGTGGGTGCCTGCGTGCTGGTAGGAGTCTGCACCAGCACTTATGTTGTAAGATGTTTTCTCTATAATAAAATATTGAAGGCTGAGCAACTGCAGCGGTGGTTTTCTCCCAACTTGGGTTTCCACCTAAAAATCCTGGTGTTCATGTGTGATGCTTTTTGTGATGGTTTATTCTGTTGTTACTACACATGTTTACTGTTAACTTAACATCAGATGAATGAATAGTGCAATGAACTAAGTTAATAAATATCTGCATATTTAGATCTCTGCTAATACGCGAGTTGTATGAAGGATATCCGCGTGTATACGCGAGTTTAATAAAGGAAAGTAGCGTATGGGTTTTAGAAAGTGAAAAAGTAAAAAGTTTTGAATATGCAGTAAATACTGATTCACCCCCCCCTCTCAGTATTTTTCCCAACAATTGGTATTAGAGCGTGGTACTTCTGCAGAAGCTTGATCGCTTGAAGGAGATCCGTCGCAATGGGAAAGAAGCAAAAGAAGAAGGTTACTCAAGGAAAGGAGATGCCTCAGAAATCATGTATAACAGAATTTGAAGGAGATGAAACAGGTATTGATCGTTGTTCTTGTATTTCACTTACCTGTATATGCAAAGGTAATGATAGTGAAAGTGACAATATGGATCTAGAAGAAGCTGTCAAGATTAAAGATGAAGAAGATTCTGACCAAGCTCTACAAGTGCTCATGGAAAAGAAGCAAAAGAAGAAGGCTACTCGAAGCAAGGAGATGTCTCAGAAAACCTGTATAGCAGAAATTGAAGAAGATAAATCAGGAAGTGATTGGGGCTCTTGTGATAATTTTCTTTGTGCAAACAAAGGTGAAGATAGTGAAAATTATGCTATGGACTTAGAAGAAGTTATCAAAGATCAACAAAGAATATTTAATGAGAAGGAATCTGCCTCCAAAGATTTGATCTTTAGACTGAAAAGGATGTTCGATGATGTATCCAATCGAAGTAAAGGACTTGAAGCAGATCTGGAAAAATCAAATAAGAAGAATGAAAGACTTGAAGCTGAAATCATCTCTCTTATGGAAGATCCGAAAATATCAAAAAAGAAGATTGCAGGACTTGAAGCAGAGAACAAATCTCTAAAAACAGATATGGAAAAATCAAATAAGAAGAATGAAGGTCTTGAAGATGGAATCATCTCTCTACAAGCAGATCTTGAAGCATCAAGTAAGAAGAATGAGGAACCTCTATAATCATTTGAAAAGGAAGGGCTTGAAGCAGAAATCATCTCCCTCAAGGAAGACCTGGATAAATCAAATAAGAAGAATGCAGGACTTGAAGCAAAAATCATCTCTCTCAAAGAAGATCTGGAAAAATCAACTAAGAAGAATGAAGCGCTGCAACAAACATGTGAAGAAAACGAAAATTGGTTGAAAGAAGAGATTCTAAATCTGAAGGATCAAGTAGAAGATGGAAGAAGGAAAGAAGAAAGCATGACAAAGCAATGCCAAGCCTTGGATGTTGAGGTAAACATTCTCAAAGGTAAATTAGAAGAAAAGGTTAAACTTTTGAGGTTTCAAGATAGTACTAATATTTTGGACAATATTCTGAGTAATCAAAGGTCTCCTGCTATCAAACTTGGTCTTGGTTTCCATGAAACTGTTAAAGGAGAATCTAGCTCACAAGGAAGTGCTAAAAAATTCAGAGGATTTCAATGCAAAACCTGAAGTGTTGAAAGAAAAAAAAGGTCAACCAACAATGATGAAATCTCAAAGGAAATCAGTCAATAAAGTTGAATGCTTTAAATGTCATAATTATGGGCATGTTGCAGCAAATTGCAGGAGCAGATCATTTCAAATTCTAAACAAACAGATTCTACACAGAAAGGTACTTTGGTTTCTTCTCAAGGGATATTGTTTTTCATGCAGCAAGTATGGTCATAAAGCAATTGATTGCAATAGAAGGAAGAATAGAACAACACATTATGATCCTTATGCTTAATTTTCTGGTCACATAAGATGCTATACTTGTAACAAGTATGGACATATAGAAAAGGAATGCAGGTTGAACAGATCTGAGAAAGTGGACAATTTTCAACACACAAATAGAATGTTCAAACAAATCTGGAAAAGGATGGAGGACCAATCAGAAACGTAGGGAATTTTGACCCTACTGCAGTCATCTGCTTCTGAATCTTACTTCTCTTATTGGCTGTAGGAATGATGTGGGATACATTATGAGATTTAGTAATGTATCGTCACAGGGGGAGCAATGTATGATGACTCTCATGGTTGATCTAATTTTTCTGGTTATATGTATTTTTGACAGAGCATCTGGTGTGAAGACGACAGGTACAGGAAGTACAAGTTCAGGGGGAGATGAAGGAATGTTGAAATTTTCTATGCTTCACTTTCCATACGCGGGTTCTATGAACAAAAGTCGCGTATACACGCAAGTTCCAGCAGACACAGTCGCGTATGCATTAATGATAAGAGAATTTATATGATAGCTGAAGATCTGGAGCAGAGGTTCAGGGGGAGCATCAGTCTGATTGTTAATAACTGTATTATTGACTCTGTATCAGCTTAGTTTCTCTGTTCTAAATAATGATGATATGATACTTGGTTTCTCATGTTGAAGACTATGGATGAGTCCTGTTTGTTTTTGATGAAGAGTATTCGTTGTTTAGGATGGAAAGTTCAATAAATTCAAAGATAACGGCGCATCATACGAGATTGTTACCCATAACTGCCCATGAAGGTGTCTGTGTTGCACAAGTTGGTATGGAGCATTAGCTCAAGGGGGAGCAGCAAAAGTTGAATTACTTAATGATTGCATTGTTGGCAACTATGAACGCTTATTCTTTGGTTATTGTGATACTCTATGCTTAAATGATATTTAATTTGGTACATGGTTTAGTATGATGAGATTTTGAGCCCTGTTTGCTGAAAAGTATCTTTTGTGCTCACACATGGATGAGTTGGATGTCGTTTGATTCAGAAATAAGAATAGATCATGCAGGGTTTTGTTACTATGGTTGAGATCTTTTGCCTACATATGTTACTTCATGTTAAATCTTGAAGATCTTGATGATATTGGACCACATGGATGATTGCTTGTCACATATTTGAAGATGTTGTTCTGGTATGATAATCTCTCTTGGAAAGGTTGTATTGATGCTACAAAGAATCTGAAGGCTTGGTTATTAATGTGCTTATGCTACAACCGTTGGATGACGCTTGAAGACACAACTACACTGTTCTATCTATCTGTAGTCCAGGGAAGCATTCAAATATCCCAGAATGAAGCTGAACACTGTCTTTTTCTCACAAGAGGATCAGATCTAGTTAAAATATAGAAGATGGGATTGGATACGCGGATTTCCTGATACACAGTTGCGTATATTTGCGAGGTCATGCACAGAAAACCGCGTATGTCTGATTGATGACAATTTTCTATTTGGATTCAGCTCTCTTCAGCACAGCTGAAGTGCTGTTTGGTATCTCTGGTGGTGTTCCAGTTCTCATAATTCTATTTCTAATGTTTTGATAAAGATGCCTTGATGATTTGTTGGTGAAAGTGTTCAGGATGCACAAACTAAGGGGGAGCCTTAGTCATATGGAAAGGATGCTTGGATGCACAGATTCAGGGGGAGCATTAGCTTTGCTGAGTATAATGCATTGATGGCATTATGATGGTTCTGAAATATGTTCTCTTTATTGAGGACTTTTCTGGTGTTGGTCTCAAATGGTCATATTTGTAATTTAATGAAAAGGTCTTGTTGAGACCCATGATGTAAATTTGTAATATTTAGTCATGTAAGGACTAGTCAAATTTGTAAACCCACTTGAATGGGTAGTTGAATTGAAATGAGTAAACCCACTTGGTTGGGTATTTGAGTCTCATATGTAAATCCACTTGGTTGGATATTTGATGTAAGTATGAGTCATTGGTGATAGGAAATTCATAGAGTCATGTACTTCATTGAAAAATATGTTTGAAGATTCAGCATGAACTCAAGGGGAGCTTGGTCACTTCAGTATATATCAGATCTGCAGAACGCTTCTTCCACATGCGGAGAAAAGGGGGAGAGTATGTTGGTTTTGATCCACCCTTTGCCCTTGATGTCAAAGGGGGAGAGTGACATGGTGTTTGAATGAAGAGAAAGAATGGTGTCAAAAATGGGGAAAGTGACATGGTGTCATTGTATTCTTAATGTACCTATCTGTTGTGGTAACCAAACACCATCGTGGTTGCCATCAAGTCCAAAGGGGGAGATTGTTGGCAATATGATGCAGAGTGTTGTCCTTGATGGCAACCCACTGAATGAAGATGAAGACATGAGATTTTTGACTTGTGTTGTCCTTGATGGCAATCCACCTGATGAAGTTATTCTTGACTTGATGGACTTGGTAAATGATGTAAATATGATGTGATATGATGTTTGTTGACAATATGATGCTGGGTGTTGTCAACCCACTTGATAAGAGTGTTGTCCGTAAATGGCAACCCACTTGATGAAGATGATGGCAACTTACTTGATGAAGTTGTGCTTGATAGAATATGTCTTGATGAACCTATTAAATGATGTAAATCTGATGTATCTACAGAGAGTACAGAAGGCAATGAAGAAAGGAATTCAATATGTGCTAGATCTATGATGAAAAGAGTATGTCTCAAAGCATACGCGGATTTGTCTAGGGGAAGTCGCGTATGCACGCGGGAAATAATGTTCCAAGTCGGGTATGGGCAAAAGCGCTCATAAAGTACAAAACCAGGGGTAACCACCATGGTATTGACCCATTGTATTGGGTAATGATTCGTCTAAATGACCCCGTCCAGGAATACCATCGGAAGTAATGTAGTTTTGGGCTCATGGTATTGAAAAATGGGCTCATGGTATTGTTTTCGCTCATGGTATTGTTTTGGCTCATGGTATTGAAAAATGGGCTCATGGTATTGTCTTGGCTCATGGTATTGAAAAAGGGGCTCATGGTATTGAAAAAGGGAAAACCTATATAAAGAGAAGAAATTCATTTGTGCAAATCAGGAGTGTGGGTGCAAGATGTCTGAGCTTGAATGAATGCTTCTCTTTGAAGTATATCTGAATGGAAAGGGTTACAGTTGAATGAAAGATCTGAATGTATGATGCACCGATGAAGGAGTGATGAAGAAGGGGATCTAGATCTGAAATGCACTTGTATTTGCTAGATCTGTTTATGGAATGATTAGATTCGAGATGAGGCGAACATCTGTCTGAAGTAAAGGGTTGAATCTGAACTGAATGTCTGATCTGAAGAAGTATGCAGCTCTGTAATGGTTGAAGATCTATAAGCTAATTTTCCACAGAAGAAGCGCGTATATACGCGGCTTCGCTGAAGAGAAAGCGCGTATGCGCAATGAAATTAGATCTGTAATATGTGCAGAAGTATACGCTGGTTTATGTGAACGGAAGCGCGTATATACGCGACATCAGTAAAAGAAAAGCGTGTATGCAAACTAGGGTTTGCTGAAGTATGGGGTATGAAATGTCTGATCTGATCTGCTGTGTTATAGCTATATGTTGTTAATGTTTGACTGTGCTTAAATGTGTGGAGTGGGTCCAGTCTGAAAATATGATGAAACGTGGCCTGCAAGTTGTGCTCTATTGAAGTTGATTGGATCCAGTGTGAAAATTGATGAAACGTGGTCCATAGAGGTGCTAAGGGTTGTAGCTTTCAGTCAGGGGGTCGTAGCTCCCTTCCAGGTGAGGCTGGTAAACGAGATCAGGGGGTCGTAGCTCCCTTCCAGGGGAGAAATTTGTCAGCAGTCGAAGTTGGAGCTCCTTCCAGGGGCAAAAGTTTATTAAGCAATGGCTTTTGAGTGCACCAGCGTCTTCAGTAGAAGTCTGCACCAACACATATGTTGTAAAATGTTTTCTCTATAATAAAAGATTGAAGGCTGAGGAAGCTATGACGATTGGTTTTAGAGCGGCACCAGGTTTCCACCTAAAAATCGGAAGGTGTTCATGTAGATTATTTGTGATGGTTTATTAACATTTATTCTTGCACATGTTTCTTGTTAACTTAACATCGAGATGAATGAATAGTGCAATGAACTAAGTTAATAAATATCTGCATATTTAGATCTCTGCTAATACGCGAGTTGTATGAAGGATATCCGCGTGTATACGCGAGTTTACTAAAGGAAAGTAGCGTATGGGTTTTAGAAAGTGAAAAAGTTAAAAGTTTTGAATATGCAGTAAATACTGATTCACCCCCCCCCCTCTCAGTATTTTTCCCAACAGGAAGATCATGTTTCTTCAGTACATTCCTCCAGAAGATCAAGATGCAGAAATTCTGACGAAGGCGCTGAACAGGAGCAAATTTGAATACCATAGAGGCAGGATCGGGGTGAACGATAATCCTCATCTTGTTGAGAGGGAGTGTTGAGATTCAACAAGATGATGAGCTTAGTGAAAATCATTCACCTTCACTAAGTGGGCCTGTAGGCTATTTTTAGGTGTAAGTCTATTTTTAGACTATGTCTATTTTTAGACATGGTGATCATATTTCAGAAGTTGTAGGATGCTATTTGTGGATGGTTGGTCAAGTTGGAAAAATAGATGAAATTCGATTTTTAGAATATTGGGCGAAGTCTATTTATAGATCGTCGATCTAAAAATAGAAGTGTCGATTATTATTAGCTCTTAATAATAATCCAACAATAAACATCAAATTATTCTCTTGGAGCACTTAATTTCAGTGAACAGATTTGGAAAATTAGTGGGATGAAGGAATTACACAATTCCTAGGGTTTACTGGTGGTTCATGCATGGACGACTTAGTTAGAACTGAAGTGGCAAAGTTATGATAGAGTTGGAAGAGTACTTCATGGAGTTGTTATCCAGTTTAACTCAATTAATGGAGTTAAACTCAGTTGAGCTAGTTGTATCTAGTCTAACTGAATGATAAACTAGTGAGAGTGGAGTGAATTAATTAACAAATAATAACTCACTAATAAACTAAACAAATACAATAGTTAACTATAGTGCATGTCAATCCCAGTGGAGACCCAGTGGAGAGATAGGTGAAAGGGAAAGATGGACTATCCGTTGTGACTATAGTGATGCATTGATTGCACCACACACACATTGGAGTTGCCAATGAGGATTGCGCAGTGCAAGCAAGGTAGATTCAAATTCATTCAGGGGTCTTCTTTAGCATGGATTTCGCAATGGAGGCAGGCTATCAGGTGGCAAGAAATCAGTGCATGGATTTGCAGATTTCTTTTGATTAGTGTGTGACGATTGACTGTACTGAGAGCTTGATGTAGTAAGATTTGTATGAGATTGTTACATGATCTCCATGATACATAATATATGATAGTCGGGGTTTTAAACTTCAGGATTTCCCGTTAAACAACTGTGTTATGTGCGATTGTTTTTATTGCTTCATGTGTTTGTAATTGAGTTTTTAAATTTCCGCAAAATATTAATAGTGGAAGGATTCTGTATTTAGCAAGAAGATAAATATTTTTAGGTCAGGAGAATATGGATATATACATGCATCTTGTATATAATTTCTATAGAAGAAACGGGGAAAAAGAAATGAAGGAAGAAGACCAAAAGAAAGAATATCCGCTCCTCAAGGAAAGAGAGACATGTCAAAGGTTCAATGCTATCAATGTCACAAGTATGGTCACTTTGGACATGATTGTCATGGAAGATCAAATGATAAAAAGAGAAATGGAAAGAAAGATGCCTATGTAGTAGATTTTAAAGAACTTCCAAAGAAGCCAAAGAACAAAGAACCTGGTAATAAATAATTCTTCTATTTCTCAGCTCTTATTGACTATGTTGCAGATAGTGAAGATTTATGACTAGTAGATAGCGGTGCCTTAATGCACAAGATGGGAGATCAAGATAATATCATAAGTTTGATGGAAAGAAGGCTAGCACAAAATTTTGAACATGGAGACAACCATAGCTATGTAGTAAAAGGCATTAGGAAGACATCCATTGAGCTAGAATCAGGTGATAACGTTCGTCTCAGTGAAATATAATATGTGTCAGGTTTGAAGAAGAATTTGGTATCTACTTCATGCTTGGAAGATAAAGAATATAGAGTATTCTGCTGATGGAAAAGTTATTGTTTGGTCTAAAGGCTCTAGTATTCATTTTGTTAGAGTAATTGGAGTTCGTGAAGGAAAATTATATCAAATTTTGAAACAATCTCCTCAAGCACTTGTACACAATGATATTAATCCTTATGAGATTTGACATAAAAGATATGGTCATCTTCATTATAAAGCTTTTCAAACCTTAAATAAGATGGTTTCAGGGGTTCCATATTTGCAGGAAGAGCATGAAGGAGTATGCAAAGGATGTACGATTGAAAAGAATGTGAAGAAACCTTTTCCAAGCAACGAAAGTAGATCCAAGGAAGTATTGGACTTAATTCATTTTGATGTATGTGGTATTATACCAATGAATATTGTTGGAGGGTATTTTTATTGCGTAACATTCATTGATGATTTATCTTGTAAGACGTGGATCTACTTCATGAAAATGAAAGGTGAAGTCTTTGAAAAATTCCAAGAATGTAGAGCTAAAGTTGAAAACTCGAAGGGAAAAAAGATCAAAATATTGAAATCTGATAATGGAGGAAAATATACATCCAAGGATCTCATTGCCTTTTGTAAATAAATTGGGATTAAAAGGGAGTTGATAGTCCCATAGAATCCACACCAAAATGGAGTTGTTGAAAGGAAGAACAGAAAAATTGATGATGCATGGCCAAGACTTGCCTATGTTTCTTTGGAGTGAAGCATCGATGACCGTTATCTACATTCCAAATAGAAGTCCTCATCAAATCTCAGAAGACAAGACTCTTGAAGAAGTGTTTACCGAACAAAAAATCTAGGTTGGTCATTTGATAATTTCTGGTTGTCTTGTTTATATTCATGTTCCTAAAGATAAGAGAAGAAAATTAGAGGCTTCATGAAAGAAAGGGATATTCGTTGGTCATAGTGAATCATCAAAGGCATATTGAATATATATTCAAGGATAGAAACAAGTTGAAGTGAGCATGGATGTGATCTTTGATGATAATGTGGCTTATTGGAAGTCTATGCTGAATTTTCCATGACACTTAAGAATCTAGTTTGAGTCTAAATCTCGAATATAAACACACTAAAATTCCACAACACTTCTACTTTGCACAATGAAAAACAGTAATAGTGAATCAACTAGTACACAAGACACAAATTTTCAATCCAAATTATTTATATTACAAATATTTAATACAAAATTCTAGGGCTCCCGTACCAGGAATCATGGCCCTTACAATCAGCCTTGATACAAGACAACTAGGGCTTGGTATCAACAAAAAATATGATGACTAATCTACCCTGAACAAAGTAAAATTTACCTACTTCTATTGGTGCCCATCCACAGTCCTTTCGGTCCATGTACCTTTGAACACTTATGGCGGTCCTTTTCCTTCCAATTTGCAACTCCACAATCTATCACTATCAATGAAAATTGCTCCTTTATGTCACTGAACTTTGGCCCAATCGATCTACCAACTAGTTTCTCCTTCCTTCAAGGACACAAGCACATAGGGTCCTCCAACACACTGACCACTTTTTCCACACTACTGCTCAAGGATGTCAGATCTTAGGGCTTTAGAGGCTTCCCTTTTCTCACTGAATTTGACCATTGAACCTCACTGAAATAGGGCTTGACAACTAGCCCTCTTGGTTTCCCTTTCTTCCTTCAAAAGCCAACCCTTAGGGCCCCAATCACCCTGCCCTTCTAACAACACTATTTTCCTTCATAAGGGACTATGCTTAGGTCTTGAAGCAAGCCGCTACAATCCTCTAACCAATTTGTCCTTAGGCCACTCCTCCACTGTCCAATATGGAAACAACACCTAGTAATACATCAAGCACGGAAAGACACTAAACATACCTCAAACATCCGACTCTTTCCGCCATTCTAGGTCATAGTCCTGAGCATATCCCTAAGGTATCTCGACCTTGGTTAGAGAAACCTGTACAATAATGCACCAACCCTAAAACTAGGCCTCAAAACTCCTCTAACATCTGCAATATCCTCCTCTACAATGCATGTTATTGTGCGCTATTGTTCTGGGGTACTACGACTTTGGTCCAACTCCTTGCTAGGCCTCTCGACCCTCCCAAAATAGAATCCTACTACAAAACACAAAACCAACTTGTGGCCTATACAAAAAGAATGACCCTTGTCCTTATGCCCAGAACTACTCCTCTAAGCCTCAGCCAACACTGCATAAAATCAGCCTTCCAAACATAGAAAAGATAGACCACAAATCTGTCCTTACTTCTCTTAAAAGATGCTCATATAGGCTGCAGACCCTTAGATGTGTTTCTCCCTATGATGTTTCCACTAGGGATGTGGTCCAAATGAGCTCTCCTCTTCTCCCATTTATATATTTCTCTAGGTACATCGGCCAACACTTCAAAGGGAACTTCTCAAACCAAGCCAACCTATACGTTATGTCATTTAGCCCACTACATACAAATACAAATTATTTTTTCATTTGAACAATGCCTCCATGGTTGCCATAGTTTCTCTTTGCTCCATTAAGGGTGCCACACATGCAACAATTTTCCAACCATCAAAATCATGCTTGGTTTCGCACCCATAAATTTGGGTACAAAACCCATTTCTTGGGAACTTTGCCCACAAAGTGCTTTTGTGGTGACAACTCACACAAACCTAGTACCTAGGGTTGTGGAGTACCTCCCAAACTACACAAATCAACACTCCCTATTAGCGAGGGAGGTAATTCCACCACTTGTAAGTATCTCATCATCATCATCACTATTGGCAACACTAGCCCCACTCTTGGCATTCACCACTACAACATACCTTGTAGAATAACTATGATATTCTCAGTAATGTATCTTCCACGAGAAGCTTCCTGCTTCTTCTTCTCCATAAATTCTTTCAAGCCATCCCATGGTTCCTTATTTACAACTATATAAGCCCCCTTGTTCCCCACTGACCATGTGCTTTTCTTGGGCTGCACATTCTCCCTCTAAACCTACATAATCCCACTCGAACTTGGCTCCTTCTGTGCCTCATGAACCTGCACTTGATTCTACTTCTTATGATTTAAAGGCTTGCTCATTAGTTGGTATAAACCATGCTCCCTAACTCCGATGACCACTTCATCAAAGTTAGAGCCTTTGGGCCTGAGATTCACTTTCCCATTATAGAAAATCATGTCAAACCACTTATGCTCGTTCACTGAGATAGACAACACATTGTATCTGAGCTCCAATACAAAAAATACATCCTGAACTTGCATCAACCGACTCGAATCTGTCCTAAATGACACAACACCTGATCCTCTGATCTCTTTTTTACTCTTGTCGCCAACCATAATGTGCAACTTTGGGTCCCATTCAGTTAGAGTCTTAAACACATCATGCGAACCTGTCATATGCTTCAACGCACCATTGTCCATGTACCATGCAGTCTCGTCGATGACACCCTTGTATAAATGAGATACTAGAGAAAAATCCTCTCTCTTCAAATATTCTTGAGAGTTAATCCAACTTAGAATTAGTAGTGACACTTGTTATCTCCTTCCCTTTATTCTTCTCATTATCTCCCTTCTTCTTCTTCAGACACTTCATCGAATAATGACCATATTTGCCATAGTTGAAACACTTTAGCTTGCTCAAGTCCTTCTTCAGCTTGCGCTTCATTCTCCCTACAAGAGCCACATTATCATCTAAAGTCTTCTTCTTATATAGATCCTCATCTCCCAGTCCCTCTTGAATGAAGTCATCCCACAACTTGTTCTAGTTTGGAAACTTCTCTCAAGCGATGATCCCTTTGATGAAGAGCTTCCATTCCTTGGTGAACCCTTTCAAATAAATCCAAACCATCTCAGAATATGTAACAGTCTGACTGATGGTGTCAAGATCATATCGAACCTGAGACAATCTCGTTAGATACGAAACCACTACTTCTCCATCCAAAAATTTGGTTCTCTTCAATTTCTCCTTCAATACAAACAATCAGTTATCGTTCTTATTCTAGAAAAAATCCTAAATATCTCTCCGCATCTCATGGGAATAATTCTTCCTAGAAAAATGAGGTATCAAATGATCCTTGATATCATCTAGGATGATCAAATTTGCCTTTGTATCCAACTCCTCACACACTTCCAACTCCTTAGGGTCAGTCAGTTTCTTGATCTCCTTGTTGGAAAAATCATAGATCTTGTTCACCATCAAGACCAACTTGATCCTTTCCTTACAAGGACTATAATTAGATAACCCATCCAACCTGTCCTCATATCACTAACCAACCAAAAACTTTTCCATTGCTATTAGTCCTTCAACAACAATGGAACCAACTCCCTCTTGAGCCGTAGGGGTGCACACTTTGATTCACGACCATTCAAAGTAGCTCTAATACCAAGTTGAATTTTCCACGACACTCAAGAATCTGGTTTGAGTCTAAATCTCGAACACAAACACACTCACCTGCCACAATACTTATACTTTTCACAACGGAAAACACTAGCATTGAATCAACTAGTACATAAGACACAATTTTTCAACCCAAATTCATTATATTAAAAATCTTTAACACAACAGTCTAGGGTTCTTGTACTAGAGATCATGTGTTGAAAAGTGTAACTAGGATCGATCTTCATATTGACTATGTAATTATGTATTTATGTAAAGAAGAAGACAAAGATAATAAAATATATTTTGTTGTACTTGCTTCATGGGTTTCCTGAGCAATATTTTAATATAGGTTAATATAATTCTTCTTGATGTCTATTAGGGTTTTGTCTTCTAGGTATAAATATAATTAAGTGTCATATATATGAAGGATCTAGTCTATAGAAAATGCTCCAAGACCTTGCTAAATAAATCATGAAAGAATGGCTTATGTCAGACCTCAAACAACGTTGAAAGATAAGCTCAAATATGCTCTTAAAATTGGCCTTCCAACAACAAATCAAGCCGGCCTACAAGAAAAATAAATGGTTGGCCTAAAGACAGTGAAAATGCCTCTATATAAACACAAGTTCTGTGGTTGATTTGGAGACAAAAATTTTGGTCAACTCTGAGTTTTGAGTGCGTACTTTTGGACGGAACATAGCACAGACTTAAGATTGGAGAAGATGCGTACATCCTTGTGATATCTTAGTGTGATAGGTGTTTTGGTCTACTGGAACATGAGTGTGGATTGTTCATCAAAGGAAGTGTGGATAATTCTGAGTGGTTACATCGTGACAGGGTCTGGATACATGCAAAGTTCAAGGCCAGTGTTTCTGTGTTAAAGCGCAGATCTGATTGAGAAGGGTTTGCATACTGTCCTAAAGAGAAAGTGCTGATCAAAGTAATATTGGTATTCATCTTCAGTTCATGTAAATTTTGGACAATGGTCTATGCAAAACTTGTAGATAATCTGAAGAGAAGGAGTGGTCAGGAAGTGGGAGAAAGTAGGAAGGTAAATTTGAGATTTACCTTCCTAACTACAACTTATATATATCTCAAGTAAATTGAGTTTCAACTATATACGAAGGAAGTGTTGGTGCAGAATAGTCAAGTTGGTGAAGGGAAGAAGGATCAACATTAAAGGACATCAAAGAAGTAATGACAAGGTCTTGGATGCATATATAGGTCAAGGGTCTAATTCTTGGTCATGGTACTTGTCATTTGAAAATCTATAAGAAGAATTTCTCATGGGTTTTCCTCTCTAAGAGGGAGAGATTTCGCCCTGGCTCTAGGAGCCTAATTCTTGTGTCTCATGTATTTTGATAATTGACTTGATGAAAGATTAAATAAGCTAAAGAAGGAAAGACATAAGTAACTCAAGTAACCTCACATGTAATTATCAAGAAGATAATTTGAATTAATCACCCGCCCTTCAAATTCTCAACATCATGGCCCTTACAATAAGCCCCGATACAAGACAACTAGGGCTTGGTATCAACAACAACTATGATGACCAATCTACCTTGAAAAAATACAACTTACCTACTTTTTTTCATGTGCATCCAAAATCCTTTCGATCCATGTACTTTGAACAATTTTGGCGGTCCTTTTCCTTCCAATTTGCAACTCCATATTTTTCCACCATTAATGAACATTGCTCCTTTAGGTCATTGAAATTTTCCCAAACAACCTGCCCACTAGCTTCTCCTTCCTTCATGGACACAAGCACATAGAGTCTTCCAACGCACTACCCACTTATGCCACTATGTTGCTCAAGGATGTCAGATCTTATGGCTATGGAGGCTTCCCTCTTTCCATTGAAGTTGGCAACTAGACCTCACTGATATAGGGCTTGAAAACTAGCCCTCTTGGCTTCCATTTCTTCCTTCAAAATCCAACCCTTAGGGCCCCAATCACTCTGCCCTTCTAACATACCTATTTTCCTTCACAGTGGAATGTACTTAGGGCTTGAAGCAAGCCACCTTATTCCTCCAACCAATCTGTTCTTAGGTTGCTCCTCCATTGTCCAATATGGACACATAACCTAGTAATACATCAAACATGGAAATATGCAAAACATACCTCAAACAAAAAACTCCTTCTACCCTTCTAGGTCATGGTCATGAGCATATACCTGAGGTATCTCGACCTTGGTTAGGGCACTTGTACAACAGTGCACCAGCCATAAAACTCGGCTTTAAAACTCCTCTAACAACTGTAGTATCCTCCTCTACAATTCTTGTGTGTTATCATTCTAGGGTACTGTGACCTTGGTTTAGCTCCTTGCTAGGTCTCTTGGCCCTCCCAAAACATACTTTCATCCCACTGAAAAACACAGAACCAACTTATGGCCTGTATATAGAGAATAACCCCCATCCTTATGCCCAAAAATCCTCCTCTAAGCCTTGACCAACACTGCCTAAACTCAGCATTCCAAAAACAGAAAATATAGACCATAAATCTGCCCTTCCTTCTCTTGAAAGATGTTCTTATAGGTTGCGGTCCATCAGATGTATTTCTCCATATGATGTTTCCACTTGTGATGTGGTTCAAATGAGCTCTTATCTTCTCTTATTTATATGTTTCTATAGGTGCAACGACCAACCATTCAAAGGAAACTTCTCAAGCCGACCTGTACATTATGTCATTTAGCCCACTACGTACAAATACAAATTATTTTCTCTCATTTGAACAATGCCTCCATGGTTGCCTTAGTTTCCCATTGCTCCATTAAGGGTGCCACACATGCAACAATGGTCCAACCATCAAAATCATGCTTTCTTTCGTGCCCACAAATTTGGGTACAAAACCCACTGCTTGGGTACTCCAACTACAAAGTTCTTTTGTGGTGCCAACTCATAGAAACCCAATACCCAGGGTTCTGGAGTACCTCCCAAGCTACACAAATCAATAGTTTAAATAAATGAACACTGATGAATATGAGGAACAAGAAGCTCCTAAGAAATAAGGATATGGTCCATCAATTCCTAAACATCCTCTTGATCATCAAGAAAATCCAGAAGGACTAAGTGAACCAGTGCACTTGATTTCTCCTGAAATCAAGAAAAGGCCAACTTGGTTGAGATCCACTTTGCAGGAAGTAGAAGGACATGCAACACCATGTGGCACCTTTAGGGAAAGTAAGAGGTATTCTGGTTGTGCAGCATTGATGACTATTATTATTGATGTTAAACCTTCCACCTATTAAAAATTCACTAAAAAACAAGTTTAAAAAGATGCAATGTTGGAAGAATACCAATCCATCATGAAGAATGATGCATGGGAAATCATGCCTAGACCTGGAGATAAGTCAATGGTGTCCTCCAAATAGGAATACAAGATGAAGCATGCAATGGATGGTAGCATCAAAAAATATAAGGCAAGAATTGTGCCTATAGGTTTCTCCCAAAAAGAGGGAGAAGAATTTTGCTCCGGTCACCAGGTACACAATTATTAGGTCCATTATTTCTATTGCTTCTTCTATGTGTAAGTAAACTACTTTTCTTAATGGCGTAATTGAAGAAGTGTACTTGAGAAATATCGAGGTTTTGAGGTCCATAACAGAGAGTCTCACATATGCAGGTTTAAAGCCTTGTATGGACTTAGGAAAGAACTGAGGTCCTGACATACATGAATTAACAATTATTTGACAAGATTTGATTTCTCCAAAAGCGATGGTGATCCAAAACTGTACTTCAAGGTCGAAAAGAATGAACCTATGACCCTATTGTTATATGTTGATGATCTATTTTTTGACAAGAATGGAACATCTTATTATTCATTTTAAGAGGGATTTAGCTTCTGAATTTGATATGAAGGATCTTCACTTGATGCACTATTATTTGGGGCTAGAAGTATGGAAAAATATCGGTGAAATATTTCTTGGCCAGGGAAAATATGTTATCAAGCTCTTGCAGAAGTTTGGTACGATGGATTGCAAATCGATACAGACTCCCATGGTTATAGATATAAGGAATCTAAGAGACTCTAATTCTAATATGATAGATCCATCGATGTTCGAGACGCTGATTGGCTCGCTGATGTACCTAGTTAACATAGGCCAGACATTTGCTTTATATCATGATCATTGGATTGTAGCAAAGCACATACTGAGATACTCGAGTGTTTGATTCGACTAATGTACTCAAATAACAATACTCAACTACAGGGTTATACAAATGCATATTGGGAAAGGAGTGTTGAACACAGGAAAATCAATTCTAGAGGTTGTTTCACTTTGGGCTCCGCTATGATTTCATTAATGAGCAAGAAGCATACATCTATCACACTCAGTACTTCTGAGGTAGAATAAATTGCAGCTAGCTTGGCTAGTTGTGAAGCAATATAGCTTCAAAATTTACTCGCAGGACTATTTGATTATGTGCTCGAGTCGACTGTGATATATTTTGATAATCAAAGTTGTGTGAAGCAGACTAAGAATCCAGTGTTTCATGAAAAGTCGAAGCACATTGAGATCAAGTACCACTTCATCTGTGACATCGTGCATAAGGGAGTAGTGAAGCTCCAGTATGTTTCCACTAATGAGCAAATTGCAGATATCCTGACCAAGCCTCTATCCCATGTGGAGTTTGTATACTTCAGAGACAAGCTTGGACTCATGGATAATGCCTTTGTCATTGAGAGGGAGTGATGATGAAATAACATCGTGGACTGGCATTCTCCCTGTGTCAAGTACTATGACCTGCATTAAGGAGATTATCCTGTGTCAAGTATTGTGACCTGAATTAGGGAGAATGGTCCTAAGGATTGACATTCTTCATGTGCCATGTATGACCCGAATTAGGAAGAATGGTCTTGGAGCATCGATTCCATTTAACATCGAGCCCCAGATTACTCTATTAAGAGTGTGGCCTTTCTTAATTCACCGTGTGTTAAGATATTGACCCGAATTATGGTGAACCAAGACTAGTGTGGATGCCATGTGGTGATTAGTTGAAGTTAAATGATGCACCATGTGTCTGAAGTACCTACCCATATTATGGTGAGGAGATACCATAGGTTTGAGGTACTGACTCGAATGATGGTACTGCGATGATTTTGTTGAGTTACCATGTGTCAAAATTATTTGACCCGATTATGGTATATGGTTGATGCTATTGGATTACCATGTGTCACATTTGTGACCTGATTATGGTGATCATTTGTTATAACCTTTTCTTAGAGAAAGTTGTTCACAAGAAGAATATTTTTTTACTCATTATGAATACCTCTCTATCTAAGAGGGAGTGTTGAATTTTTGTAGCTATGTTCGATCTTCATAATTATGTTCTTGTAATTGTAATATGAAAATAATTTGTAATACATGTTATTAAGGTCATTTTTATTATTTATACCTTGAAATATTTATTGTAAGACATGTTCTTCATGTTATTAAGGGCTCCACTATGATTTCATGAATGAGCAAGAAGCATACATCTATCACACTTAGTACTTTTGAGGCATAATAAATTGCAACTAGCTTGGCTAGTTGTGAAGCAATATAGCTTCAAAAGTTACTCACATGACTATTTGATCATGTGTTCGAATCGACTATGATATATTTTGATAATCAAAGTCGTGTGAAGCTGACTGAGAATCCAGTGTTCGATGACAAGTTGAAGCACATTGAGATCAAGTACCACTTCATCCGTGACATCGTGTAGAAGGGATCAATGAAGCTCCAGTATGTTTCCACTAATGAGAATATTGCAGATATCCTGACCAAGCCTCTGTCCTGTGCGGAGTTTGTATACTTCAGAGAAAATCTTGGACTCATGGAGAATGCCTCTGTCATTGAGAGGGAGTGATGATGAAATAACATCGTGGACTGGCATTCTCCCTGTGTCAAGTACTATGACCTACATTAAGGATATTATCCCTGTGTCAAGTACTGTGACCTGAATTAGGGAGAATGGTCCTAAGGATTGACATTATTCTTATGCCATGTATGCCCTGAATTAGGAAGAATGGTCTTGGAGCATCGATTCCATTTAACATCGAGCCCTGGATTACTCTATTAAGAGTGTGGCCTTTTTTAATTCACCGTGTGTTAAGATATTGAACCAAATTATGGTGAACCAAGTCCAGTATGGATTCCATGTGGCGATTAGTTGAAGTTAAATAATGCACCATGTGTCTGAAGTACCTACCCGTATTACAATGAGGAGATACCATAGGTTTGAGGTACTGACTCGAATGATGGTACTACAATGATGTTGTTGAGCTACCACGTGTCAAAATTATTTGACCCGGTTATGGTATATGGTTGATGCTATTGGATTACCATGTGTCACATTTGTGACCTGATTATGGTGATCATTTGTTATAACCTTTTCTTAGAGAAAGTTTTTCATAAGAAGAAAATTTGTTTAGTCATTATGAATACCTCCCTAGCTAAGAGGGAGTGTTGAATTTTTGTAGCTATGGTCGGTCTTCGTTATGTTCTTGTAAATGTAATATGAAAATAATTTGTAATACATGTTATTAAGGTCATTTTGATTATTTATACCTTGAAAGATTTATTGTAATACATGTTCTTCATGTTGGATTTAAAAGAGAAAATTTTGAAATTTGAAAATTGAATTTTTAGCTCCAAGATTGTTAAGTTGTCCCCACCTCAAGTCAAGTCGGCCCTAGTGAAGAGACACACCCATTCGTGAATGCAAAAAATCTATATAAAGGCATTCAACCTCCTCCACAAGAGTACCATTCGATCTCATCACAAGAAGACTTTTTTTGGGCATCCAAGCGAAGGACAAAGGAGAATAAGAAGGATAAATAGAAGGATGAAGATCACTATCTTGCTCTCTTGAGATCACATGTCTCTCTGTAAAATTTACACGTGTGAATTTTTCTGGGCAACAGTTTCTTGACAGGCTGAATTTTTGGACAGTTTTTGGGCAACATATTCTAGGTAGGCTGAAATTTTGGTTGGATGAGTTTTCTGGGTATGTTTTGGAGGCTAAATTTAGGCTTATGGAAAATTTGATCAGAGCGAGTTGTTGGAGGCTTGAATTGAGGGTTGTAGACCAAGTTTGACCATAAACATAGTTTTGACTAGCCACATTAGATGTATCTCTTGTTGAAACAAATAATTTCTCTAAGGAAAAGGTTGTTGGTTTTTATCCCAAGAGGGTTTTCCTAGGGTAAATATTGTGTTCTCTCTTTTTGCATTGTAATCTCTATTGTATTTATGGTTTATGGTTGAATTATGAAGAGTAATTGTTTAATGATAAATTTCAATTGTTAAAAGAATATCTATATCATTCTAAGTAATTAGAAATAGTTCAGAAATATTGTGATTGTATCTATTGAAATTGAAAAATCAATTGTGGTGGGGGCGAGGGTTTGTTCTACATTTGACTTTGTTTTTGGTGTATTTTAGCCAATTAATTCTTGACCTATTGTAGT
Organism: Pinus albicaulis; assembly: GCA_034641835.2. Classification (NCBI taxonomy): domain Eukaryota; kingdom Viridiplantae; phylum Streptophyta; class Pinopsida; order Pinales; family Pinaceae; genus Pinus; species Pinus albicaulis. The sequence continues at coordinate 543,285,557 of CM076572.1, forward strand.
ATAATTTCGATTAAGGAATCTAATTTGGTTTTGTGGATTAGGGTTTTCCATGTTGTGGAATCCTATATATTTTATTGTAATGGTGAAGTTAATACAAAGAATTAGAAGTGTGGCTCTAAACATTTGAGGGTTTTACCAATTAAGGATTTCTAGAGTTAATCTCCAACTACTACATGTGAAGGATATTGTTTTCCTTTCTATCGTTTCTTAAAAATCTATATGCATTATTGCGCTATAAAGGTTTAAAAGTTACAATTTTCATCCCTAATAAAGCATGGGAATGTTAAATTCTGAATCAATGTTGAATAATTGAAATATATTTCCTCCAATATTTTCTCCACATATCATATAATCCTTAGCATGTAACATCCAACTAATTAATTAATGTGTAAATGCACTCCAGTGTTTCATGTTCTCATTTAACTCGTTTATGCTATTTTTTAACATTTCCCTTGTTGTGTCCTAGTTTAATTGTTATCCTAAATTACTCGTGCATGGCCTAATGGTTAAGAACGTGTGCTTCCTCATAAGAGGTCACAAGTTCAAATCCAAAGGGGGTAGTGTTGAAAAAGTGTAACTAGGTTCGGTCTTCATGATAACTTGTAATTATGATTTTATGTAAACAAAGAAGACAAAGAATAATAAATGTAATATGTTACTTACTTCATGGGTTTCATGAGAAAGGAGTTTTACTATAGGTCAAAGACTTCTTCTTGATGTCTTTTAGGAGTTGTCATCTAGTCATAAATATAATTAAGAAAGTCGTATATATGAAGTTGCATTACACTTGTAAAAGGTTCACTCCAAGATGCTTGTCACTATACCCCTTCAAGTCGGCTCAAAGTAAGTGAAGAATTGTCCCTTGAAGAAGTCAACCTACATACACATTATCACATCAACCTAAAGCAAAGAGATAGTCTATATATATAAGACGATTGTGGCCTCATTTGAAACCGTCCAATTCGGTCATCTCTGCAATAACATAGTGTGGATTTTAGAGCAGATCTCAGTGCAGATTTCAGTGTGAAAATCAAAGGTTATATAGCAAAGAAGGAGTTCACAGTTTTCAGATATATCACCTCTACATTTTCTGTGTAGACCAAAGTAAACTTCAGTATTACCACAACTCAGTTAAGGGTGAAAACAAGTGCAAATCAGTGTTGGAATATAGTCGAGGTTAGGAAATAGTTGAAGACTGAAAAAGAAGCCTAAAGGAATGTGTCAAGAAGTTAAGGACTAAGATACCGAGACTCTCCTAGTGATGGTGTTGAATAGTGCAATAAAGAATGACAATGTATGAAGGGATAATGAAAAGTATCTTGAGTAATCTTGTATTAGAGTATTTTATCAAGGGTCTTGGTATTCTCAATTGAAACATCTATAAGAAGAGATTTGTGGGTTTCACCATCAAGAGGAGGGGTTTTGGCCCTGACGTGTAGCCTACATATTGTGACACTGTTCTTATTTTGTTGGTAATTGTTTGATGTATTGCTTATCACCACAAAAATAATCAAAGAGAAAGAAGCTAAAGTATAACACAAGCAGTTATCTAGTTAGAGAATTGAATTAAACACTGCCCTCTGGAATTATCAACATGGTTTCAGAGCTAAGGACATTCAAGGGAATCATGAAGGTCATTAATAAGATTTCAATCCATCTCAAGAAAGGCTTTAAGAAGTTCTAGAATCTTTTATTCTCTTGCAAGGAAGTATCAATCATAAAAGATGAAGGTTTTTTCTTAGCCCTCTCTATTACATTTCAAGAAGAATATATTTGGGTAATTGACAATGGTGCTTCAAGGCACATGACTGGCCATTAAAAAAATTTAAAGGCTCTAGCAAAAGGAAAATCCACTTATTCTGTTTAACTTGGAGACAACAACAATTATCTCGTAAAAGGCATTGCATCTACATCAATCAAGCTTGAAGACAAAAGCAATATCCACCTCAACAATATTCTATTTGTTCCAGGTTTGCATAAAAACTTGCTCTCAATTTCAAGCTTATAATACAAGGGAGATAGAGTATCTTTAATTGATGGAAAGGTTGTTGTTTGGGGAAAATTTTCAAATATAAATCAAGCCAAAGTTATTGGAATTCGAGAAGGAAGGCTCTACATATTGATCTCCCCTTTACCTCAAGCCCTAGTTCACGTTGAAATCAGTCCTTGTGAACTATGGCATTGAAGTTTTGGTCATATCCATTTCAAAATCCTTCCCTCTTTAAGCTCCATTGTAGATGGAATCCCAAATCTTAAGGAATACCATGAAGGATCCTGCAAGGGATGTGCATTAGGCAAGAATGTCAAAATACCATTTGGAAGTAGTACTTCATGATCAAAAGATATCCTGGATCTCATCCACTCTGATGTGTGTGGACCAATGAATCCAAAATATATTGGTGGTAATTTATAATATGTCACCTTTATATATGATCATTCAAGGAAGACCTGGGTTTATCTGTTAAAAACCAAGGATGCATTTTTCACAAAATTTCAAGAATTCAAGGCTGAAGTTGAAATTTTTACAGAAAGAAAGATCAAAATCCTCAGATATGGTAATGGAGGAGAATATACATCAAAGGATATCATAGCATTTTGTAAGGAGTCAGGTATTAAGAGGGAGCTGATAGTTCCATACTATCCCAAACAAAATGGTGTTGCAGAAAGAAAGAATAGATCCATTGAAGAAAGTGTAAAAGAAATGATTCATGATCAGGATCTGCCAATGCTTCTATGGTGAGAAGCAACTAAAACTTCAATCTATATTCAAAATAGATGTCCTCACAGATCTCTGGACAATAAAAATTTAGAAGAAGTATTCACAGGAAAGAAGCTATTTGTAGATCATCTTTGAATCTTTGGGTGTCCTGTATATATCCATATAACAAACGAAAAAAGAAGGAAGTTGGATCCTTCAAGGATGAAAGTAATATTTGTTGGATATAGCAACTCATCAAAATCATATAGAATATACATAAAGGATGGCCATCACATAGAAGTTAGCCATGATGTCATATTTGATGAAATCATAGCATTCAAGACATCAAAATATCTTTCCATGGACCTTGATGATGAATATCTTCCAATATTTGAGGAAGAAGTAAACCAAGAAACTGAGGAATCACACCATTAATAAGAAGTTACCAATGGACCCATTCAACCAGTGGCCATACCTGAAACAAGAAAAATACCCGATTGGTTGAAGTCCACACTACTTGATGCAAAAGGTCATGGAGCAGTGAAGGGGACATTTAGAGAAAGTAAGAAACGCAAGAAATAATTTGGGTATGCTTCATACATGACAAAACTTATAGAATCAGAACCATCCACCTTTGAATAAGCAATACAAAATCCCGCATGGAAGAATGCCATGAATGAAGAATACCAATCTATCATGAAGAATGATGTATGGGAGATTGTACCTAGGCTTGAAGACAAATATGTGGTTACTTCCAAGTGGACCTATAAGATCAAATATGCTATTGATGGAAGTATAGACAAGTATAAAGCAAGATTTGTGGTTTGAGGTTTCTCTCAACCTAAAGGCATTGATTATGAAGAAACTTTTGCTCCTACCGCAATATATACAACGATTCGATCACTAATTTCTCTAGCTGAATCAATGGGATATAAAATCCATTAAATGGATGTTAAGACTGCATTTCTGAAGGGTACAATTGATGAATAAATCTACATAGAACAACCCTTGGGATTTTGATTAAAGGATAGAAAAGCATATGTGTGCAGATTGAAGAAAGAACTATATGGCCTCAAGCAGGCACCAAGGGCGTGGTATGCTAGGATGGATGCATATCTTCAAATAATAGGCTTCAAGAAGAGTTTTGTTGACTCAAAATTATATATCAAAGTGGAAAATGGTGAACCGATAATTATTCTTCTATATGTAGATGATCTTCTCCCGATGCAAGAAACACCTAGCAACATAATTTTATATGAAGGATCTTGACTTGATGCATTACTATTTGGGAATAGAAGTATGGAAAGGACTCGGTGAAATATTTTTAGGCCAAGGAAAGTATGTGATTAAGATGTTGAAGAGGTTTGACATGATGGATTGCAAACCGATGACCACTCCGATGATCACAAACTTGAAAATACTTAGAAATTATGATTCAAGCTCGGTGGATCCTTCCAAGTATAGACAATTAATTGGCTCACTAATGTACTTGCTTAACACTCGACCAGACATATGTTTTGCAGTAAATATCCTCGATCAGTTCCAAATAGAACCAAAGCAGGATCATTGGTTGGCTGTAAAACACATTCTGAGATATCTTCAAGGAACCATCAACTACTGACTAAATATAATAGAAGGAATGATTTCCAATTACTTGGATATACAAATTCTGACTAGGGAGGCAATGAACAAGATGGGAGGAGCACCACGAGAGGATGCTTCAGTTTGGGATCCTCTATGGTCTCATGGATGAGCAGAAAGCAAGACATTGTTGCTTTGAGTAGTGTTGAGGATGAATATATTGCAGCTTGTGAAGTAGGCAAAGAAGCAGTCTGGTTAAGGAAGCTATTATCCAACTTATTTGAAGGACTGATGAATCCTACAATGATATGATGTGATAACACTAGTTGTATACGTTTGTCTAAAGATCCAATATTTCATGGAAAGACAAAGCACATCAACAACAAGTATCACTATTTTCGAGAACTAGTACAAAATGGTGTGCTACAACTTTAGTATGTTTCCACTAATGAGCAAGTAATTGATGTATTAACAAAATCACTTCCAAACAAGAAGCTTGTGTATCTAAGATACAGGATTGGTTTGGTGGATGTATCCTCCCTATGTGAGAGGGAGAAATAGACACACATTCTTGTCTTCATTGGAAGAAAGAATGAAGTATTTTGGTATTTGATAACCATCTTGCATCTGATACTCTTTGAATGTGGTAGGGCATTCTGATAAAGAGTAGTCAAAGACAGATATTCATTGAGATAAGAATAGGCCTATGAGGTCATACTCGGTGAACACCTAGGTGCAGTATGTACCTTGGAGAAAATGACGATGGTGTCTATAGTCATTGGTCTCACCAAAATTGTGGCTCAAGATCTCGTGGAGAGATGGAGCTGTTAGTCAAGGCCTTACTATGTAACAATGTTGGATTAATATGATGCGAGAAGATGGGTTACAAATCCAACTCTTCTTATGTGATCTATTTAGATTGAGAATGACCATGTACCATTATGAATACCTCCCTAGTTAAGAGGGAGTGTTGAAAAAGTGTAACTAGGCTCGATCTTCATGATGACTTGTAATTATGATTTTATGTAAACAAAGAAGACAAAGAATAATAAATGTAATATGTTACTTGCTTCATGGGTTTCATGAGCAAGGAGTTTTATTATAGATCAAAGAATTCTTCTTGATGTATTTTAGGATTTGTCATCCAGTCATAAATATAATTAAGAAAGTCATATACATGAAGTCACGTTACACTTGTAAAAGGTTCACTCCAAGATGCTTGTCACTATACCCATTCAAGTCAGCTCTTAGTAAGTGAAGAATTATCCCTTGAATAAGTCAGCCTACATACACATGATCATGTTGGCCTAAAGAAAAGAGACAGTCTATATATATAAGAGGATTGCGGCCTCATTTGACACCATCATCAATTCGTTCATCTCTGCAATAACATAGTGCGGATCTCAGTGCAGATTTTAGTGCAAAAGTCAAGGGTTATATAGCAAAGAAGGAGGTCATATTTTTCAGATATATCACCTCTATATTTTCTATGTAGACCGAATTAAACTTCAATATTACCACAACTCAATTAAGGGTGCAATCAAGTGAAAATCAGTGTTGGAAGATAGCCGAGGTTAGGAGATAGTTACAGACTGAATGAGAAGCCTAAATGACTATGTCAAGAAGTGAAGGACTAAGAGACTGAGGCTCTCTTAGCGACAGTGCTGAATAGTGCAAGAAAGAAGGACAACGTATGAAGAGATAGTGACAAGTATCTTGAGTAATTTTTTATTAAAGCCTTTTGTCAAGGGTCTTCGTATTATCAATTAAAGCATCTATAAGAGAGATTTGTGGTTTTTCCCCTCAAGAGGAGGGATTTTGGCCCTGGCTTATAACCTAGATATTGTGTCATTGTTCTTATTATGTTGTTAACTGTTTGATGTATTGCTTATCGTCATAACAATAATCAAAGAGAAAGAAGCTAAAGTATAACCCAATCAATTATCTATTTAGAGAATTGAATTAAACACCGCCCTCTTGAATTCTCAACAGGTAGAGTATGTAGACCTAAGTATACTTTGACAATAAAATGATTGCGCGAAGGTGAGTTCATTGTCTCATAAACAAGGGGGTCTCGTATATCAATTTGGTGTCTGACTTTATTGTAACCTTAAAAATAGATTAATATTATTATTTTCTTTTCAAACTATGAATGTTATTTCGATTGTTAATTTCATAATTCCATATCTAACTATAACTTTCATCATCACAATGAAAATATGTAAAGTTTAATTTTACAAATAATATCACTAATGAGAATGTCTTTAAAGTTTATTTTAGTTTATTCCATAAATAAATACATGTTTCAATTCATCAAATGAAAATAAATGAATAGATAAATTTATCATCATGTCGTCGTTAAATTACAAACATTTTTTTTTGGCAAAATCATTGCCATGATGTAAATGACATCTTCATTTTCTAACATATTTACAATTTTAATCCAAAAATATTGTGAAAGTTAAATTCACCTATCATCCACATCAAAAGAGTGATGGTTTTTCTAAAATAATTTTGGTAGAATTTTAATCCAAATATATTTTTAAAGTTAAATTCACCTATCATCCACATCAAAAGAGTGATGTTTTTTGTAAAATAATTTTGTTAGAGAGAGAGAGAGAGATAGATCCAAATATATTGTGAAAGTTAAATTCACCTATTGTCCACATCATGGTTTTTGTAAAATAATTTTGAGAGAGAGAAAGAGAGATATGGTTTTTGTAAAATAGTTTTGTTAGAGAGAGAGAGAGGGAGAGAGAGATATGGTTTTTGTAAAATCATTTTGTTAGATAGATAGAGAGAGAGAGAGAGATGGTTTTTGTAAAATAACTTTGTTAGAGAGAGAGAGAGAGAGAGAGAGAGATTAGGCTGGAGCTAACTTGTCTATTATATGAAATAATGTTCAATCCATAATGTGATGTTATCCCAGAATAACATTATTGGATGGAAGAATGATCTACCCACAATTGGGATGTTATTACTAGGATTGTGCTCGATCGACCCTAGACGCCCCTTCAGATAGTTTTTATTCTTCGAAAGGTGGTTTCCATCCTCAACCCCTCCCCATGAGATTTGAACCTCAAACCTAGTGGGGACTAAACCCCACACAAACAAATCGATATTCACCTCAGGGATTATACTTAATGATTGTTATTTAAATTAATACAAAATGAAAATATTTTTAAGATATTCAAACTTAATCTCCAGATAAATTATGAATGTTAAGCCAAATTTTATCTATCATAGCTCCACATTTAAGTACACCTTTCTTGGTCACATGGAAAGTGAAAAGTTAGTAAAATTCAACTTTTTAAATAATATTTCTAATATGAAAACCTTTAAAGATAGATAAAATTTAATCTTATATGTTTTGGCTTTTTTTTTTTTAAAGTAAAAATATAAAAATATAATGTTTGGTGAGATTGCGATTTTTTATTTTTAAAATGCATTTTGAATTCATAGATAGATCCATAGTCCTTAAAAATTCTTAAAGCACTTGAATTATAGAGATTATACAAATCAAATGTACAATTCCGACAAATTCTTATCAAATTTTAGACAAAATAAATAATTAAACTACACTTAAAATTAAATAAATAGATAAATAATTAAATGTATTATTATCCTATAAATAAATAATTAAATGTATTATTATGAATATGATAAATAGATAACTAAATGCATAGAAAAATGTCATTGTCATGACATAAATGACAACTTCATTAACTTATTCAATTAGTTTTTTTTGTAAGGTTAGGCATTTCACATTACTTCAAAAAGAAATTACATATACAAGTATAGCTTACTATTGGTTTTCTTGAAGGGAAACCTTACCAGTAACACAAGTTCAAAGTTTTGAGATTACTAATACCTCTCCAAATCAAAGCATCCTTTAGACAAAAACTATTATAAATAGGCTAGTCGTTGTAGCCCTTTAGATATTGCAACATTGCTAAACAAAATATATCACTTGATGCATAAACAAAATTCCAGTGGAGGGTCCCTATGCATCTACGACAACAGATCACCTTCCTCATATGAGGAGAAGGTGATAGTGAAATTTTTTAGCTTACAGTCAATGAGGCCAATTTTATCCTCCAACTCTGTAATTTGGATTGTGATTGCTTGTTGGGTGTCAAATTTATCTGTGAGTACGCGCCCCATGAGGAAATTTGTGTGCCAATATACATTTACAGGTTGTATATACTAATAAAATCGGGATCAAGAGGAGGTTATTGTATAAGGAATCCATTTTTAGGCGACATTGTCGACATGGGTGTCTAAGATAAAGCACTGACTACAACACACATCAAATTCCACATGTTCAATTTACTGATGAACCAATTTAGGAATAATATCCCGGTAACGAGAAAAGGAGCTACGAGCTTGAGCTTAGACTCAAGGTTTTGAAGAGGAGGTGGAATCATTTTCCATTAGAGAAAAATTAGTGGTTCGACCATGCTTGCCACCCCTATTCCTAGGAACCCACTTACCATGGGGCATATTGAAAAAAAATGACGACAACAAAGGAGCCGATATCAAAATAAAAATATTTGACTACTGAGTTGGAAAATTTATCTTCCAAGTTGGAAAAAGTAGGATACCAAGTGTCAGAGTGGCATATGTCGATGAGACTATCACTAGCCAAGGGGCTGGGAATAGATTGGTACTGTAGAGTATTCGTGGCCATGAAGATTGCAAAAATTTTAGTTGGAATGGTAGGCGATAAAGAGCGACTGGGAGGTCATAAGGAGAAGCAAGGGTTTGCCCAATCAAATTTCCAAGCAATCTCATAAAATGTAGACTCTAAGGTGGAAAGGGTCTGTCACACTCTGCGGGCACACTATGCAATGAATCAAATAAAGGGCACAAACTCAATGCGTACACTTGGAAAAGGATTTCGTCAACAAGACAACACAAAATACTAAACAAAATGTTACAATGATACCAATAAAGTAAATATAAACCCAAAAAACAACATAAAAAAATGTAAATAAAACTATGCGATGAGAAAAAAACAGTGAAACAAAGCCTTATAGAGAAGAATGTTACCACCACTAAGAGGTCAAACCCTTGATCGTTGTAGGATCCTGATGAGGAGGAGTTGCATATAATCACGACGCTAAAGAACCTCGACAAGGTTGGATCTAGCTACTGTGCATGCTTTAAAATGTAGATCATTACCAATACCAAGATCCTAAATGTGGAAAGATAAATAATCCAATATCCAAAATCAGGACTTATCCTTGGGCAAAGGATAATTAAACGAAGAGAGTTGGAAGAGCCAAAAATTATTTGCTTTACAAAATCCATGAGAGCCATTTAAGTTGTCAGTGGACAAATGCCCTATATGTGCAATGCTGTCACAAATCTAATGTGAATTTGCTCCCAATTAAGATATGGGTGTGGTATGTGACCGCCTTAACCTCCAACTAAGATTGCTTGTACTCTCCCCAACCCTCAATGCTACTATAATGATGTTTCCCCTCATGCATATTACCTACTATCACATTTTAAGTGATGTGCATGCATGCACTACGACATGTGGGGGGTGCACTACAACCTCCTTTTAATTGTGTCACCATCATATCAAGGCAAAGGAAGTTAAGCCCACTTCTAGGCACCCTCCATGGGGGGAGCCTATTTAAAATTTTAACATAAATGCAACATTGGAATTAAATTCAATTATCATCCATATTAAAGGAGAGAGTTTTATGGTTTTGTGATAGATTAGCTTATACAACATTCATTGTTGTTTTTAACTTTATATAAAAGCAAAATATTTTTACAATATTATAACCTAATTTATATAAGAACTTTAGCAATAAATAGGAATCAAATAAGTATGTCTACAACATAAATGAAAGAGGATAATAAAGGTGGAGGGATTAAATTGAAATTATTTTGTGTGTTTACATTTATTTTATGATTGTCTTAAAAGTTGGGTGGTATAAATGTAAACACTTTAGAGTTTAGAAGTTGGGAAATATTTTTTTGGTTTATCTAAAATATTTAGATTTTGTAATTATTTTTTATATTGATATTTTCTTTTTAATTATTATTATTATGATCTTGAGGAAATATCTAGGCAGATCCACTTGAAGGTATCACATCTCATCGGCTTATTAGCAAAGCCTAACCCCAAGGGTGTCTAGGAGAATTGACCAGGTGACCTCCTATGAGCTAGGTGCTTTAGCAATGAGATCTCGACCAATTGAGCTAACCCTCAGGGCTTTATTTTGTATATTGATATGTTTCAAGTTAGGTAATTTTGAATTTTGCAGAATACTTTGTTAGTTAATTAAAAATATTTAGATTTTTCAATAACTTTGAAAATCAAAGTTTTTACTATTTAACCATTCTTTAATATATAGGATGGTATGTACATAATATTTAATCATTTGTGTGCTCAGTATTCATTTATGAATATTCAAAATTATAGTTTTATAAAGAAATATTATGAATAATAAAGATATATAATTAGTTTTAAGCATAGAAGTTTATCCATTTAACTCATTTACATTTGGCACATACGATTATTTTACGATGTTCCTTTACACCATCTTGAGAGACCATTGCTAACAATATAACTTTGATACTCCAAAATGGGGCCGCCACCATACATGCATTTGTAGGTTTAGAAAGCATGCATATTGTATGTAATATCTAAAACCTTTCTTAACTATTTAATAACTCAATACATCACATCTAATTAAGGCTTGGTAATGACTTTATATCCATATAGATCCATCCTAAACCTTTTATAATATTCCCATTAGGAAAAACATTAAAAGGTTGTCATGATGGGTCCAAGTTTCATGGAAAATGCTTATTGCTTAAACTATATAATGTTCCTACCACCAATTAATTCATGTGATGATAAACTACCATTTGAAATGGAATGCACCCCCCATTTTTTTTATACCAAGGAGCTCCCCATTGCATTTATTTGAGCCATATGATGGGGGATGAGATTGAAAACATATATGGAGGAGGGCTCACGACCCCACTTACCAAGGTGAGCGCTTAGGCCTAAGGTGAGAGTGTTGGTAAATGGCTGGTTTGGATTTCATTTCCTAAAGGAGGAAGATGCCGTTAGTATCGCATCTATGCCATGGGTGATAGGTTGTGGCTTTTTAGTGCTGCAAAATGGAATGTTGGCTCTAATCCCATCATGGATCTCCCTAAAATGAAAATTGTATGGGACAAACTTCTAGGCCTCCCTATAGAATTATGGTCAAAGAAAGTGATCATGGAGATTGCAAATAATATCGGGAAATTTTACAATGTTGACGAGGGATGTGCCAGAATTCTGGAAAAAACAGAGGCATGGTTTCTCATTGAAGTGGACCTTTCTGGGGGACTATCGACTGCTACTGATATGGGGTACTTTCTCTATTAGGAAACAAGTGAACTATTGGGGATTTCCATTTAGATGCCCGAGTTACCATAAAACTGGGCATTTGATTACACAATGTCCACTTTGGTTTCATGGAAGGAATATTCGGAAGGATAGGCAGGCATCGCTAGCTAATTGATATCCTACAGGACATGAGGTTGGAGGGGATATGTCGGCATCCTAATGACCCTCAGTGGCTATCTTTGGATGAGTCCTCGAATCAAAAAAATCAGCGTCATAATAGTTCCCGGGTGGCTCCAGAAGAAATTAGTGATTTGAAACATAGGAGAGATGCAAATAAGGACTCAACGGTCTCTAATTCACTTCAGAACATCTCCTCATTTTTACATCAATCCAAAGGTAAGGAAATTCAGAGTGACAAATCCCAATAAATTCCTTACTTTCACCTATCTGTTATAAGCCTTCACAGAATGAGGATTCCTCTCCTTTATCAGAGGATGTCGAAATGGATAACCTAGCTAAAAACTCGTCGTTGTTTCTTGAAATAATTACCATCAATAAAACATTTTTCCAAGAAAGAGACTCTTTTGCTATTCAATATTAGAGAAAGAGTTGTTCTCATAGGAGAAAAAATAAGGAAAAAAAAAAGTTTCATTATGTGGTGGCATAGATTCAGAGCTAAGTTCTCATTTCTCTGAGACTCTAGAGGATTTTTTATTCCCAAATTTTGATCCAATCCCATATAACGAATCCAATGGATCTCGGGATGTTAGAGCATAGTTTCCATGTTCAACTATCTCCTAATGAATATTATGTCCTTTAACATAAGGGGGTTGGGATCGTCCCAAACCAAAACATGTCTAATTAACAACATTCAACCAAAATATTAGGACTTAGTCCTTTTGCAGTAAAAAATGGCAGAGAAGGAAAAGGCTTGTGATTTATTTTTGAAAATATGTCTTGCATGGGAAGTCTGTGCAACTAGTGCTTCTAGCATATCTGGAGGACTCACTAATATGTGGAAGCCCAAATGTTTCTCCTTCAAAGCCTTCAGATTGTGTGCTGGAATAATTTTAACTAGCTATTGCATAGGATCATGTTACCATGTGTGCATTTTGAACATATATGCCCCCTATAACAATCGAAAAGCATTTTGGGATAAGATTGATGCTAGTGGAATCTTAGATATTAATTTTGTTATAGTAGTAGGATATTTCAATTTTTTAATAGATGCAGGGGAATTTTGGGGCCAGAGGGCTAAGATGGACTCGTTTGAAGACTTTTTTAAAGACCTTGTCAATCGCAAGATGCTTAGGGAAATAGTCCCTAACCCAATCTTCTCAAATTGGAGAAATGGGCATTCTGGAGTAGATGGAATAGCGAAAAGACTTGATAGATTCCTAGTACATTCCTTCTTGTATGAGAGAATAAAGAATCTTGAGACTACATATTTCTTTTAAAAAATCTCAGATCATGATGCTATAGTTTTGGAATGGTGCGAAGAGAAGGATTCAAATATCTCGCCTTTCAAATTATAACCACATGTGGTTAAATCAACCAGAATTTATTGAATTGATTTGCTACTCTTGGAATCAACCTACATCGTCTGATAAAGATAGGCAGATGGAGAAGTTCAGTTTTAAATTAAAGAGGCTCAAGAAAGTGGTTAGAGCTTGGAGCATTGAGCGTAAGAAGGATATTTGGAGGGATCTAACTACTATTTAGCAAGAAATGAATACTCTCTTGGACCCTTCAAATTCAGAATATTTTTCAAAACAAACAAAGAAGGTCATAATGGATCTGGTGAATAGGAAAAATGAGATCCTTAAATATTAGGAATAGGAGTGGAGGCTTAAGAGTAGGATGGCTTGGATTCAAGGAGGATATAAGAATACTAGATTTTTTCATTGAGCAACATAAAAAAGGAAGAGTGTTAATTATATCTGGCACATGCGAGATGATGCAGGTATGTTACTCACTTCATTGAAGGACATCAAAAAGAGTCATTCCTATATTTCAACAAGCAATTCAGGGAGTCAGAGGAGGACAATATTTTTGATAAAATGGAGTTGGAAAATTTGTTTCCCAAAATGGTCAACAATGAAGACATTGTGTAGATGGATAGACCAATCTCTGAGGATGAGCTCCTGAACACTTTGAAAGAGTTGGCGTAGGGCAAGATTTTGGGTCTGATGGATGGTCAATCAAGCTATTCCTCTTATTCTATTACTTAATGGGCTTTGATTTGCTACATACTGTGGAAGAATCATGCTGCTCAGGTCATATATCAAGTGCTATCAACACAACCTTCATTACTCTCATTCCCAAAAATTCAAACTCTATATTTTTCTTATTATAGACCTATCTCTATATGTAACTAAATTTATAAAATTATATCCAAACCCATAGCTAACAAAGTTAATAATATCCTCTCACTGCATATCACTCAGGAGCAATTTGGATTTCTACCTAATAGAATAATCCATGACACTGTGGCTATCACTCAAGAATGTATACATTCAATTAAATCTTTCAATCTGAAAGCATGTTTGATTGAAGCTGATCTTATTAAATCATATGACAGGGCGGATTGGTAATTTCTCAGAATGATTCTTTACAAAATTGGCCTTCCTTATAGACATATCAAATGGATAATGGCATGTGTTTCTTTAAAAACAATGGTTGTATTAATCAATGGTGTGCCAAAAAAGTACTTCAATATCTCTAAGGAATTGCGAAAAGGGTGTGCTCTTTCCCCTCTTATTTTCATTCTGATCATTAATTCACTTAGCAGAGGTCTAAGAGTAGTGAAGGAGTCTCGTACAATTTATGGATCCAAGGTTACAAGAAACACTTCAACGACACACCTTATGTTTGTGGATGACGTCCTCTATTTTGGAGATGCCAAAATATTAGAATGGTTGGTCTTCTACCAAGTGATTACTAAATTTGGCAAGGTTTTCAGTCTCATTATCAACAAAGGTAAATCGAAAATTATTTCGGATGGGGAGGATTCAGATGTAATTAAACATATTGCATCTATCTTTGGGATAAAATAATATCTTTGTCAGTAGGATTTAAGTATTTGGGCTTCTACCTAAAGCCAAAAAAATACAAAAATTAGGATTGTATCTCACTAATTAATAAATTTGAAAAAAATCTTACCGTCTGCGATCATAAGTGGATCACTCTAGGGGGTAGAGTGACAATGGTTAAGGAATTCATGTAAGGAATAACAATATTCTAGATTCATTTGTTCCATCTTCCATTGGCGACCATTCACAAGATCGATGTAATACCAAAATTCCTTTGGTCTGGTGCTACAAATAACAAGAAATATCATTTAATTCGACTTGAATCTATTACAAGGCCGAATGAGATGGGAGGATGGATTATAAGGGACAACAGACGCTTTAACCTCACCCTGCTATTTAAGAAATATTGGAGAGTTTTTAACGAACACATAATTTTGCGAGAGATTATTTGCGGGAAGTACCTTCAACAATCAAGTCTGGAGGATTTTATAGTAGCAAGGGCTCCTTTAAAAAATAAAGCATCTCAAATTTGGCGTAGCTTGATGCTTGCAAAACATTGGCTCTATTGTAATTTATGTTGGCAGGTGGGTAATGGCAAGAAGGTTTTAATTGGATTGGATGCTATTAAGGGTATGGCATCGGATCATAATCTCTCAGCTCTTGTCATTCAAATTCTGAATCAGTGTGTTTTATTCTTCTTGGCCAGCCTTGGTGTTTTTGCCCCTATTTATTCTCTCCTACCAATTGGCCACACTCTTGGGAAATTGGCATTCCGGTGAATTTCAAGATTGAGTGGCAAAATTATCGTAAATATTTGTGTGATGTTGGGATCTCTTTTTCCCATAAGCAGGATAAGCTAGTGTGGGGAGGTAGTGTCTCTACAGGCAACATCTCCGCTAAAGAGGCCTATTCTTATATCTCTATGAATAACCATTCTAGTCCTTATGCATATTGGATGGCTCTTAAGTCAAAGTGGGATGCTCCACTTAAGCTTAAATGATTCACTTGGTTGATTCTTCACAAACAAATTCTCACATGGTAAAATATAATGAAGAGGGGTTTTCAGGGCCCAGGGAGATTCCCTTTATGTGGAATGGCTTTCTAAGATAGTGTGCATTTGTTTTTGAATTTCCCATTTGAAATCATTATTTGGGAAGAAGTCTCTAAAATCCTTAAGATCAACATCATGGTGGATCAATCTTCAATTGTTTCTTTCATGTTTCCTGGACCTTTAGGCTAAAATAATTTATATTTGTCCCGTTGTATTTTTTCCAGGGCTTGGAATTCTAGAAATGCTAGCATCTTTGAAAATAAACTCCTTGACGTTTTGGTCACTAGTCTCAAAATTATTTCCTACTTCCTTGAGATTATTCCATGGAAACCAAAGCTCCATAAACATTGTGTTACCTTTAAGGACCGAGGGGAATCATTTCCCATCAGATATTTCGACGGGGCTTTGTCTGGTGGCCAGTGTGGCTATGGTTCCTATATAAAATTTAATCCATCTCATGCTTTCCACTTCTATTGTTATGGATGACCTGGTTCAAATTGCAGGGTAGAGGTGGTGGCACTATGGGGTGTGCTCCAGTGCGCTACTTGGCTTGACATTGAAAATATTCTGATTTTCGATGACTCAAAATAGGTCATTGAGTGGGTTCAAGTAAAAACCTCTCTTGAGGTGCTTCCTTAATTCATTGGATGGAGAACATCAAGTTCCTATTTCCCTCATTCACTGATATCTCCTTTCAACATGTATATTGGGGGACTAATTCAAAGGCAGATGCCCTCCCTAAGCATGGGGTTTCTTCTCTGTCACGCTTGATGTATTTTGAATTCCTGTTCAATGGTGTTATAAGTGGTTCAAGGTCCTTTGAATCCTATCCTATATCAGTTCTCCTTTTTTCTGTTTGTTTTTATTTTTTGTCTCGTTTCAGATGTGGATCATTTAGTTTTTTTTGGAGGAGTTTCTTGTTCATATTTTTCCTTGTCTTGCTTGCAGCCATATATCTCAAGTTGTTTCGGCGATGTGAGGAAGTAGCTACTCTAGTCTATGTTGGTTTCTATATTCTCTATTCTGATTTATTTTGATCTATCATGGAGAGCTCATGTCCCTTTTTCGTTTTGGATTTAATATCCATTTTGTACTTGTTATGTATGAAGCCAATTTTATAGCACACTCATACATCATTATGTAAACTCCTTTTATATATAACAAAAGAAGTTTGTTTGTTTTTTTTTTTTTTATCTGTTGGAAAAAAAACTTTCATATTATATATCTATATTCATAACTTTATACTATAAATATATATATAACCAAATTATATTATTATTTTACTAACTTTATAAAAATCAACCAATATACTATGGAATATTCGTTATATTCCCTTGTGTATTTGTGCCATTAACAATGGAAAAGTAGATTCCTTGTGCATTTTGTCTTTTACGATTATTGTTTTTTTTTAAATCTCTGGAAACACCTTAGAGCAAGGTGTAAGGGGAGGCGTATATTAATTTCACGTCACCTTACTCATCACTCGAGTCAATATGGAAATGGATGAAAAGGGAGATCGATTATGGAGAAAGAGACATAGACAAAACTAGGTGAAAGGAACCAAAAAGATTATCGAGGTGTTTCCAAAGAATTCAAAACAATGATTCCCATAAAATCCGAAACGTAGAAGAAATGCAATATGTCATTTTTATCAATGTATTTTGACAAAGACTCACATTATTTTGAATTGCCCCATAAGTGTCCATTTGAAGAATAATGTTGCCCATTTTTTCAATCAGAATTTGGGGTGAATTCAGGTATCATGTTACTTTAAGGTTTAAATACATTAATGTGTCATGGCCTCAAATTAGAACCATGAAACTTCTTACCAAAGGTAATTTGAAGGGGTTTAGATTTCTCTCATCATCATGTTTCGTGAGAGTTTTAAAGTATTTTAAGTCATGCACTTTTCTGAAGGGAAAAGGGGTCCAATGACAGGAGTAGGGAAGCTTCACTTGTATAGTTGAAACTTAGGCTAAAATACTTCACTCTGTTATGATGAAGGGAATTGGAATTCATCCTTTTCTTTGGACATTGGAAAAATTTTGGTTATTGAATCGTTTCCAAATGCCATACAAGCCTATGAACCCTCCAAGGTGGGCCAATAGATTGATTAAGTTAAGTTCTTTTAATTTCTAATCTTCTAGATAAAGCATTGTATTATATAACAAAGAATTCAAAAGAAAGAGATTTTCTTTGAAGTGCTTGAAGATTATTAATCTTAAGCATGAAATAAACGATTAATGGGACACTTTCACTCATAGGTAGAAGAGGATTTTTCTAGAAGGTATGGGATTGTTGAGTGCTCAACACAAATATCCTTCTTCTTTTATCACAAAGGTATAAGACCTATATAAGTGTTGGATGAGGTCATTTTATCAGATTATTAATAGAATGTTTTTTCCATTTCCTATGGATATGGCATTACCATATTAAGTAATATATAGTGCATGTTGAACACTTCTCACATAAAGTAAGAACCATTTACTAAATTCACCAAAATTGTTTGGAATTTTATCATATGCCCAGATGGAGTTAAACATTAAATTATTTTGTAGGAGTATACCATAAGAAAGGTGGCTTATGACAAGCAACCAGTAAAAGGAGGAAAAAAGTAATGTTATAAAAATTGAAGCATATGTTTAGGATGCTACAAAATATTCCCTTCAATGAGTAGCTCTAGGATAGTAAAATCAAGCTAACACATATATTAAAATTTGAAGAAACATACAAAGCAAGGGGTTCTCAAAATAAAACTTAGTTACATTGGATAAAATCTCAACATGAGGAAACCAATGCCACCTTTAAATCCATCACATCTAAGAAAGCACTGGATTGCAACAAGGCCCAAATTTTTTTACAATGGAAATATATTTGACCATATAAGTATTGAAAATATTTTTTCAATAATTATAATTTGGTTTTTAAATCTTAGGGTATGGGAAAGGAAAGAAAGGTGGTCATTCAAACTTGTATCGACATAGCTCCTTGTAATTTTATGTGACATCTATAGAAAAAATGTTACAAAGGTATAACATTGGTTGAATTAAAGTGACCCTCGAGGAAATGGATGATTAAAAGGCACTCAGTCCATGCCTACCCATGTAAAATATATAAATCCACCTAGGACTTTGGGGGGATAGATTTTTACGAGTGTACACAAAAGCTATGCATAGTTGTAGACATGAAAAGTACATCAACAAAGGTTTGATCAAATTCATCCTAAATTTAGGGAACACATAAGTATCATGATTTGCCCCTTGGTAATTGTGTTGAATGCCTCTTACAAAATTATATCTAAAATACTCACCTCTAAGGTTGAAACTTGTCATGTTGAAATCATCAAGATGGAGAAAATGGGATTTAACATAGGGAGATAGATTTCAGGTTATGTGATATATCTTTAGGTATCCATGGAATGGGAAAAAAACCAAGGACCAAATACCCTATTCATCTAAAATGACTTTGAAAAACCTTATGATTGTTTGGAATGGCCATTCACCTTTGTCTCACATAAAGCATTGATATTTAACCCCTTTTTGTTAAGGAAATATATACATTATTTGTAGTATCCTCATCTTGTATGTATATAAATTAGGTAAGTCTAAAGAGGTAGGGATATTATAATCTATCTTTCAACATTATCCTCTAATCTCTTCCCACTATGTTACGTGTAATGTACCTCTCCCCATTTGTAGTTTGATTAAGGGAGTGGGCCAATTTTTTTCCTTTTCCATTATCCTTAAACACTCATGGTTTTTTTTTAATCCTTTACATTCAAATGGGCCCTCATTGCATGGGTCACATCCTACATGAAACACCCCTTTTTATACCTATAAATCTAGTTCAAACGAACCTTTTATGGGTCATTAGTCCTCCTTTGAACATCATCCAACACTATGCCGTCAAACCTAATAAAAAATATCTCTCATTTCAAAAAATATACCTATTGGAAACCTCATCGAGCTCTTTTGAATGATTCTATAAGAAAATTTTGTAAGATAGGTTCAATAGACCACCGAGCATCTTCAAAAGATTCCATCACCAAATTTTGAAAGATAATCATGATAAGCTATCATGCATCTTTGAAAAATTCCATCAAACACTTTTAAAATATTAACTTAATAGGCCATTAAGACATTTTAAAATGTGGCCTTCAACTAGTTTTACAAGAACTACCCAACATGCCATATAGGCTCTTTAAAAATAATGGTCATCGAAATTTTTCCAAAGAATTGTTCAATAGGCCATCAAGCATTCTTTAGATACATCCCTAACCTTCAAATAAATAAAACATTCAAAGTAAATTGATTAAACTTCAAGATGGCCCATGAACCATACTTACAAGAAACCCTTCTAAATACACTATGTATCTATTCACCCCACTTCAAAAGAATACTTCAAATGATAGAGGCCAAACTCACTACTGAACAAATTTAACACTTTGAACTTAGAAAAAGGCCTATAATTTGGATAATAAACATGCCCATGTGCTTTTAATCAACTCCATGTTGGTATTTGGCCTTTGGCCACACTATCCTACAATGATGCTTCAAACTAAATATGACTAACGCACTCGAGTTTAAATGCACACATAATATCAAATTCATAATGTGAATTTAATTCAAACAAACTTTGAGGCACATTAATTCGATAGAAACATGCATTGCACTATTTCAATAAAGCTAACATGTGAAATCAGGTAATTAAGTATTCCATTCCAAATTCACACATAATAGAAACACAAATTAACTTTGGAATCATAAATAGGAATTCATTAACAATATGGAACAATTATATTTAAACAAGTTGGTCTAACGAAATTGGCTAATGGTGAGAAATTTTCCACCCAACCTAGGTAATCCTCTATGGATGCCAACCCTAAGATAAGATATGAGGCTAATATGATAAAGGACTTTGCTTGGGACACTCAAGTCACTCATATAACTAATTGTTCTCAATATTATCCAAATATATCAAACACATAAATCTCCAGGCAAAATTTTAGCCAACCTAACCCTAGTATTCCCTTCCTACCCCATACAACACTGGGAATATACCCTTTCTCTACTAAATATCCTATCGTGCATATTAGAAGGAATTTCCTTTATTTTTTAACTTATCCCTCAACAAACCATACTCCTTCTTTAATATTCTCAATGTATGTAGGAGGATTCCAACATAATTTTTGCCTTTAGGATCAATTTAGCAGAGTTATCTCTTAACTATTGAGCACTCAATGAAAAACAATTTATAGGGAAATTAAAATGGTTTCCTATCAACCCATCCTCTATCCTCCTCTATAGCCTTTCATCTATGTCATATAACAAGTTCACATTCTCTTCCACAACTCTACATAGTCACCTATACATTCAAATTATAGCCTTCAACATATCATGGGAATAACCCATCCTAAATGACTGAAGAGATCAATCCAATGAATGAATATCCTCTAATGTACCAAAAGGAATTTTCATTTTGAACCTCATGAAGGGTGCACAAGAAAAGATATATTTTGAATATCCACTTAGTTCAAATTTCTATGGAGATGTATTTTCTTACATTCCTCCAAGCTTGTACTCAATCCCCATGCTCTCATAACTACGAAATGTAGACTTCCCCACCAACCATCACTTGCATCACAATTGCATTCAATGATTGATATTTGGGGATTTAATAATCCACATGGTGAAAATATGAAGGTTAGGAGACTTAGGCTACTTATGATTAGTTTTCAACCCATTGGACTCCCTTTCTTCTTCCCCTTTGATGGAATTACATTTGCTTTTTCATGGCCATCTTTGTGCCTTTATTTTATTTTTCAAAATAATATTTACATTTCATGATAAAAATGTGAAAAGTATACCTTTTTTTAATATTGAAAGCATATTTATTAAAAATTCATGCCTATACATTCACTAATTGGGCCTCTACCTCAAGCTTTGCAATAGGAATTAATACAAGATATTTATTGTAGAATTTTTTTGTTTGTTGTAGGCCTTCCCAATTTCAAGTTTTTTCATAGGTTTAATGCCCATACCCCATCATGGAATATGATTGATATACATGTTAGTATGCATTTAACTCAAAAAATTTAAAGACTACTCTACTCTTTGATTTTACATAGCTAATACAAGATTTAAATGCAAGCACACACTAAAAAAATAGACACAATATTTTTGGTCTAATGACCCTGGAAAAACCCACAAGGGGAAAACCAATCTTCAAGGAGTATTTTGATTGAATTTAAGGAAAATATTTACAATAGAGATAAATTCAACTTATCTCCTTTTTGATTTGATGATGTCATTGCTAGGTTACTAGGAAATTTGAGCCCTCTTTTCAATCATCAACAACATATATGAACACTCTCAAATTTCATGCTAGGAGTCACCTAACTATGCATATAAAATTGTTCTAGGTTGAGTAGATGTATAGAAAAATTTTCTACCTCCTCACGGCCTCAATTTCTGACTAAAAATACCTTGAAATTTGTGCTAGAAGAGGCCCGAAATTTTCATTGTTTGATATCTTCCTTGATTCTTGGCCCAATTCTGAAATATGCTAGTCTTTAATAGTTTGAACAACTGTTAAATCACCGCTAAAACTTGTTGAGACTCCCTCCCAAAAACTACACATATAAACACAAACTTATGGCTTGAATCTCGGCTAGAAAAACCAAGAAACTTAGCCCCAAACAACTAGCTCGAAATTATCGAGATTCATGCATGAAATCTCAGGATTTGTGCTAGGGTTGTACATTGTCTTTCTCTGCAACCAAAACTTCCTCTCCTTAACCTTACAATCTCTACCTCCTTGCTCTTGATCTAGCTCTCCTTTCCTTAAGTCTCATGAGAATAATGAGTCTCCTTTCTCTCCTTTTTCATGTTTTGTCTCTCCAAAAGATGAGAATCCTAACCCTTAGAAATCGAAGGTCGAGATTAAATTTTAGCACATGAGATTAATGGATGAGATCAAGTCCTCCACTTGACCCCCTCCCTCATGTGGTCCCCCTTAATTAATGAGCCTCCTATTACTTTTTTATTTTTTGTACTAAGTGCACTTTTTCCCTCATAAAGTCACTTTTAAAACATAAACTCACTTTAATAATATAAAGTGTACTTAGTAATTTTCTCATAAAGTCACATTTATAACACATGTGCCTTTAATAAATTAAAGTACATAGTACATATCTCATAAAAAATATTTTATCTCCATGACATCAATTTCATAATTTCACTAGACAAAAGGGTCATTAATATGTCTTGCTAGGCCAAAAGAATATATGCACTAGGAAACACCTCCTTGGTACCCTTATTTTCAACACTCCTTGTTGAGGAAGGTGTTTCTCACCACTCTCATCATGTCTCTGAAGAATACATGTTTTCCCCTTGACAATGACTTGGTGAGAATGTATGCTACCTGTTCATTAGTGGAAATATACTCAAGCTTCACAAAACCCCTATGAACCCAATCTCTGATTAAGTGGTACCTGATATCAATATTCTTTTACCAATCATGAAATACTGGATTCTTGGAGAGTTATGATACAACTATGATTATCATAGTATATTTTAGTTGGTCTTAGCCTCTGACCAAATAACCTAAGTAGCATCTTATGAAGCCAAAGTGCCTCGCAACTAGCCTAACTAGCTGCCATATACTCAACCTTTGCATTTCTCAATGCCACTGACCTCTATTTCCTACTGAACCATGACAAACTGTTGAACCCAATGAGAAACAACATCTGGAAGTACTCTTCCTATCAATAGCATTGCCAACCAAATTTGAGTCTGTGCAACCAATAAATCTAATTCCATCACCCCTGGCATAGTCCAAACCATAGTCCAATGTGCCCTGTAGGTACCTCAATACATATTTCGCAACCACCCAGTGCACCCTCTTGGGCTCCATCATAAACTGATTCTATGTGTTGACTGTGAAACAAATATTCGGTCTAATGTTGACTAGATACATCAAAGAACTGATCATTTATAATACAAGGTGAGGTTCATTAACTCGGAATATGAAGCATGCAACTTATTCCTATAGATGATCATAGAATTATCCATAGGCCTGCAACCCTCCATATAGAATCTCCTCAAGATATCACCTGCATAGGTCAATGAAGATATGCCCATCTTCCCGCAAAACCTCCAACCCCAAAAAGTAATGCATCAATCCCATATCAGTCATGTAATAAACAATTCATCCACATACAAAACCAGAATGAGTGGATTATCACCAATCATAATGAAATAGAGGTTCATATCTACATCACTCTTATGGAAACCCATATGCTGCAAGTATGCATCTATCCTCGTGTACCAATGCCTTGGTGCTTGATTGAGTCCACATAAGGCTTTCTTAAGCCTACATACATGAGACTCCCTCCCATGTGCCTCAAAGCCCTGTGGTTTCTCAATGTACACCTCCTCCTATATAACACCATTTAGAAAGGTGGTATTCACATCCATTTGGTGAATCCTTCAACCCTTCTCAATTGTTATATATATAACTGCTCTAATGGAAGTATAACGAGAAACAGGTGCAAAGGTATCCTCATAGTTAACTCCCACTATCTGGGAGAACCCTTGAACCACAAAATGAGCTTTGAAATTCTCCACGATTTCATATATAGCATGTTTGATCTTTTATATCCACCTAGAAGTCACCACCGACTTCCCCTTAGGTCTCGACACTACCTCCCAAACATCATTCTTCATGATGGAGGCATACCCATCCCCCATGGCATCCCTCTAGATCTTCTGACTTGTGGCCTCCTCATAACTAATTGGCTCTGTCTCCAAAACATCTGCCATAAATCCACTCAACGTCTCTGGTGGTCTACTCTCCCTCATCAACCACTTGGGTTTCCCCACTGCTTCCTGGGCTTCCTTTAGGGTCTCATGAAGCCATCTTGGCTTCCCTTTCCCTGTAGTAACTGGTGAGCCCTGGTATTGATCCAATAGTGTTGCAACTCCCAAGGGTTTTCCTACTTTACTTTATCAACCCGGGGTTCATACAAAATTTTAGGTGACAGTGCTATATACACAGTAGATGCATTTTGTTCATGTCATCCCCTTCTGCTTTACGAAAGGGTGCTATTCAAATAATGAGAAAAATTGGAAAGTAAATTACTGGAAGGAAATGACAGAAAGGAAATTAAACTAAAGTTATGAAAAGAAATGACAAGAATGAGCTAATGTAATTAGCAAAAAGGGAAATGACGGAAAAGAAACTAAGCTAACTTGCTGAAAATAAATGGTGGAAAGGAAACTAATTCTAAACCACACTTAACTTGGCCAAACGTCTAAATGCATTCTACTTATACTATGATCTATCTACCATGCTCTTATCCATGCAACTAATCTATCCATGACTTAATTCTAACTAAAAAGAGTTAATTTGCAGCTTCGAGGAAGAAAAAGGGCTAAAAGAGGCTAATGGAAGGTTCAACACATGAAACAAGGTTTGGAAGCGGAATGAGGGGGGTCAAAACCTTAGGAAACTTGATTATAACGTGAGAAATGAGTTTGGAGCGGAGATAATTGAAAAAGGCTTAGAAATGGAAAGAGGGGGTTTAAAACCTTATTATAACTTTATTATATTGCAAAAAGCCTTTAGAGCGAAAAGAACTCTAGAGCGACGTGGCAGAATGCGATGGAGGTAAAATTTGCGATGTGTGATTTCGTAATTGAAACTTTGCAATTTTGAATGGATAGTGGTAAGGACTTAACATAATGAAATAATATGTGCGACGTGTGATTTGCGCTGTGGTAAAGGTCGCGGGTTGCGATTTGCGATGTGGTAAGAAATGCGGGGTGTGAATTGCGCTACTGCAATCGCAAGAACGAGCGGTAAGCGTTAAGGGTAAGATCTAAAGGATGGGAAGTGTGCTTGACATGGAGGTGGGACCGACAGCGGGGCGAGATCGCACCATCGCAATCGGCCATAACAACGGTATGTGTTCGGAGGGTGAAAGGTAAATGTTAAGTGTGATTTGAGATTTCTCAAGATCATAATCGCAAAGAGTGAACGGTGAGCGTTGAAGGTAAAAGGTAAATGTTGCGATCTATGCAGTGCGATGTACGGTGCTGGGAATTTCAAGGAGGAAGGCGGAGGTCGGGTTTCAATATTTTTTCAAGTGTTTAGCATTAAAACGAGTTTTGCGATAGTGATCGATGGAACAAAGGAATAAGACGGGCAATCGACAAAGGAGAGCAGTAAGTCTGTAAGATAAAAGGTAAGAGTTGCGAAGTGCAATTTCGCGAACAAGCAAAGTACGATAGCGGGATAACCGAGGAGGAAGGTAGAGGTTGGGTTTTTTTGGTGGTTTTGAATTATTTTCACGCGTTTTTCATAGAAAGAATAAGGCGATCGTGAACAAAGAAAACATAGAAATAAGGATTTGAAGGGCTAAGTGCATTAGGCAAAGAAAAGGTAAGTACAACGTTGAGATGAGAAGAGAAGGAGGGGAATGGAGGCGGAAGAGCAGTGCTCAGAAATGAAACACCCCTACGGATTATGCATAGGAGATAGACAGAAATGCATGACGAAACAGTGAAGGAAGGGCTTGGACTTGGTAACACAAATTCCACCCAAAACTGAAACAGAAAGCAATTTTTGGCCTGTGGGAAGGTTTGACCCTACTTGAACTCTATTGAGAAAGATGAGAGGGGGGAGACTTGACCACAGTTTTGGAGTTTTTCCTCTATTTTGCTATGCATAAATAATTGAAACTACAACAACACAAAAAGTAAATAGCAATGAAACTTATCAGAAGAAGATCTAACTTAAATGGTAGAAGAAAAAGTAGCTAAATGACATAAAGGAAAATATAGTAACATCAAAGAAGCTGAGGCACATGGATTGGGTCCTAACCCACGAGCCTAGCCCTCTAAACTTAAATCAACAAATGAAATCACTCTACTCATTTCATAAACGAATAATTGCATACATCTCTGAAAGTTTCAATCCCTGAATAAAAAAAAAAGCTTCAATATTTCACAACAATAATTCTGAATGGAATCAAGCGTAGGATAGACAAAATCTTCCTAGCTCCAGCTTTGCTCTATTTATTCTATAGAGAAGATACCAACAAGTCCCTTAAAAATGGTTTTTGAGTCCACGTTGACTCCAAGTAAACATAGATTGAGTGCTCTCCTCTTTGAGTTGCTCGGCTGCCTCTAGAATTCGAATTGCTGGAGAGAATCCTTGGGGATCCTTTGGCTGCTTGTGGAATTTGAATTGTCGAAGAGAATCTTTGGGATCCTTAGGCTGCCTTTGAGGGTGGAAAATCCTCCTATATTTTCTCCTTACTGTCTCCTTCAAGTATTTGTGATAAAATATTTATAAAAGTTCTTAACAAAGCATGATTTTCTGCACTCAACGTTATATTAGGTACTCAGAGTACATTAGCCTTAATCACCACCTATACTAGCATTATAAAACCAAATAATAATAAAAATGCAAGAAAAATAGATCTAAGAAGGCAAAAAGGTTACTATTAACCCCTACAAATATGTCTAATGATGGATCTCATCATCACCCCCCTACTGAATGGTTTCTCATCCTTTGAGCAACTGATCCTCCTCCTCCATTTCTTTCAAAGCTTTTATAGCCCCCTTGAGTTCCCGAGGAAGAAGTGTGGGAGTTTTTCCAAGGGGGTAAAATCCATCATTCTTTTCTACATCCTCTCATTCTCTATCTTGTGCATCTGTGTCCTCTTTATTAGTTAGCCCTAGCAGAAAAGGTGGGTTGAGCTTTAGTCCCAACCATCGGATCTTTTTTGCCTTCATGGCCCTCTTGTATAATGGTGCCCTTTCCAATGCACCCCTTAGTCTTTCTGGAGTATGATACTCCCTGTTCTTGAGGCTATGTGGGAGGTTGTTCCATATCCTCTAGATAGCCATAATGCACTCCTCTTCTATCTGCCTAGAAACATCATCAAAGTGGCATATCACCTAGTTTTGAGTCTGAAGGTAGCTTTCAACCAGTGCAGGGTCCTTTTCAATCTCTCGATGGTTAAGGATGACTCCTCTTGGGTTAAACACTTCTGGTATGAGATATAAGGGTTCTTTGTTTCTTCTTCCCATGACCTTCCATATCTCTTTGGCTCTATTGTCCTCATTCACCATCCAAGATGCTAGAGCCGTTAACTGCATATCCCCCATTGTAGGATCGGGGTCCCAAATCTCCAGATTTGTCAGCACCAAGTTATGCATATAAAACTTTTCCATCTTTTCCTGATCAACTAGGTTGGCTTGTTTGTAGAACTTTATGAATTGCCTACAACCTTGGAAAGGGAGTGATCCATGGGAGGCTAGAGTGTTGATTTGAAATAGAAGCCATTGTTCTTTGAGGTACACATCATATGAGTCAGAGGGGAATTTGTGTTGAAGGGCTTCAATACATGAGTCCGCCATGGTGGCCACTTGCTCCTCGTTTTGTTGCAATTGCTCTTTTAGCACTGCATTATCTGCATGTGCCTTCTACAGCTGCTCCTTAAGAGATATTTCTATGATGCTTTCCTCCCCCCTTGGAGATTCTTCAATGATGATCGGGCTTAGGGGAGAAGTTTCTAGATTTCTCTGATTCTTATCAGCTCCAAAATACATAGAGGTCTGCCTTTTACTTTTGCGCTCAGAGGAGCCATGGTGGAAATTATCTTTGTGTAGTGAGGGGATGTGACGTTGGGTTGTGAGTTTGTGTCTCACCCACTTTATTTTATCTCTATGACTTCTATGACCATCTCTTCTGTTTTGCTTTGGCCCTTTGTCTCTGTCTCTTCTTCTTCTAGTTCTTCCTCTTCTTCTTTCTGGTTCTTCTTCTTCAAGCGCTGCATGCTTTTGTCGGTCCTCTCCCTCTAAAAATTGTCAATTCACTGGTTTGGATGATACGACATCTCCTTTTATTAGATGACGTGGCTAAATTTGGAGTGCCAATATAACTCTACTCAGTTCCAGTTTTGTCGTAGAAAATTGGTTCCTCCTCCCTGTTGATTCAAGATGGACTACGCATTTTCCTCCCCTCGTTCTCCTCTACTCCACCGATTTAATTTTTTTTCTTTTGCATGCCCAGGTGGCGTGTACTCCCAGTTTTATTCCAGTCATACATCATAGTGGTGGCCAAGTTAACTAACCACCTTTCTGCCCCTCAATCTCTAAGTCTGATTATTTATTTATGGCTATTATGAATGCGTAGCAAGGGGTGAGAGCTTATACCTGAGTTTACCTGTTGTTTCCAAGGTGGTTGCAGGAGTTGGAGGTTTGACACAAGCCTTTTTATATGCTATGTTATTCACCATATTCCTATTCTCTAAGTGATCAGCTTGCTGAATGAGCTGCTAATCTTTGTCTGTTGTTTCTCTCCGCTGTGGGTGTCGCGTGGAGCGCTTGAGATGCCATGGGTGGCATTCTCATTCTCCTGTAGTCTGTTATGCAGTTTCCCTTGTTGTTCTTCTTGGTAGTCCATGAAAAACTTTGTTTTTTAAGGAACTTCCTGATGTTTGTAGTAGTATGTTTGTGTGTTGCTTATCTTGCTACATTGTGCTCAGGAATGGAGGAGTGTGGTGTATGGAGGTGATGGAGGAAGTTATGAAGATGAATGGAGTGAATGATGGGATGGATGACAAGATAGAAGAAGGGAAAAGTAGATGAATTATTCCCTATGTTTTCCAGAAACCATTAACAACCTGCAAAACAACAAACACAGAAAAACACAGTGATGCAGATGCATTTTTTTTTTGTTCTTTTCTCTTTTTTAATTTTATTTTTCGAAAGAAAGTGGGCTGCCTCCATGGAGGTTTTCAACTCACAAAATTTCCTTGGGCGCCTCAGAGAGGTTTTCACTCATGGATATTTATTCTTTCCTTTTTTTTTCTTTTTCTTTTTTTTTAGAGCAAGTGAGCCGCCTCCATCAAGGTTTTCAACCCACAAGCTTATTTTTTTCGTTTTTCTGTCAGGAGGTGTGGAAAACTATGGAGTTTCCCATCACATACACCTCTCTTCTTATTGAATTGATGAATTCTTCCCTTGACAAAGGCTTCTTGTAAATTTTAAGTCTATGACCATTGACAAGCAAGGGGATCCCTTCCTCATCTATGGTCCTAATTTGAATTGCGCCATTATCAAAGAATTTCTCCATTGTGTTAGGCCCCAACCATCTTGTCATCAACTTGCCTTTGAAGTCTTTAAACCTTGAATCATACAACAGTGCCTAATCTCCTTCTTGGAAGGTATTTTCTTTGATGTTCTTGTCATGCCATACCTTCCTTTGTAGCTGAACTACCTCTGTGTGAAGAAGTGCTTGCATTCTGAACTCATCAAATCCATTTAGTTGCCACAACCTCTCTTTTTGGGCATTTTTTAGATCTAGATTTAATTCAGCTTCCATTCTTAAAGTATTGAATTCAAACTCAACTAAAAGTAGAGATTTCTTACCATAGACTAGTTCATAAGGAGTGAATCCTGTTGTTGTCTTCCAAGTGGTGTTGTAGGCCCAAGTATATTCTACCAATCTATCTGCCCAAAATTTTCTGTTGTTGCTCACAGCCTTGGTGAGGATGCTTTCTAAAGCCCCATTAGTTACTTCTACTTGGCCATTCGCCTGAGGGTGATAGGTAGTAGAAGTTATATGCTTAATCTTGTGCTTCCTCAAAATATTTTCAATGAGGTGAGAGGTGAACTGTGATCCCTGATCTGTGATTATTTCTCTGGGATATCAAAATTTGTAAAACACATTCTCCCTCAGAAATATGCTACTTTTTCTTCGGTTTCTACCTTTGATGCTTTTTCTTTAGCCCACTTTGTCAGGTAATCAGTGCAAACTATGATATTCTTCTTTTGTCTGGATGGTGGATCGATAGGTCCAACAAAGTCCATGCCCCACTTGTCAAATGGCTCAAGAGCCACCTGAGGGTGTAAAGGAATTTCATCCCTTTGTGTGGGTTTCCCCATCCTTTGGCACTAGTCACACCTTCTAGTGTATCTTCTGGAATCTTGGTGAAGGGTAGGCCAATAGTAACATGCCTGCAAAACTTTGTAAGGAGTTCTCTTTGCAGCAAAGTGCCCTCCACATGGGTTGTCATGACATTCAGAGAGGATATCAAAAAATTCTTTCTCCCTCACACATCTTCTTAGGATTTGATCAGGGCCTAGCTTAAAGAGGCTCCCCCCAATCCATGTGAAAGGGGCGCTTTTTCTGATGATTATGCTCCTCTCCCTAAATGACAGATTAGGAGGGAGTCTTCTAGCAACCATGTAGTTGGCTATATCAGAAAACCATGGTGAGAGTGCTGATATGGCAAAGAGGTGCTCATCTGGCAGCTGGTCATCCACCATTCCTTCTTCACCTGCAGGGAGAACTAACCTGGACAAAAAATCTGCAACAACATTTTCCTTTCCAGGTTTATCAACAATAGTCAAATCAAATTGTTGCAAAAGTAACAACCATCTAATTATTCTAGCATTAACATCTGGTTTGTTCATTAAATACTTGATGGCTACATGGTCATTGTGAAAAAAGGTTTGATATCCAGTGACATAATGTCTAAATTTGTTCAATGCATGGACAATGGCCAACATCTCCTTCTCTGTAACAGTATAATTCAGCTCGGCTTTGGACAAATTATTGCTGATGAAATAAATGGCATAAGGGATTTTGTCCTCTAATTGTCCTAATGTTTCCCCTACAAATGCATCAGTGTGGATGTGGAAAGGAAGAGTCCAATTTGGACCTCAGAGGATGGGGGCAGTAGTCAATTGCTTCTTAATGAGCTCAAAAGCCTCTTGACAAGGACCAGACCAAATAAACTCGAAACCTTTGGCCAATAACCCAAATAATCGTGAATCCATCTTGCTGAAGTCTTTGATGAACCTTCTATAGTAACCAGCTAAGCCTAAGAAACTCCTGACATCTTTCTACTTTTGAGGAGCAGGTACCCTTTTGATGATATTTATTTTGTTCAGGTCTACCTATATTCCTACTTGGGATATGGAGTGTCCTAATACAACCCATGATTTCTTCAGGAATTCACAATTTTCTGGGCTCAAGGAGAGATGCATCTCAATGCACCTTCTTAGTAATTTACCCAAATTGGAGAGAGCTTCCTGGAATTCATCCCCATATGGTGTGAAATCATCCATGTAAATTTTGACAGAGTCATGGACTAACTCAGAAAACATGCTCAGGACAACTCTCTAGAAGGTGGTTGGGGCATTTCATAACCCAAAGGGTAGGACTCTATAAGAAAAGGTACCCCAATGGAAGGTGAAAGTAGTATTATCCTAGTCTTCAGGGCTGATTTGAATTTGATTGTACCCATTGAACCCATATAAGAAGGAAAATAACTTCTTCCCTGCAAGGCCATCCATGACTTGGTCTAGAAAGGGAAAAGGGAAATGGTCTCTCTTGGTGGCTTCGTTAAGTTCTCGATAATCAACACAAATTCGCCACTTCCCATTCTTCTTTGGGACTAGGACAAGAGGAGATACCCACTCACTATCGGATATAGGATATATGAACCCCGCATACAATATTTTCTGCAGCTCTTCTTTGACTTTAGAGCTGGGCTCATTCTTCTCTGGGGTTGTCTCATAGGATTTCACCCTTCTTTGATGTAAATGTGATGTCTACATACTAAAGGACACACCCCTTTCATGTCCTTGAAATCCCAAGAAAATGCTTCAAGATTTTCTTTCAAAAGTTGGCATACCTGCTTCTCTTCTTCATTTGAGAGGTTTAGGTTGATTTTCAGAGCTTTGGATGGGCCAAACTCGACAGCCTTGGTGGTTTAAGAGGTTGTCTCAATTGATTGCACTTCCATACAAGGTTGGATTTCAGACTCTATGCCTAGGGTTTCGAGAGGTGTGTTAGTGGAGGAATGGTTTTGAATGGCATGGTCGATGAGTTCATCTTCATCAAGATGCCCTCGTATAAGGATGGAATCTATGGTACACATAGGGGCAGTGTTATATAACATATTATTCATCCTCCAACCATATAGGGATATCATGATCAATGGAAGGTTGGGTTGGAGGATATAACCCTAGCTCTTTAGTAAAAGGCCCATTTTTTATAGTCATGTTTCTGGCCCGACAACTAATATAAGCTTTTGCAGTGGCTAACCAAGGTCTCCCTAAGATGAGAGGATAACCATTAAACTTGGTTTTTGGCTGCAAGACGAGGAAATATATAGGATACTCCCAAGAGTCAACGGTAACCATAACATCCTCAACAATTCCTTCCGGAGTTATTGTGGACTGATCTGCAAGTTGCAAAATTGTGGTGGTTTTCCTCAAAGTCCCTTAGAGATTAAGTTTCAACATAGTTTCCTTGGTCATGATATTGATGGCAGCCCCTAAATCAATCAGAGTATTGGGGACTATGACACCATCTATGTGTACATAAACAACTGGACTACCAGGGTCCAGGTATTTTGGAAATATCACCTTCTCCAACATTATGTTAGACAGTTGTCCTACCACATTGATGGTGGGGGTATCTCTCTTCCTCCTTCCAGGTTTCTTAAAGTAATTTTATTTGATGATCATATTGTAGGTAGGGGCATCCTTAATGACCTGGAGAAGTGGTATCTTTACACAAAAATTTTCCAATTCTCCCAGGAGTTCAGTCTCCTCTGGGGTGTGCTGACTAGGGTGGATCAAGCACTCGGGAAAAGGAGGTTGTTGGATCTGAGTGTTATCTTCTTCCTTTTCCTCCTCAACCTCTACAGGTGGAGATGGGGGATGTTTTTCTGGGAGTAATCTTCCCGACCTGAGATTAATCTCCTATATCTCCATAGCATAAGCTGGATGGGATGTTTCTCCACTGGGAGCCTCCTGTTCCTGTCTGTTGTTCAGGTTCGAATTGGGCTGTGCAAGTATAGGTAGCCTAGGTGGAGCAACATGAGTAAGTAGAGGTTGAGGTTTGGGTGGATGCATTAGAGCATGTAGTTGATTTGGTTGAGGACTCCACCCTTGGGATGGATTGTTCCACTGAGGTTGTTGTGGAACATACTGCTGAAATGGTTGGTTTACTAGCTGAGGATGATATGAAGGGTCGGAAGGGAAAGTAGGAGGTGTAGACCAGGATGGAGGAGTGGGGGTGTACCAAGGTTGCATGGCTGCACTCTGATTGTTTTAATAGTAAGAGTGAGTTCACCTTGCATCCCTTGTTGATATGGCCAAGGGCCCTAAGGCCTTCTCTGGTTGATGAAACATAGTTATTCTAGCATTGTTTCCCCACCTTGATATATATCTTTTAAGTCCATGTAAGGAGGGACACTTGTCTATGGCATGATTCTCTTCACAGACTAAGAAAACCTCTATGACATTCAATGGACATTCATTTCTTGGGTGTTTCCTAGTACATGTAGGACAAAATATGGCCAGGGCTCTCTCTGCTTCCTCTTGCTTCCTTTTGACCTGCATTGTGTCCATTTGCAAAGAAATGGTGTGCAACATCTCACTCTTGAAGTCCTCTAGCATGTTTCCAATCTCATGTTTTATGAAGGTGGAAGAGGAAGGGGTGTTGGATGTACTTTGGCTAGCTCTTCCCTTCTTCCTAAATGCCCTAGGATGGTTCTGGAATACAATTTTGATTTTTTCATAGGGTTGTTGGTAGATATCTCCTCCTAATAACATATTCAAGGTTTCTATCATCTATTCATTGATCCCTTGAAGAAGTACAAGTTTGAGTCAGGATCAAGAGTACAATTGGCTCTCTTATAGTTCAATTGAAACCTCTCTTCATAATCCTCTAGGGATTAATCATGCCCTAGAGCCATCCTAAATATCCCATCCTTAGTCTCCTTAGACCTACAATAGTCTTTGTACTTGATGTTGAAGGTCTCTTCCATATGTGCCCAAGTAGTGATGCTATTCCCATGCAGACCCATGAACCAGCGCGAGGTTACATCCTTAAGGGTGGATGGGAATAGCTTCAACTTCTAGTCATCAGAGGTGTAGTCATAAGTCCTACAAACAACAACAAATTTAAACATGAATGTCTCAGGGTCCTCAAAGGTAAGTCCGTGGAAGTGTGGAAGAGCTGATGGGCTATTTTTTTTCATCTTAGTGTCCCCATCTTCCTCCCTTTTGGGAAAGTCTCTATGGGTCCCATCCATGGTTAAGTAGGTGAAGTAGGTCCCGCAGTTGAAACAATGTCTTCTTCTTCTTCCCCAATATTATTCTCAAAATATTCAGAAGGCTCTCCTAGAGGGGGTTCAATCTCACTGCCACTGAAGAAGAGTTAAGGGTGGCTAGGAGGTGATGTGGGGGTTTTAGGTAAGGTTTGTCTTTGATTATTCCTAGTCCTACGAGGCATGAAAATCAGATTTTTGTTGTACTTTTTCAATATTTCTGAAGTGACATGAAAAGGAAGGAAAGCAGAAAAGAATGCTAAAAAAATAATCAAAATATCTACTAAACACCTCCCCGGAAACGGTGCCAAAAAGTGGTGAGCCCTGGTATTGCTCCAAGAGTGCTGTAACTCCCAAGGGCTGCCCTACTTTACTTTATCAATCCGGGGTTCATACAAACTTTGAGGTGACACTGCAATATACACAACAGATGCATTCTGTTCATGTCATCCTCTTATGCTTTACGAAAGGCTGCTATTCAAATTATGAGAACAACTAGAAAGTAAATTATTGGAAGGAAATGACAGAAAAGAAATTAAACTAAAGGGATTAAAATAAATGACAAGAATGAACTAATGTAATTGGAAAAAAGGGAAATGACTAAAGAGAAACTAAGCTAACTTGTTGAAAATAAATGACAGAAAGGAAACTAATTCTAAACCACACTTAACTTGGCCAAATGGCTAAATGCATTCTACTTATCCTATGATCTATCTACCATGATATTATCCATGCAACTAATCTATCCACAACTTAATTCTAACTAAAAAGAGTTAATTTGCAGCTTAGAGGAAGAAAAAGGGCTAAAAGAGGCTAATGGGAGGTTCAACACATGAAACAAGGTTTGGAAGCGGAATGAGGGGGGTCAAAACCTTAGGAAACTCGATTATAACATGATAAATGACTTTGGAGGGGAGATAATTGAAAAAGGCTTAGAAGCGGAAAGAGGGGGTTTAAAACCTTATTAGAACTTTATTATAGCGCAAAAAGGCTTTGGAGCAGAAATAACTCAAGAGCGACGTGGTAGGCTGCGATGGAGGTAAAAGTTTCGATGTGCGATGTCGCAATCGCAACTTCGCAAGTTTGAATGGATAGCGGTAAGGAATTAACATAATGAACTAAGATGTGCGATGTGTGATTTTTGTTGTGGTAAAGGTCGCGAGCTGTAATTTGCGATGTGGTAAGAACTGTGGGGTGCGATTTGCGATACCGCAATCGCAAGAATGAATGGTAAGCGTTAAGGGTAAGATATAAAGGATGTGAAGTGCACTTGATGTGGTGGTGGGACCGAAAGCGGGGCGAGATTGCACTATTGCAATCGGCCAGAACAACGGTAAGTGTTTAAGGGTGAAAGGTAAATGTTGTGAAGTGCGATTTGCGATTTTGCAAGATCGCAATTGCAAAGAGCTAGTGGTGAGCGTGGAAGGTAAAAGTTAAATGTTGTGATCTGCGCAGTGTGATGTACGGTGGCAGGAATTTTGAGGAGGAAGGCAGAGGTCGGGTTTCAATGTTTTTTCAAGTGTTTAGCGTTAAAACGAGTTTGGCGACGGTGATCGATGGAACAAAGGAATAAGGCAAGAAATCGGAAAAGGAGAGTGGTAAGTCTGTAAGATAAAAGGTAAGAGATGCGAAGTGTGATTTCGCGAACAAGCGAAGTACGGTAGCAAGAACTGAGGAGGAAGATGGAGGTTGGGTTTTTTCAGTGGTTTTGAATGATTTTCACGCATTTTTCATAGAAAGAATAAGTCCGTCGTGAACGAGGAAAACAAAGAAATAAGGCTTTGAAGGGCTAAGTGCGTTAGGCAAAGAAAGGTAAGTAAAACGTTGAGATGAGAAGAGGAGGGGAATGGAGGCAGAAGAGCAGTGCTAAAAAATGAAACACACCTGCAGATTATGCACGGGAGACAGACAAAAATGCAGGATGAAACAGTGAAGGGCTTGGACTTGGTAACACAAATTATTCCCAAAACTCAAACTAAAAGCAATTTTTGGCCTATGGGAAGGTCTGCCCCTACTCGAAGTCTATTGACAGAGATGAGAGGGGGGAGACTTGACCAAAGTTTTGGATTTTTTCCTCTATTTCTCTATGCATAAGAAATTGAAACTACGGTAGCACAAAAACTAAATAGAAATGAAACTTATTAGAAGTAGATCTAAATTAAATGTCAGAAGAAAAACTAGCTGAATGACAGAAAGGAAACGATAGTAATAAGAGAGAAGCTGAGGCACATGCATTGGGCCCTAGCCCACGAGCCTAGCCCTCTGAACTTAAATCAATCAAATTAAATCACTCTACTCATTTCATAAACGAATAAATGCATACATCGCTGAAAGTTTCAATCCTTGAATAAAACAAAAAGCTTCAATAGTTCACAACAATAATTCTAAATGGAATCGAAACTAGGATATACTAACTCTTCCTAGCTCTAGCTCTGCTCTATTTATTCTACAGGGCAGCTACCAACAGCTCCCTTGAAAATGGTGATTGAGTCCACTTTGACTCCAAGTAAACATAGATTGAGTGCTCTCCTCTTTAAGTTGCTCGGTTGCCTCTAGAATTCGAATTGCTGGAGAGAATATTTGGGATCCTTCAGCTACCTTTGAGGGTGGACAATCCTCCTATATTTTCTCCTTGTTGTCTCCTCCAAGTCTTTGTGATCAAATATTTATAAAAGTGCTTAATAAATCATGATTTTCTGCACTCAACCTCATAGTAGGTACTCAGAGTACGTTAACCTTAATCACCACCTATACTAGCATTATAAAACCAAATAATAATAAAAATGCAAGAAAAAGAGATATAAGAAGGCAAAAAGGTGACTATTAACCCCTCCAAATATGTCTAATGATGGATCTCATCAGTAACCTCCTCTGATAGTATGGTGAAATCCTCAATTGTATCCTCTCCTCCTGACAAGGAAGGACCTCCTATGATTAATAGTCTCCTCGAATATAAGACACTACACCTGAAGATCCCGCACTAGGTGATAATGTGTTTGGTTATACCAGAATTTATGAACCTATCACCCCTGAAGAAGGTGATCCTCCTAATGTTGGTGTACCACCTGAAGATCTTGAAACCTGTGGTGTGGCCCCTTGTTAAGGAGCATGTTTCTCTTGATCAACCTCCCAAGACCTCCTCAAGGCCCTCTCATCCTCAAATCTCACAACACACCTCTAGACAACTTTCCTCTACGCGGGAATATATATGTGGTATGCCTTGTTGGTATCATTGTAATCCATAAGGATACCCTTCTCTGCAGTGGGTTCCAACTTCATCCTCTTCTTCTCAGGGACATGTGAATATGCAAGGCACCCAAAAATCCTAATGTGCCCAATCTTAGGCTTCTTCCTAGAAAATCCTCCTCAGGAGTCTTACTCCCCAAGACTCTATGTGGGCTCTTGTTCCGCAAATTACACTACAGTGTTACATGCTTCAACCCATAAAAATAAAGATAATCTTTGATCATGCAACATAGCTCTAGTTGCACCCTTTATGGCCTTGTTATTCCTCTCTACCACCCTATTTTGTTGGGGGTTGTAAGGCATTATAGACTCCCTCTTGATGCTCGCACTCCTACAAAACTCCTTCATCTCCTTGGAGGTATACTCACCCCCATTATATGATCTCAACACCTTGACCCTATTCCTGTATGGTTCTCCACAAGAGAATTAAACTCTTTAAGACCTTATCCTTGGTCTTTAGAAATAAAAGCTAAGTCTTCATGGAGTGGTCAAGAGTGAAGCTCACATAGTACTCACATCCACTCAAAGATACATGAGACATATGACCACAAAAATAAAAGTGTACCAAATCTAGGATACCTGTAGCTCTATTTTCACTACTCGGGAAAGATGTATTGATGTACTTTCCCAAAGCACACCCCATGTACACATCATGATGCTCAATGCTTAAATTTTATAAACTAGTAACCATCTCCCTCAACATCTTGAAATCTCCATAGTGCAAGTGGGTCAACCTCCTATTCCAAATCTTGCACAAATCACTAATGTTGGCCTAGGCCACCAGGGCTTGTATAGGTTGAAACATAAACATGTATAGCCTCCCACCCTAGACTCCAATAGGTCTATCATGCTTGACACTAGATCCCCTGAGATATATCAACATATGTCCTCCTCGAAACACTACCTTATATTCCCTATCCTCCAACTTGGAGACTGATGTCAAGTTCTTATTCATCCTTGGAACATAAAGAACATTTGTCACTTTTAGAGGAGGTAATGACTCCCTCCGAAATGATCTTTTCACCACTCCTTTTTCTCTAACCTTGGATTTATCTCCAAGCACAAACTCCAAGTAAATATCATCCTCTAAGAGACTTGTTAAGTGCTATATCACTCAAGTCATATGACAGGATGCTCCATTGTCAACAAACCACACACAGGAATATGTGACATGAGTGGCTAAACTTACTCCTAAGGA
Source organism: Pinus albicaulis (assembly GCA_034641835.2). Lineage (NCBI taxonomy): Eukaryota > Viridiplantae > Streptophyta > Pinopsida > Pinales > Pinaceae > Pinus > Pinus albicaulis. The sequence continues at coordinate 543,324,870 of CM076572.1, forward strand.
AAACTCATCCACCTTTGTTGATAAGACAAACTCTATGTCAAATCTGGAAATGAACTCATCCACCTCTACCAAAGCTGCAACTCTCTTCTTCTTCTTTCCCTTGTTGTTGGGACACTGAAAAACATAGTGCCCCATCTTCCCATAAGCAAATCATTTCACTTTGGTCATGTCCTTCTCATTTTTCTTCTACTTCCCCTTCTCCTACTTTTCTCCACTAGATTACCCCTTCTTAGGCCTTCTTCTTGAATCCCTTAACATCAAGAGAAACATTCTCCTCCTCACCTACCCCACCACTTTGACTGCCAACCTTGGAACTCCACCTAGTTTCCTCTTGGATGAAATCATCCCACATCCTCCTCCAGTCTGGAAAGTGTTCTCTGGACACAATTCCATGTATGAATCCATCCCATTTTTGGGTGAAACCATCTAGTGCAATCCTAACCAACTGGTCCTATAGGATAACCTCTCTCACGAAAGCCAAATCATCCTTCACCTGTGAGATCCCAGTGAGGTATGAGGTCACATTGTCGATCTTGGTCATATTTGTGTTTCTTATCTTTTGCCTCAACGCCATCTCCCTGTTCTCATTGGAGCTCTAGTGTAATGTGATGAGGGACTCCCACATCTTATGGGAAAAATTATTTCCGGTCACATGTGGTAATAAGTGATATTTGATGGCATCAATGATGATTCTCCTTGCCTTCACATTCCTCTTGTTGAAGTCCACCAACTAAGTTGGATCAGCAAGATTTTTCATATGATTCTCCACTATATCCCACACTTCAACTTCCTCAAGTAAAAGCATCATCCTCTCCTTCTAGGGTCCAAAATTATCAGCCCCACTCAATCTTTCCTCTACCCTCAAACCAGTCGCCATGACCCTCACAATCAAAACAAAGGAGAAAATATGTTACTGTTGGGCCTTAAAAATGCCCATGTTTTCATCTTTCAATATCCCCATTCATACCCTAAAACGCTATGTTTTTAACTCGTTCCGTACCCTAATTCCACAACTTGCCACCAAATATATATTTTACACTCTATGGTTGATTACCATTAGTTTTCTTAGATTTTATATGATTAAAGATGATTTTTTCATAATTTACTAATGACGATTTCTCTAAATTCATTTTCCGAAGAGTTCCATCACCAAAATTCTTCACAAGCCAATTAAACTAGTTACTGCAGAGTTGAGTACAGAATGAGATTGTTTTAGGTTAAAATATGAATTTTGTGACTAAATGGTGAATAATATCAACATTCTAAGATTGCATTGCGCTCAGAATACCCTCTTTCATATAACCCAGAAACCGTTTAGAAAAATTCATTACCATGAGGAGCTACAGTCATGGGAATGTTCCAATGCAGTTTCAAGTACATAATCGAGTTTGAATGCATTTAAACGGTTTAGGCCAGAAGGCACGTGGAGGACAATGATTTGGATAAGTTATTTGTGCACAAAAATGGAATTAGTTCCTCCAGCTATGCCATGATCAGGATGAACCCAACTGAAATCTATTTGAACACTGTCCAGAAGAATTAGATATGGCATTTGTTAGTTTGTTGTTATGTTTTATTTAGAAAATAGTTATGCTTTGTTTCATCAATAGCTCTGTATAAAAAGATAGAGCTCTGCATGTACAAGGGGGCTAAGCTAGCTGGTTAAGAGTTAGAATTGTTTTTTTCATTAATAAGATACACTGTGACTTATGTCAATGGGTTCCAAAACTCTATTTTGAAAATATACATGATCACATTCAAGTTGTGAGCTAGAAGCGTTGTTATCATGGTTGATTGTGAATTATGTCTTTGATGTTTTAAATCCTTCTTTCATTGTGGTAAGTTAGCTTACTCTAGGCGTGGGAGGGCCCACCACCTCTGGGGATAAGCTTCATTAACAGTTCAAATAGCTAGATTAAATGATTTAAGGATTGTTTTCATGTGTTGAAGATCTCCGATTCATTTTATAAACTTAGCTCATATTTTAACACAGAGTCATGCTCTGTTCCTCCACTTAAGTCGCATTTATTCAGATTTATAATTGGAGCATTCATGATATAGGAATATAACGATTTATTATTTTTGATGTATGGTTTGGATTTGAATATGAATTTCTTGTGTGCATTCGAGTGAACTATTTATGGTTTGAAAGGTTTTGATTGTAATTGCAAATGAATTTGTGATTGGTAGGAATAGGTGTTGTGTTCTTCATTTTATAAATTTGAATTCTGTGATTTATTTCAAGCATTGAGATTCCATTCAAAGTCATGTGTTTGACATCAAGAAATGTTATTATGTGTATGGTTTGTTTCTATCATTAAGATCTAGTCCAAGTAACTTAGGTAGTGTGATTTAATGCCGACACTTTGAGTTTGATTGAGTTGAGAAATGTGATTTAGTATTAAATAGAGTAGTTCCATTTAAAGGCTTTGTGTGATTTCAATTTGAATGTATGATTTATTTCCAGCATCTAAGATTGATTTGGAGCAATGAGATTTAGTTTTAAATTGAGATTTTATTCTAGCATTAATGTAATTTAATTTAGGGTGTGCAATTCGTGTCCAACATTTCAATTTAATTTTAAATTGATTCAATTCAAGGCAGAGATATTTAATTTAGAACATTGTTAAGTATGATTCAAGTTGATATCATAGGGTAATTAGTCAACAATAGCATAGATTCAATTTTGTGAGCAGCGTGATTTGATTTGAATTATTTATATTTCCATTTTTAGTACAGAAGTTTAAAGGTTGATTTCCTGACAGTATGTTAGTAATTTTATCTCATTATAACTTAGAATCATTTTGTTGTCCTTCAAGACTTAATAGATCACTTGTATCATTTTCCAACATGAATCTTGCAGTAGCTTAAGTGTAGGTTGAGGAAATGCTATTTCTGAGTGAGATGAGTGCTAGTTTACTTAATTTATAGAAGAGTGTTTTTATCATTTTGTACTTAAAGATCATTAACAAGGAAAATTATATACTCTAACCTTAAGCTGAGCCAAAAACACATTACAACTCGTGTTTACGAGTCTTGGGTTGACAATTAAATATTAAGAGGTTTAATCGCTAATTAAAACTCTCAACATTTTGGCGCCGTTGTCGGGGAGTTGTATTTTGGTTCAGGTAAGTTTTTTATTATAGAGTTTCAAGGGTATTGGAGGGCAGTCAAAGGGCGGAGAGAGTATGGTAAGACATGAGTGAAGATCCATGCATCCACTATGGTGGGGTTGCTCTAAAGTCTGATTTATTTTGCTTATCTTTGAACTTTTATTTCCTTTCCTTTATGCGTAGAAGTAGAAGCAGGCCTTAGAAGTCTGAAACATATGTAAGTGATTTCATTTCCACATTTCATGTCATTCACAAAGTGTGTAAATCTCACATACTTAGTAAGGCACATCTACAAGAACCATAGCTAAGCCTCACAAGCGACATAAGCCTTAGAATTGTCTGAAACATTCTGTGAGATTTAATTTCCGAACTGTTTGGCTTTCAATAGATTAAATAGTACTTTGATCCTACATTTTCCCCAACATGTCGTTCCCTTCCTTTTTTGCAATTTTTTTTTATGCAAGTGTGGTGAGATTTATTTTAGCCAATAGTTTATTAAATTCATTTATCTTTAGATTCCAATATTTAACATTATATCATTTTTTTGGGGGTGTTGTAAGAACCCCCGTTACTAATCTATGTGTGGAGACAGGTACTGTCAATCAACCAGATGGAATTGAAGATGATAACAAGTATGAAGGACCTCTCTCAATCCCTAGTAGCTGTTGGCATCTTGATCTCTATCTCTTAGGAAGAGAACTTCTTGAAAATAGTCAAGAACTTGTCCATTTCTCCACCACCACAAGAGGATTTGGAAGTCTGTTTTGATTTCCCTTACCAATCATCTAAGGAGATGAATGAATCATGCACTATAATCAATGGATAACATCCACTGGAACCTGATATCGAGGAGTTCTTGACATTTCTATCAGCAGATTCGGAATTTAATCAAGAGACTACTCAACCCAAGGAGGACAATCGACATGACATGGAAGAAGAGGATGTGCAGCATGGGCCAAATCAAGGAATGGACCAAGACTACCATGATTACATCAAACAGTGGTTCTGAACAACGACTCAAGTGAGGCATCATTCTCCTCTTCTAAAACTCTTGTTTTCATATCATTTACATTTGTTGGTTTTTCGTGCTCATGCACACTTCCAAGTTTATATGTTAAATCTGAGCATGAAAATATATTTGTACCTGATTCACACATGGCTTCATTGGATGTACTCCTTCACTTGATGGAGTGAATTTCCCTTTATTCAGTAGAATAGGAAAGTTTATATTATAATAAATAAAGGAAAAATAGTAAAGAGAAAAATAAGTCCTTTTGTGAAAACCAGCTTGTCTGGCGCATCTGGACAGAGGCTTTGCTTGAAAACTAGGTAACTAGTGGACAAATTTATCAATAAAGTTTTTTAATACTGTATTAGTTCTTTCCAATCATGTAATCTTCAGTTGATTATATATTCACTCACACTGATTGGTGTGGGATTCCTTAAATCCCACCTATCGATAGAACTTGTCCCATCGACATCAAAAAATTATATGGGGTTGAGGTTAGAGTTAGATAAGGTACCTAGGAGCTTGCATACCTTAATGGTAGGTATCCTTGTCATTTTCCAAGGAAATTCATTAATGTTTCTTGGAAAAATAATTCTACAGTCCATTTGACTTCAACAAATCCATTCATGGCTAGTAGAATGTACCTAGTGCCTTGATTCCCATTAACATCAAAGGTGGGATATCTCGCATTGGTTAACGACCCTCCTCAATGGTCGGGAATCCAATGATTCTTGCTTATGTTCAACATCAATGCCACTCATTCACATATGCAAGATTTCATAATGGATTGTAGCGGATGAAGTCCATGTATTTTAAGATCTCAACACAAGTTTGCAGCAATTTGGTTCTTTGTAGCAACATTTCCTTTTCTTGTAGCAGTCATCTTGTTTCAATAAAGGTTGCCATATAGCACCTTGATCATCATTTGCAGCAGTCACCTTCCTTCTTTGTTTGGGGACATACAACTCCTTAGGCATGGGGGAGAAGGGGACCTTCATTTTTCAGCCTTATTTACTATCTTCAATTCAACCTTCTCCAACAGATCCATATCAATATACACATTAGCTCCAGCCATTCCATCTCCAGATCAACAGTCATTCCAACTCCAACTTTCAGTTGTGTTCCGGTTCATGTTCCACTTCATCCTACAACGACAAGTACATCAAAAGTAAAAGTAACCTGAGGTAAAATTGGCTTAAGATTATTTAATTCGTTAGATATTGAAGAAAGCTTTGATAATTAACCACCACATATTCCATTTTCCATATACCCTCCATTTTCAAATTCCTCATTCATAATAGAATCCATGCTACTCTAATAAGGTCACAGTCATGAAAAGAAAAGATATTGGTTCATGTAAGCAAAGAAGAAACTATAGTGCCTTCCCCTCCTACATTCACAAATGTTGTCAATTGAATGTATTTAATAAAGGATGAAGTCATTTCTGCCCTTCATAAAGGAACCATCCATAAGCATTGGCCTCACAAGAGTAGCATATGAAACCACCTCGTCTCATCCACTATCTCCATCACCACCTCATCTCATCCACCATTTCCATTATCACCTATCATCTCATTCATCATCGCCTCCTACCATATCTATTTCATATTCTTTGTATCACTCTCAAAATTAAATCTATGGCAATCAAATAAGAATGGTGTTTCTCCACAAGAACCAAAACCCTCAAATCTCCACGCAGTGTTGCTCAACAAGAACCAACCCTACCCAAAGCCACGATGTCATAAAATCTATAAATGAGAAAATTACTAGTTTGCATGAGGACATGCAAATCCTTAGGCATGGGGGGATGTTGGGCCTTAAAAATTCCCATGTTTTCATCTTTCAATATCACCATTCATACCCTAAAACACTATGTTTTAAATTCATTTCATACCCTAATTCCATAACTTGTCGCCAAATATATATTTTAAACTCTATGGCTAGTTATCATTAGTTTTCTTAGATTTTCAATGATTAAATATGATTTTTTCATGATTTACTAATGACGGTTTCTCTAAGTTCATTTTCCAAAGATTTCTGTCGCTGAAATTCTTCACAATGCAGTTAAACTAGTTACTGCAAAGTTGAGTACATAGTGAGATTGTTGTAGGTGAAAATATTAATTTTGTGACTAAATGGTGAATAATATCGACATTATGATACTTTCATTGTGCTTAGAATACCCTCTTTCATATAACCCAAAAACCGTTTGGCAAAATTCATTACCATGAGGAGATACGGTCATGGGAATATTCCAATGCATTTTAAAGTACAGAATCGGGTCTGAATGGGTCTAAATAGTTTAGGCCAGTAGGCACGTGGAGGACCATGATTTGGATAATTTATTTGTGCACAAAAAAGGAATTATTTCCTCCATCTATGCCATGATCAAGATGAACCCAAATGAAATCTATTTGAAGACTGTCCAGAAGAATTAGATATGGCATTTGTTAGTTTGTTGTTATGTTTTATTTGGAAAATATTTATGCTCTGTTTCATCAATAGATCTGTATAAAAACACAGAGCTCTGCATGTACAAGGGGTCTAATATAGTTGGTTAAGAGTTATAATTGTTGTTGTTGTTAGTAAGATACACTGTGACTTATGTCAATTGGTTCCCAAACTCTGTTTTGAAAATATACATGATCGCCTTCAAGTTGTGAGCCAGAAGCGTTGTTATCGTGGTTGATTGTGAATTATGTCTTTGATGTTTTAAATCCTTCTTTCACTATGGTAAGTTAGCTTAATCTAGGTGTGGGAGGGCCCAACACCTCTGGGGATAAGCTTCATTAACAGTTCAAATAGCAAGATTAAATGATTTAAGGATTGTTTTCCTGTGTTGAAGATCTCTGATTCATTTTATAACCCGAGTTCATATTTTAACACAGAGCCATGCTCTGATCCTCCACTTAAGTCACATTTATTCATATTTATAATTGGAGCATTCACGATATAGGAATATAACGATTTCTGAGTTTTGATGTATGGTGTGGATTTGAATATGAATTTCTCGTGTGCATTCGAGTGAATGCTTTATGGTTTGAAAGGTTTCGATTGTAATTGCAAATGAATTTGTGCTTGGTAGCAATAAGTGTTGTGTTCTTCATTTTCATAATTTGAATTGTGTGATTTATTTCAAGCATTTAGATTCCATTCAAAGTCGTGTGTTTGACATCAAGCAGTGTTATTCTGTGTATGATTTGTTTCTAGCATTAAGATCTAGTCCAAGTAACTTAGGTAGTGTGATTTAATGCCGACACTTCAAGTTTGATTGAGTTGAGAAATGTGATTTAGTATTAAACAGAGTAGTTCCATTTAAATGCTCTGTGTGATTTCAATTTGAATGTATGATTCATTTCCAACGTCTAAGATTGATTTGGAGCAATGAGATTTAGTTTCAAACTGAGATTTTATTACAGCATTAATGTAATTTAATTTAGGGTGTGCAATTCATGTCCAACATTTCAATTTAATTTAAAATTAATTCAATTTGGTTTGATTTGATTCAAGGCGGAGAGATTTAATTTAGAACACTATTAAGTATGATTAAAGTTGATATCATAGGGTAATTAGTCAACAGTATCATAGATTCAATTTTGCGAGCAGCATGATTTGATTTGAATTATTTAGATTTCCATTTTTAGTACATAAGTTTAAAGGTTGATTTCCTGGCAGTATGTTAGTAATTTGATCTCATTATAACTTAGAATCATTTTTTTGTCCTTTAAGACTTAATAGTTGTATTTTTTTCCAGCATGAATCTTGCAATAGCTTAAGTGTAGGTTCAATAAGTGTTATTCCTGAGTTAGATGAGTGCTAGTTTACTTAATTGATAGAAGAGTGTTTTTATCATTTTGTACTTAACGATAATTAACAAGGAAACTTATATACTCTGACCTTAAGCTGAGCCAAAAACGCAGTACAAATCGTGTTTACGAGTCTCAGATTGACATTTAAATATTAAGAGGTTTAATCGCTAATTAAAACTCTCAACAGTTACTAGACAATCTTCCTCCGTCTCAACTAACAAGTGTTTAGGTTTCTGATTGAGGTCTAATGACTATTGTTAACTTATATGTCAAAAGTATTCTTTTTGGTCTTTTTATTAGCTGCTGCAAAATCTCATATCTAACTTCTCTCATACTCTGATACCATGTAGAAAATTTTGGTTTGTTGTAGTCCTTCCTAGTTTCAAGTTTTTGCATAGGTTTAATGCCCAAACTCGATCAGGACATATGACTAATATACATGTTAGCATGCATTTCACTCAAAATATTTAAATACTATTATACTTTATGATTTTACACCAATGAGACAAGATTTTAAGTGCAAGCACACACTCAAAAAATAGACACAATATTTTTGGTCTAATGACCCTAGAAAAACCCACAAGGGGAAAACCAGTATTCAAGGAGTATTTTGATTTATTTTAAGGAAACTATTTACAATAGAGATAAAGTCAACTTATCACCCTTTTGAGTTGATGATGTCACTGCCAGGTTACTGGGAAATTCGATCCCTATTTTCAATCATCAAACACATATCTGAACTCTCTCGAATTTCGTATTAGAAGTCACCCACCTATGCATAAAAATTTGTGTCAGGTTTAGAAAATGTATAGCAGAAATTTTATGCCTCCTCATTGCCTCAAGTTCTGACTACAAATACCTCGAAATATGTTTTGGAAGTGGCCTGAAATTTTCACTGTTTGGTTTATTCCTTGATTCTCGGCCCATGTTTGAAATATGGTAGTATTTAATAGTTTGAACACCTCTTAAATCACCACTGAAATTTGATGAGACTCCCTTCCAATAGCTCCACATGCAAACACATACTTCTGGCTTGAATATCGGCTAGAAAAACCAAGAAATTCAACCCCAAACAACTAGCCTGAAAGTCTTGGGATTCATGCCTAAAATCTTGGGATTTGTGCTAGGGACACACATTGTCCTTCTTTGCAACTAGAACTTCCTCTCCTTAACCCTACAATATTTTCCTCCTTTCTCTTGATCTCTATCTCTCCTTTCCTTGAGTCTCGTGAGAATAATGAACCTCCTTTCTCTTCTTTTCCCTCTTTTGTCTTTCCAAATATAACCATAACCCTTAGAAATCAAGGGCTGAGATTAAATATCAACCCATGAGATCAATAGATTAGATCAAGTTCCCCACTTGACCCCCTCCCTCATGTGGTCCCCTTCAATTAATGAGCCTCCTAGTAATTTTACCATGTGCATTTTCTCTCTCATAAAGTCACTTTTAAAACATAAAAGTCACTTTAATAATATGAAGTGTACTTAGTAATTTTCTAATAAAGTCACTTTTATAACACATGTGACTTTAATAAATTAAATTACATAGTACATATCTCATAAAAAGTACTTTAGCTCCATGACATTGATTAAAATCATAATGTCACTAGAAAAAAGGGTCATTAATGTGTCTTCATAGGCCAAAAGGATAAATTCACTAGGAAACACCTCGTTTTCAACATTTATATCATTTACACACAGGGTCATTTACATAACTCCATCATTGTATCCATTTATTTACAATTGGCATATAACTTGGTCCAATACAATCTAGGGCTTAAAACTAGGGACATTATAATACCCACCCCCTTAAAATAACATCATCCTTGATGTTCTTTATTTTCCAACATTACTTAATGTCTTCAATTTTAAATGACACCTACAATGTTATCCTCTTCACTACAACTTGGCATAGTTGTTAGATATCTTGGGCAACAATTTTCAACCATTCCTTCTACTATCTTAGACAATTTACAAGATCATAACATTCCATCATATTACTATAGCAATCATCAATGGAAAGTCATACATGCCATTGCCATTTTAAGTAGAAACTATCCCATCTATGGGAATTTCAAATTCATAACTGAAGCATATGTATTCATATCATAAAGATATAATATGTAATTCATCCCCATACTTATCTATATGAATATATATTTATTTGACAAGGTATCCATGAGAAAGACTTCGTATATTGTCTTCTCTAACACACCTCACACAAACACACACACACACACGTTTCCTCCTCAATCCTAGCTATAATATAATATGAATTTATAATACAAAATCATTTAAGTCACGTATATCTTATCACACTTCCCCTTATAAGCTTGGACATTCCCTTCTCTTCTAAATAGTGTCTCAAGTGATCCATCATTTGCTAAGGATTTCACATACAAGAAGAGTGTAGACTTGTGGAGTCTTACTGCGAAGGAATCTCATTAGAAACCTCTATTGCACCATAGCTTAAGGCTCTCAAGGCATATCAAAAAATTTCAATTTCATCACGATAAAATCCCCTTATTCTTTCTAGATTATAGAAACCATCATCTATCCCTGTTAGATAGATCCATCATCTCACTCGTATCATACACATATATTTACAATGAGTCATCATAGTAAAATTTCAATGAGAAATTTAAATATATTTCATACAAAAGCTAGAAATAATAACTATGAGATTCCTCCCATAATGTGTGGCCCTTACATGCAGTAGTAACCAATCTTCATTATGTACTTGCACTCATTTATATATCTAGGACATTTCTCCCTGAAATCCCATCTTCCCTGATAGACATTTCATTTATCCAAACAATTGTTTTGGATTAGATTATTATATGGGTTTTAATCTATCTCATTTATTTCATAGTGGAAAAATTAAAGGATTCAATTTGCAAGAGATATTTTATTGGTGGGACCTAGTTTGGAAAATTGGGGTCTTAAACCTTTTAGGGCCATTTTTAGGCTTTAAATGATGCTTTTTTTCAGGGGTAAAAAATTCCCATTTTAATGATGGACCATGTGAGGATATTCTACACTTAGAGACCTTTCCAACAATGCAAAAATTACATCAATCAAAGTTCATATGCAAAATTTATGACTCTCACAAATTGACCTACCATGTTTGATCAGCATGGTATAAGTGGATGCCATGACATCAACCTCCATTATTCATATATTTGTGGCCAACAACGTTTGTACTATGAAAATACTCTAGAGGAATCAAATTTGTAACTCTAGCTAAGAGTTGAAGGAGTCAAAACTAACCCCTGGTTGGTTATCGGGTTATGTTAAGAAAAAGGGTTCCACTCTATTTGATTGCATCTTCTTCCATAATAGAGAAAAGAAATGTGGAGTGGGAGTGAGAGAGAATAATATAGTGAGTTATTGTTTTATGGAAATCTATTAGGCGATAGGACTTATGTGACTCCATAGAGAGTGCCTTCTCCTTTTTACTTGCATTATTTCTATTACAGAGAGAAGAGAGTATAGTTGCCTCACCTTCCAGTTGGATTTTATCCCCTAAGGATTTCCTAGAGCATATATTTGTGTTTATTAAGGTTTTCGTGTGATTGTATTTTTTTTCTCTATTTTCCACATTTTATCTATTTCATGCATAAACAACAAATCAATAATTAACAAATATGGAATATAAAGGAATTTAACATTCATAATATCAATTTCAGTTTATTTTTATTGAACTTCTTGTGACAAATTATCCAGTGGAATATCCGTGGTAGTTTACATATCAACAATGGTGAGTATTCATGCATATAATATTTCATTGCAACATTCATAGTAATGCATGAAATGATCACATAACTATTTTATACCAATAATTCAACTATCTCAATTGTCCACATATTAAATGTAATGAAAAATATTTTATTACATATCCATACTGCACAAAGGAGCATTCACATAATTCAATAAAATGTATGTGTTAAATTCATGTATACACAATGACAACCTTACACAAGATTTATATTTAGAAATTTCATTATTAGTTAGTTTTATTTTGTCTTTCCAAATTCCTCTCTCCCCCTCCTTAATATGAGGCATAATTAATGTATACATTATACATTGTTTCATACCATTCATTTCTCTAGTTAACAATCCCTCAAGGGAACTAGAAGGCCTATCCTTTCATTACTCAATAGTCTATCGGGAAACCCTTCCATGACATTTGGTTATATGAATTATTATCAACATATGCACACATCTACAAAATGCAATCCAACATAGGTACCAACATCAATAAATGTGTGATCATAACCTACAAATTTACTCCATGCATCGTTGCATTTATTCAAGAATACCATAATTCTATATCATGTTACTTATGTTGAAATATTGGAGGGGTCAACCAATGCTTTGATACAACACCCATCCACCTCCCCAACACTTTTTTAGTCATATATACACCTTCCTCTTCAATCCTAACACAAATAAAGGAATACACTTTTTTTTTCTAAACAATCCCTCAAGTATATTACAAGGCCCTTCCTTTCTATGCTCAAAAATCCCTCAACAAAATCTTTCTCCCTCTTTAGTGTTCTTGGTGTTGCAAAGATGATTTCTGGTTCCAAATATTGACAAAAGTTGAGATTCCATTGGATACTTGTGAAATAACATAGGAGTTTCCCAAATCCAATAGCAACATGGTCTCTCACATGGTATCCATTCCAAAACATAAGCATGTATACTCATTCACTCTAGTTACTACCTCTTAACCAACTCAACATGACATGTTATTATATGAATGCATTAAAGAATTTAATAGTTTTGACATGCCTAAGGCTTCCTACCTTTTTCAGACCTCAACTTGGGTATCAGTCACATACGTGCATTCAAACATCATAAGCATATTAACTATGATATAAAAGCATGGTTGAAGGAATTTTTACCTAAGTTCCCTTCAACGCTCATATAATATTGGCATGAAAAATTCATATTGGTTGTTGTTGTAATGGATTACATAGTAAATGTGTTTACTAGTAGTGTAGTCATTAAACCATAATATAAAATTAGTAATATACTAACATGCACACATAAAAGGAGGAGAAATATAGAAGAGAAGTAATTGTAGAATTACCAACAAGTAGTCTTTATTATCAAATCTATATAAGCTTCCATTACAATGCCAAATTCTTATATATATTAAAAAATAGAGGTATTTATAACCATGATAACTACCTTAATTATTCAACCTGACTAGTTGGTTAACCAACTCAAATTCCTAGTTGACTTACTCTTACATTACACAGTCGACTACTTAGCCTAGTTGACTAAGTTCCTCCAACATCTCCCCCAACCTCAAAGTCTTCCCTGTCTCAAAGAGGCGGTGAGATGGAGATCCAAAACTATACAAATTTTATACAAGTCATCAAATTTCATCTAGATAAATACTATTGGTCTTTGTTATGAGGAATTCTAATCTACGGTTAACTAGTTTTCCCTGAGTGTGGTGTTCCTTCACTCAGAACAACAGAAGAAAGGTAAATATTGTTTTCTCTAAAATAGACAGAAATATAGAAGGGATAAAGACCTACTTGTGATCCTTAGCTCTCGTTCCTCTTCTATTTTCATTCCCATCACTCTTGATCTAATTGAAACTTGCTTGATCAATACTTGCAATCAAAGACAAAAGACAACAAACGGCATACATATATACATTCTATCTACCTTAACCAAATTGAACCAATTAAATTTGAGAATACATACACATTTGAGAATACATTCACAAGATATAAGTGCATTATGAGAGAAAGAACAAATGTATTTATTGAAATAATAGGAGGAGTAGATTACAACCAGTGGATCAGTTCATCGTCAACCTGATCCAACTTCATTCCATCCTCATCACACCAAGCATCATATCAGCAGCATAACAGTACTTCAACTCTCAAGAATTGAGAATCCAACAGCATAACAGTACTTCAACTCTCAAGAATTGAGAATCCAATAGCATAACATTACACAAATATCTTCCTCCCTTGCACTTAGATGAGTGCTCAAATTATAGGGAAATTGTAGGTAGTTTCTCAATAAATGATTTGAATGGCTTTCTAATAATAGATGAGACATGTTTCTAGGTTCAATGGTGATGGATGAACACATGTATTCGAATTATGACACCTATGAGCTCTTCTAGAAGGCACTGGACATGTGGAGATTCCCGAAACAATGATGATTTCGCTTCTAGGAGACCAACACACCCTTAAGTGTTTGTAAGTGCTTTGCAAAGCACCCTTGCATGGGGGTAAGTGCTTTGAAACACACTTAGGCCCATTAAGAGGAGTGTTGATGAGTCAATGGGTCATTTTAACTATACTTCAATTATTGAAACTCTCATGAATTAAAGCCATCAATGGAATGACTTCTCGAGGGCATGTAGCAACTAAATTAGGGGATGATAGACCCTATTCATACTAATCTTAGGGATGATGCCCAAATTCACCGGTAACAGTCTCTACAATATCAATTAAATGTCGACAATGCTCAATGGTTTTTTTACAAATGAGATAAGGTCGAATAAGACAATTATCTGTCCAAAGGGAAATGGATGGAAATTTTGTAGAACCTATGGAGCGGCTATTGCAGCCACATCAACACATAATTTGTAAATTTGAGGTGAAATATTCCTTATTCAACCTTCAAAACCATGCCACTCCTCAAGGGCTTGCTTTGCTGCAATGTTGAGTTGTTCCATTTATACCAAATAACTCATTTTCTCTTGGAGAGAATCATCTTGTACCATAAATATACTAGGATTGAATTCTCCCTTCATATTTTGGATGACCTATTATGAACATCCCATATATGTGCCATTTTATTATTTATTTCCAACAGTGCAATCTTTCTTTTCTAGAATTTCTCCCACTCGTATGCTTGTATATCCTCTTCCAATTTTCATTCATAATTAAGCTAATTTCCCAAGGCATACCAAATTATAGCATCAACTGTGATATTTCTTCAACTATCTAGCTTCACAATTAAAAATTGAATAAATTTTAGCGATATATAGACATTAGCATAATAAGTCAACTAGTTATCCATAATTATGTTGATAGATGTGCCCATTGTTCCTGGATTCTATAACTATTGTTTAATTTATTCACATTTTTTGTATTCTTGGTTGAGGATCACTCTAGTTAAGCATTGATTTTCTAGTAAAATATTCTATTGTTTATGGATCATGTTTTCTACTAAGTGTTGAAGACAATCTACTAGATCATCTGATGTATCAACTAAGGTAATATTGAGGGCTTCTTTTGCCATTGATTTGCAGAATTTCAAGGTGGATTCTTCTTAGAGTCCTTTTAATTTCCTTATTGCTCTAGACCACCTATTATTCCTTTCTTTGTTGACAATTTTCTATAATTCTTGGATTTATAAGTCTAAGGCATTTAAAGGATAGAAAGTCGTTACAACTATACCTTTGTATTCCTCTTGAAGGAAAAAATGGTAAATGTCTTCTCCTTTGTAGATTTTTCTTTCTTCTCTTTATTTTCTCTCAGTATTTCTTGTTTCTACACTTTTATACATTTTTCCTTTAGCTTCATGGTCAATTGTGTTGTTCCATGCTAAGTAGTTGTCGATTGTGGTTAAGTCAATCCTTGTTGTACCTTTGTTTTTTTTTATGATGGAAACCTATCTAGACTTTTTCTAATTTATGAGTAGGCACCTCCTATATTTATACTATAAGTTTATTCTGGTTGACCCACCTATCACATAATTTCTCCATGTCAATGGGATTATTCGTATTCCTATATTTCCTCCATCTCCATTAGACTCCTTATTTCTGACATCTTCAATCTCTCATATGATAGGCATGGGCTTTGTAGGACTTGGTTCCTTTGTGAGGTTAATTGGGTCTTTGACTTGTGTTTCTCGATTGCCTTTATTCAATATTCTATGCTTAGTTTGGCTCTTTATAGTGATCATTAGTACTTTTGTCTTTTTCTTATTTTTCCCCTTTGCTACTTATTCTATTTCTTTGGTAATTTTTCTATTGATGTCTTCTTGATTGTACATGTAGTTGTTTTACAATTGTGATTTTTTTCTTCAGTGGTCCAATAATTAGTTTTTCTCTCTCCATGGATTTTTTGTAGTCTTGATCCACACTTACTTCAAAATATGCTTCCTTTTTCATAGTTGTGCCCTGGTTATGTTTTCCATTGTCTAAATATATCAAGACTTTCTTTACTACGCTCATGAACTTTTCCTTCAATTTTGATTCTTCAAAGTAAATTCCATTTGACTCTTTGATGAGAATGTTAAGTTCATCCTCAATTGACTCACTATCTCATTTAGTATTTTTATACTTGAACTAGGACAATTGATGCAATAAACATTTCAACTTCATTCTCTTGTTTGACTTCACCATTTGTCAAAGGTATTAAAATTTGTTGGATGGTGAAACACACTCTAGTGGCACAAGGAATATAATATTTGCCTATTTTGGTAGTTCAATAAATAAAAAAATTAGTTGGGTAATAATGAATTTATATTGATTCACCTCCCAATACATGTAAATACCAAACATTTGTGAAGTCCAACCCTAATTGGTTGTGGGAATTAGGTGGTAATGTTGTTGGAACGTTTTGTGAACCCTCCATTAATTACATGTGGCCTTTAATTTCTTAAACCATTCAAAAAAATTATGGTAGGGTGCATATTGTTATGTTTTCCCCTTGTAGGTAGAGATAGCACTCTAGAAATTACATATGGTTAGTGTGTTAGGTGGGATAAATGTTTCTTTTGTAGTTGGACATATCATTAACATGAAAATGTAGATAAGGAGGGGTGGGTATCTGATTTCTTTGCTAGTTTCTTGACATTTTTTGCAATTATTCTTTAAGATGTTGACCATGTTTTCCACCCAATTGTAGATGGACCCTACTTCAACTATCCCATCAATAGCTTCCAACATGTTTAGTACATCATGATATGCATGAATGGAACTTGTTAAGCACATTGCGACAATAATGCAAGTCCACTTAATGTGCTCCTATTTAACTTGATTGATAGCTAAAATTTTTGAATTATTAGCATTTTTACTCCTATAAACTTTCATATCCATTCGACGAGTTTGCTTGTTTTGAGACACTAGCTCACGAGAGTGGCAACCTTGTTCCTCTTATGAGTTTGGCATTGATTTCAACATTTTCATCCAACCAATCTTACCCTTATGATATTAACTTACAATAAAATTTTCAAACTCTTGTTTTAACCCTTAAAACATTGCAATTTTGGATGCACTGAGGTGTGACATTCAAATGTCTTACTTGTCCAACATATTAGTTTCTACTCACCATTTCCCTCATATGACTGCCCATTTATTGTAATTTTTCCAATATCAATTCTAGTCTATATAGGCCATTGTTTTGTCTCTAATCCTTTGCATTTGGGCTTTTAATTTTATTAAGGGTTGACTATCAAATATCTTATTAGTTCTTGGCTCAATATTTCTTGAACTAGAGGCTTCCAACATTGGTATGATTACATCTATAATTTTTTATGCCATTTCTTCAGTCAACTCAACCTCCTATTTTTTAATTTTTTTTGCTCAACTACTCCATGTTCTGAATCTCTCAACCCTATTATTATCCAACACTTCACCTTTTATTCTTGCATTGTTCCCTAAGGTTTTATTTATACTCAAAATCATTGTTTGATTGGAATGGTCACACTCTAATGGGACAAGGAATATAATATTTGTCTATTTTAGCAGTTTAATTTATTTATTTTTAGTTGGGTAGTAAGGAATTTATATTGGTTCACCTCCCAATACATGTAGATACCAAACCTTTGTGAAGTCCAACCCCATTTGGACGTGGGAATTAGGTGGTAATATTGTTGGAATGTTTTGTGAACCCTCCATTAATTACATGTGGCTTTAATTTCTTCAACCATTCAAAAAAATTATGGTAGGGTGCATATTGTTATGTTTTCCCCTTCTAGGTAGAGGTAGCACTCTAGAAATTACATATGGTTAGTGTGTTAGGTAGGGTAAATGTTTCTTTTGCAGTTTGACATCATTAACATGAAAATGTAGATAAGGAGGGGTGGGTATCTGATTTCTTTGCTAGTTTCTTGACATTTTTTGCAATTATTCTTTAAGATGTTGACCATGTTTTCCACCGAATTGTAGATGGCCCCTTCTTCAACTATCCCATCAATAGCTTCCAACATGTTTAGTACATCATGATATGCATGAATGGAACTTGTTAAGCACATAGTGACAATAATTCAAGTCCACTTAATGTGCTCCTATTTAACTTGATTGATAGCTAAAAATTTTGAATTATTAGCATTTGATAGTCCTATAAAATTTCATATACATTCGACGAGTTCGCTTGTTTTGAGACACTAGCTCACAAGAGTGGAAACCTTGTTCCTCTTATGAGTTTGGCATTGATTTCAACATTTTCATCCAACCAATCTTACCCTTATGATATTAACTTACAATAAAATTTTCAACTCTTGTTTTAACCCTTCAAACATTGCAATTTTGGATGCACTTAGGTATGACATTCAAATGTATTACTTGTCCAAAATATTAGTTTCTACTCACCATTTGCCTCATATGATTACCCATTTCTTGTAATTTTCCCAATATCAATTCTAGTCTATATAGGCCATTGTTTTGTCTCTAATCCTTTTCATTTGGGCTTTTAATTTTATTAAGGGTTGACTATCAAATATTTTATTAGTTCTTGGCTCAATATTTCTTGAACTAGAGGTTTCCAACATTGGTATGATTACATCTATAATTTTTTATGCCATTTCTTCAATCAACTCAACCTCCTAATTCTGAATTTTCTTTGCTCAACTACTCCATGTTCTGAATCTCTCAACCCTATTATTATCCAACACTTCACCTTTTATTCTTGCATTATTCCCTAAGGTTTTAGTTATACTCAAACTCATTATTTAAGTGGAATGGTCACTCATGTGGTTGTCCATCCAATGTTATAGTTCATTAATGGTGTAGACTAAATGTAGTCGACTTTGGCTTCTAGGTTAGTCAGTTGGTCTTCATTCAATGTTTCCATTATTTCATTTATCAATTCATTGCTTCTTGTTGAGTTGCCTATTGATTCTCCTCGATAGTTATCCATTTGTTCAGCCTTTGATTATGATCTTCCCTTATCTTCAATGATGATTCTTATTTTCTATCACAACTTTATTTCCTTTGTTTATACCTTCTCTATCTTTGTATTTTCAATCCAATACTTGTTGAATTGCTACTACATTGCATCCATTATGCTTTTTCATTTATCCACAACCATCTAACATATTTTTTGTATATCTTACTTCTTTCTAGATGCAAAGGCTATGGATCAAAATTTAAACACCCATCTATTCTTTCCCAAAAGTTTAACTACCATATAACCTAGCTTTCAAAAGAAAACTCCCAACCAATGGCACCACAATGGTTTTCACCACCATAATTATTTATTTTCTTTCTATTTTTTCCAAGAATTTGTTTGTCGACAATCTATTTTTCAGATAGACTCGTGCTCAATGATGCCATAAGTGTTTTCAACATTGAGCCTTTTTTTCTTCTTTCTTCAATATTAGGGATGATACCTTTACAACTTGGCACCGCCAACTAATTTGTTCAAAAATTTCCATTGGAGTGTTCAAGGTAACACTAGTCCATTAGCCTTTACATCTTCAATTACATAAGGACCAAGCCAGGCTATTTACAGTTTTATTAACTTTCCCTAAATTCTTCTATCATGCAAGAGTACAATGTCTCCAATTCCAATTTCTTTCTTCCTTAGGTGTCTACCATGATGAGGTTTTTGTTGTTGTTTTCTAACTTCTTGATGATGGAGAGCTAAAATTATCTCTTATTCTAGCTGCTTGCTAAGTTGATACAGTTAATCCTCTTGGATTGGACTAAGTCAAATTTCAACAATTTGGCCACCAAGTTGACATCTACTCTAAAATTTGGTGGCACAATTTCCTCTTAACAGTAAAATAATTTAAATGGAGTTTGTCTAATTGACCTCTTATAGGTAGTTTTGTAAGCCTAAATAACAATAGGTACCTCATCATCCTAGTCATCCCTATTGAAATTACACATCTTAGTGATTCCATTAGATAAAGTTTTACTAACTTACTCCACTACTCCTTTAGCTTGACGGTGATAATGGGAACCCTTCATATGGTTGATCAAAAGTACCTCATGAGTATTTCTATAGTGTTACTTATAAATTACATCTCCTAATCACTTATTAAGGTAAGAAGAAAACCAAATTTGGTGATGATATGCTTAGCACACGTTCTTCTTCCTCTATCAAGGCCCAATGGTCCCACATAATCAATGGCCCAAATATCAAAGTTGATATTTGGGTTGATTGACTATATAGGTGTTTCAATTTTCTTAGTGGTTGGCATATCCTTTAACACTTATCACATTTATTCATTTTGTTCTACAATCTTGTTCAATGTGGGCCACTAGAGTCTAACTTGCAAGATATTTTTTATTGTAGTGTTTGCATGGTACTGGCCACCTATAGAACCATAATGTGCTTCATATATTATTGTCTTCCTTTCATATTTCTCCAAAACACACCTCCTAAGCACATCAACAACCCATTCTTACATATTCCTCTATCAACCAAGGCATATGGTGCAATTTTTGTGGCTAGTACTTTCATCTACTTTTCTAGTAACTTTTGTGGGGCATTGCCTTTCTATGACAATAAAGTTCTTTGGGAGAAAATTTGAATTTGGATAAATGGGCATCAAGAAGATCGTCATCATCCCTATAGGTTCCTCTCCAATCTCAACTCTTGATAAATGATTAGCTCCTATATTATATTTTTCGAGTCTAGTTATTATTTCAAACTCAAATTATTGGAATAATAGGATCCATTTGCAAATATAACATGTATGAATCAAATTATTAATGAAATTCTTCAATTCTTGGTGGTTTGTGCAAAAGACAAAAGGATTAACCAGTAAATAGTTCATAAATTTATGCAACCAAATATCATTACAAGACCTTTTCTTTTTATAGTAGAATAATACCTTTAAAATTGTAGAAATTAATAAAAATTTGCTACTACTAATGAAACCGAACTGAAATAAAGAGATTACAAATTTCCTCTACTATTTTTCGGAATGGAAATCACAATTTAGAAACACATGCAATGATATGCAACCATTAAAACACCACAAGGACATAATGAGTTACAAGGAAACCCAACTAGGGAAAACCCCTTCGTTGTTTTTCATTAATTAGATGAGAATGAGAAACTATTACAATGTATTGCTTTGAATCTGAAGCAGACCCTACACTGTAAACATGTTCTCATGTTGACTGTTCTGATCTGACTAACACTTAGCCAATTCAAGGCCCCAACTTCTCTTATTTCCTTGCGTAATCCTCGAGGAAATTAGCTCCAAAAAGATAGGAATTTTCTCCTATTTTCTTGTGCAATTCCCAAGGAATGATTCACCTGCTTAACTTCCAAGCCTATACACTCAACTAATACACAATTGATAATTACAATGAGCCTTTTCCTCCACTCCAGCTAGGAAATTTGAATTCCATGCATGTCTAGGCAATTTTTAGTTGATTGACTAGTTTAACTGAGAGATCACCGAGTTAACAACATTTCTACTACTCAATTGACCTTTAGCTTACTCAACTAGGTACTTGAGCATAGTTAACTGAGTCAAAATGAAAATAATTGATCTAGATTGCTAAATTTTAGCAATCACTACATGCGCAACTCTAATTCTAGCATATAACTTGAATTCACTGAGTAAACTAGTACACAAGGCCATGTCATACAAGTTAACAACAATCCAAGTCATCCTGCTAATGTGGAAAATCAAATTACTAAATTTGACTAAGGCACAAGTCAAATTTAGCCTTTCTTGCTACATTTCTAACACTCCCTCTTAGCAAGAAATGGATTTTGCACCACCCCTATCATGCACCTGTGGAATTCAAATTTTCCTCTTAACAATGCCTTTGTCAAGATATTTGCATCTTACTCCTCAATTGGAATGTAATGTAGCATCATAACTATCCTCTGCACACAATCCCGCAAGTGATGGTACTCGATATCAATATGCTTGGACCTGCATTGAAATATTGGATTCTCAGAGAGTTTGATACAACTCTGATTATCACAATAAATCACTGTCAGATCCATCTACTGACTAAAAATACCCACAAGTATTTTCCTCATCCCTATGGAATCACATGTTTCTTGACTTGCAGCCATGTATTCATCCTCTGTTGAGCTGAGTGCTACAAACCTTTGTTTCCCACTATACTAGGAAATAATTGTAGACCCAACACTGAATATAGCACCTGAAGCACTTTTCTTGTCTGATGGACTCCCTGCCCAATCTACATTAGTGAAGCCTTGGTGCCTCACTCCCTTTGTCCTCCTATACCATAACCCATACTCGATTGTGCCTATGAGGTACCTCAATACATGTTTTGTTGCCTTCCAATATAGCTTGGTATGATTCACCATGGTTTGACTCAATTGATTAACTACATAGCATATGTCGGTCCTTGTGTTCACAAGATACATCAAGGATGCCACAAGTTGTATATATATGGTAGCATCTATTGCCTCTCATGAAAAATCACTCTCCTTCCTCCAGTTTGTAACTAGAGGTGTGTCCATAGGCTTGCAGTTATCCATGTGAAATCTCTTAAGTTTAGATGAATACTTCCCCTGAATCACAAACAACTCACCATAACCATGCCATAATTCCAACCCAAGGAAATAATGCATCAATCCCGTGTCTTTCATATAACATTATCTCGCAAGGTCCTCCTTACAAGAGCAGATTAACTGCTCATCCAATGTAAGTATCAAGTCATCAACATGCAAAACCAATATAAGAAACTTTCCATCTACCACAATGTGATAGAGGTTGGCATCTGCTTCACTTTTGGTGAAGCTCGATCCACTAAGATATGTGTCGATCCGAGTGTACCAAGCTCAGGGTGCCTGTTTGAGACCATACAAGTCTCTCTTGATTATACACACATGTGTCTCCTTGTCATATGTCTCAAATCCCTCTGGCTACTCTATGTAAATTTCTTCCTCAACAACAACATTGGGAAAGGCGGTCTTCACATCCTTCTAGTGGATATTCCACCCCATCTATGCAACCAATGTTAGAATGGTTCTAATGGAGGAATATCTTGCCACTAGGGAAAAAATTTCCTTATCATCCACTCCCTCTACCTGAGAGAAGCCTTTGGTCACAAATCTTGTCTTGTACTTATCGATGCTCCCATCAGTTGCATGCTTCACTTTGTAGATCCATCTAGAACCAACCAATGACTTGTTATTTGGTCTCAACACCACCTCCTATACATTGTTCTTCATGATGGATTCATACTCCTCCACCATGGAATCAACCCACATTGGTTGAGAAACTACTTCCTCAAATGAAGAAGGCTTTGTCTCAATGAGTTGTGTCATGAGAGGCATATACCTAGTGTACCTGTCTAGTGACCTCATCTACCTGCGCTGAGATGTAGGAGCTCCCACATGCTCCCATCCATATTGTACCAATCTGACATCTTTTTTGGTTTTCTTCCTCCCCTCTCTAGAAGATTCTCATTGAGTGGGTGCTTCCACTTGGCCTATTGTCTACTCCAAAACCTCTTGAGGCTCTGCATGAGGCTCCTCCTCTTGTGGGATACTCAACTCTCACTCTACAGAGCATCTCATAGCCTTCTCCTCATCAAATTTTACATCTCTCCTCACTAATGTCACCCCGAGTGAGGGAAAATACACCCGATAATTATGTGGTGTCTATGTGTATCCTACAAGGGTTCCCATCTTAGCTATAGGCTCAAGTTTCTTCCTTCTATCCTTAGAGACATGAAAATACACAATAGCTCCAAAAATTCTAAAATGAGATACATCTAGCTTTCTCCTAGAGAAAGAGTCTTCAGGTGTGATCATGCCAAGTATTTTGGGAGGACTCTTGTTCTGCAAGTAAACTGTGGTGTTGCATGCTTCCGCCCATAGATGCAATGGAAGCCCCTGATCATGCAACATGGATCTTGTTGCTACCACTATGCTTTTTTTCTTCCTTTTAGCCACCCCATTTTGTTGTGGGTTATGGGGTGCTATCATTTCTCTTCTAATACCCTCTTTGACACAAAATTCCTTGAAGGTGTTAGAAACAAATTATCCTCCATTGTCACTTCTCAAGGATTTCAATTTCTCACTAGTCTCCTTTTCAACCAATGCTTTGAATTCAACAAATTTTGAGAAAAATTCATCCTTATTTTGCATGAAGAAGATCCAACATTTCCTAGAAAAGTCATCAACAAAAATAACATAATACATGTGTTTTGTTGTAGAGGTTGTAGAAAATGGTCCACATACATCAGAGTGGACTCACTCCAATATTTCTCTAGCTATGTTATGTCGGCCTTGGAAGGTGGATTTGACATATTTCCCTAGTGTGCACCCCCTTGCAGACATCACGTTGGTCAAGGGTGCATTTTGGGAGACCAGTGGTAATTTTTTGCATGATTTTTAAGGCTCCATGGTGTAAGTGTCCCATGTGCATGTGCCAGATTTCTCCAAAATCTCGACTTTGTGCATCTTCTGCCTTGCTACTAAGTGCAAAGCAAGCTTCCACCTCAAGTTTGTGGATATTCTTCACTCGAACCCTAATATGTTTTACCTGCCCAATAGCTACATGTCTTAGAAAGGTTTTCCCCTTATTGAAAGCAACATCATAGCCTTTATCCTCCAATATAGCTATAGAGTTCAAGTTCTTCTTTAGCCAAGGTTCATACATAACATATTTCAGATGAAGATGGGAGCCTGACTCCCTCTTAAAGGTTACGGTACCAATTCCTTTGGTATTGTACCACCCATCATCCCCAAGTTCTATGTGCATCTGGAGATCCTTCTCCTATAGGATACTAAAGAATTATTTGCATCTTTTCATATGAAACAAGGCACCTAAATCTCGATACCACACACTCCCCATTACATTTCTTGCCAAGCATGCAATCATGGTGAAGTCCAATTCGAATTTTCAGGCAATTGCTTCACCTCCTACTCCTCCTAAAGGCTTCTTGTTAGACTTCTTTTGCGGACACTTTGTTGCATAGTGCTCAAATTCATGGCAGTGAAAACATTTTATCTTGCTCCAGTCCTTCTTCTTGCGATTGTTTTGGTTTGTCTTTGGTTTTATTTGGGCCTTATTTCCCTTCCCAACCAAGGAAAAATTATCTTCCTCCTCATATTTTGATGTTACTCCATTTCTAGTGTTTCATCGAATTTCGTCCTACATCAAATTGGACCAAAGTATCTCCTAATTTGGTAATTTTTCCCTTCCATTTACAGAGTCCTGGTAGTTGTGCTAGGATTTTGGAAGGCCTGTGAGAGCTAGGCTCACTAGTTCTAAAGAGGGAATATTTTCTCCAACTCCTCCAAGTTCATCTCGGAACTGAGTGAACTAGAATGGTTTCTCCTTTCTACATGTATATGTTTTTGAGCTTGTCCCTCAATGCCAATTTTGTGGCATCACTGCTATTTTTGAATAACTCAATGAGGGTCTTCCTCATAACAAAGGGAGTCTCCTTGCCATGTAAATTCCAGACTATGTGATCTCTCACACCCTCTAGGTGGATTCTCCTAGCTTTTGCGATATCCTTCTTCCATTGTGCAAGTGCTTGTGCATTAGATGTTCCCGGTTGTGGAATTTCAGTTTTGGTGTACTTCAACACACCGCTATAATTAAGCATTGCTTCCATCATGTCCTTCCAAGCTATGAAATTTGAGGTTCCCTCAAGGGCATACTCCAATCTCAATCTGCTAAAATAAATTTTCCCAGACATAATAAAATTTCTTCACTGAATCAACAAATCGAAATCTCTGAAGGAGAAGCCCTTTTGACTGGTTTCTAGTGTGATCTCTACTCTAATACCATGTAGAAATTAATATAAAATTGCTACTACCGATGAAACTAAAATGAAATAAGAGATTAAAAAATTCCTCTACTATTCCACAAAATAAAAATCACAATTTAGAAACACACGCAATGATATGCAACCATTAAAACACCACAAGGACACAATGATTTACAGGGGAACCCAATTGGGAAAAACCCCTCTGCTTTTTTTCATTAACCATATGAGAATGAGAAACTATTACAATGTCTTGCTTTGAATATGAAGCAAAACCTGCACTGTAAATATGTTCTCATGTTGACTGTTCTTCTCTGATCAACGCTTAGCCAATTCAAGGCCCCAATTTGCTCCTATTTCCTTGTGCATTCTTGGAGGAAATTATCTCCTAAAATATAGGAATTTTTTCCTATTTGCTTGTGCAATTCCTAAGGAATGATTCACCTAATTAACTACCAAACATGTACACTCAACTAGTATACAATTGATAATTAAAATGTGCCTTTTCCTCCACTCCAACTAGGAAATTTGAATTCCATGCATGTTTGGGCTATTTTTAGCTGATTGGCTAGTTTAACTGAGAGATCACTAAGTTGACAACAATTCTACTACTCGACTGACATTCAAATGACTCAACTAGGTACTTGAGCTCAGTTAATCGAGTCAAACTAAAAATAATTGAACTAGATTGCTAAATTTTAGTAATCACTACATGCACAACCCTACTTCTAGCCTATAACTCAAATTTACTAAGCAAAATAGTAGACAAGGCCATGTCACACAAGTTAACTACAATCCAAGTCATCTTGCTGATGTGGAAAATCGAATTACTAGATTTGACTAAGCACAAGTCAAATTTATCCTTTCTTGCTACACTTCTAACAAAAATTTGTTAAGCTTCCAACTAACATATTAATTCAAGTAGTAAATGCCTTCTTCATTAGACAATTCCAATACAATTATGAATACTCTATTGGATGCATCGACATGTAGATGGAACTTTTTAGTCTAATCAAGGAATCTAAGGATTGAAGCTTTCAATAACTCTCTCTTTAGTGACTTGAAGGACTCATTGTAATATGCACTCCAAATGAATCCTACAAACTCTTCAATTGCTCATGTATAGGGAATACAATGTCTAAATAGTATCTAATAAATTTCTTGCATTAACCATTATATCGTATTAAAAAATGTATTGTTTTTGGATTCATAGGAATATTTTAAGTCTATCATGATCTTATTCTTAACCATGCTAACCTTAATTCTATCCTTACATTTAATGTGACCTAATAGTATGCTAATTGGAGTAGCTAATATGCATTTTCTTATATTAAAAAATAGTTTGATCTATTAACATATTTCAAGCAGCCTAAATCAATGTATGTGATTCTTAAGAAAACTAATAAGAGTCTACTTATCAAAGTAGACAACCACAATTTTGTAGATAAAGTCCTATTGTGATTCTAATATTATCCTCAAGAAGATAGCTAGATAATTTTTCTACCTAAAAGGCATCACTTTATAGGAAAACAACCCATACTCTATCACAAACATGGTCTTTTCTTGATCTTCTTTTGCAATTTACACTTGATTGTATCCATAAAACCATCAATGAATGAGTATCACTCATGGACCACTATGTCATTAATTATTTCATCTATAAATAGGTTTGGAAAGGGATTTGTGAGTGTTACTTTTTTTAGTCCCGTAAAGTTGACACATACCCTCATCTTTTGGGTGTCATGCTAATAGTATTGAACAACCATAGGCCTGGCCCATATAGACTTGTCCATTAGGTAAATGATTCTTGTTTCCAACATGTTTTTGATCTCCTTCTAAACAATTTCTTTGTATTCGATTTCCAATTTCTATGGTTTCTTCTTAATAAGATTGGCATTAGGGATAAGGTTGATTTTCATCTCACCCATTTCTTTGACTATATCCATCAAGGCTCTATAGTCCTAGGAAAATGCATCGTAATATTATTTCAAAAGGTTAACTGTCTCTATTGTATGTTTTTTAGACTAGTAGTATCCAATATTGGCCATTTTTAGTTCACCAACATTTTAAATGTCGAATTCTTTGACTTTGATTTTTTCATCCATCAGCTATGGCACCTTCAACCATCTAGATTTATTTCTCATCCCATTACCTCGTTATATGCAAGTGATAGTCGATTTTCTCTCCCTCTATTTTCTAGGTAACGTTTCTTGGTCACTTTTAATATAAACTTGACTTTTTTTTACACTTATGGATACTCTTTTATATACCCTCCATTCATAAACATCGTACACCATAATTCTAACCAACTTGTTTGCATTGTAATATCTCTTAGTGTCATTTGCATCATTTCCAATTTTTCATCTAGATTTTGTATCTCGATGAGCTCACCTTATCCTTGTCGGTTTCAATTATCTAAACTTTCTTGAGTGCTTCTTCACATGTTTTAATCTCATGCGTCCATAAAGGTGCCCTAATTTTATACAATAAATTGGAAACACAACATTACAATGGTAGATATTTATCATTAGTATAAGGGATTTGACTAAGTAGATCCTTGATTCTCTTATCATAGTCCCTTACAAACTCATTAGGATTTTTTTTAATTTCCTCAAGCATTTGAGCTACATGATCTTTAACATATTGAGCCTTGGAAAATGACAAAAAACCTTGCTTTATATCATTCTTTCTTATGTTATGGTTCTCAATAAATTTCATGAACCATGTGAATGCTCTTCTTTGAAATGCACTAGCAAATTGTGTCATTTGTATAGTTTCATTAGTGACATCCATGGCATCCTAGGTCTTCTTGTAGACAATTTGGTTCCTTGTTGGGTCCTCATCACCCACATATAGAGGGATATTTTCTAGATTTGCTATTATCCATGTTTTTTCTAGTGGAGTGTATCGACAATGGTGTTGATGGCATCTGATGCTTCTTATTCTCAACCAACAGATCTTGACTATTGTGATTTGAACTTCCAATTGATTGATCCCTACTTTTTAATGGGTCCCTACATATTTTTTCTTGATTTTAATGGTTAAAATATTTTTTCAAATAATTTTGGTAGTCCTAATCTTTATACGTGAAAATATCCCTTTGTGATCATTTTTATTTATCAACGAGACAGTCACAACCTTCAATTTATGATATTTTGTTTTCTTCAATTATCAAATTCAACCGAAGGGAGATCCCACAAAATCCTCAATTTGGATTAGCAAGTAATTTTCTCCTTCTTTGAGTATCAATCAAATTACCTTAATTTATGGCTTTTGGATCCATATCATATGCATGACTTCTTCTTCTTCTTCTTCTTCTTCTTCTTCTTCTTCTTCTTTTTAGCTAACTCCAAATTGATGTTAGATCGAGTTAAATATGTAAACATTGTCAAAAGGACTTCATTTATGTTGAGACTTTCCCTTCTTGTGTTTAGTGTTTTTAATGTCACGGGTCTTGACTCATCGACCTCCATGATTTCAACATTATCTGATAGTTGTAGGGCTCCTAAACTTGCTTCTACAATTTATATTTTCTTGTCCAAGATAGGAATCATTGCAATTTCTTCCCCTTCTACATCTAGTTTATTTTCATTTCTCAGCTCATATAGGGTTAGCATTCCATCGACCCAATGATCCACTAGATTAGTAGCTTCAAGAGCCATTGTGGATGCTTCCTTTTTGCACCTATTTAATGTTCAACACTAAAATCAAGTAGGACTAGCAGAATATCAACCTAACACTTTGTTTATAACACCCTGGGTTGACCCTTGATTTGTAGATATTTTTATTGGGTTGGTGAGTGAACATGTTTTGGGCCTATGTGTCCATGTATATGTGTGTGTGTGTGTGTTTTGGGGCCTACATGCCCATGTATGTAATGTTTTGAGGCCAAAGTGCTTGTGTGGTTTTAGGTTGGAAAGCCTATGTGCTAAAAGGGCTATAATGAACCTAGCAATATAATTAGGTAATCACATTGATAAAAATACATTGTTGTAAACCGAGTCATACAAGAGAGACGGGGAGCTATGACTCCACGACTAGGAAAGGGGGCTAAGGGATACGTGAAGTGGGATTAAGCTAAGGGGGATAAGCTAAATATTAGATTAAATCCTCAAGTCATCATGCACATGTTTTAATCCTAAATTTCCAAGGAAGGGGAATAAATCTCCAAGTGCAGGGAAAGAGTACCACTTGTCATTTTTTACACTTTTAGATATAAAATGGGATTCTAATGTATTTTCCATCTTACATTCTCATTTTAGCTAACAATGATCATAAGTGTACTCACTTTGGGAAGAGCCAAAGACCTTTGCTACAAAATTTACCCTATGGATCTTAGGTGGATCTAGGTGTGTACATTTCTCCAAGTTTCCTTGGAGAATTTTGGAGCCATACGATGATAGTTTCAATAGTGTGAAGCTTGGAGGGTGTTTAGATATTCTTGAGAATAGTTGGAACTCCTAGAGCCACAAGGATCTATGACTTCCTAGGCGACCTATGCTAGAGCCCTAGAAGGGCAGTGGCACAATCTAAGCAACTAGAAAAGTAGAGAAGGAGGTGCACCACCTTGAGTTATGCAGGTTGAAGGTGGATAAGAGATTGTAGGTTGGTGTTATTGTAGTTTGGTGCATTGGCCTATTCCTTGTTTTGTGTTGATTGCATGACCATAGTTGGGTTTCAAGTGGTCCCTTTACCTTGGTAGAGTAATAACCCTAGCTTGAAGGTGACCACTACTAAAAGTATTGGAGCAGTGTGGTCTATAGCTAAGTTGATTGTGTGAGGTTTGCAACTAGTTGGTGGCATTCTTAAAACATAACTATTCTTAACTATGTTTTATATGCTTTTGTTGTATTTATTGTTATAAATATATGCTAGTTATTAATTATATGTGGTTTTTCATTTTTATTATGATGTCATGGTCATAAGTATGTTATGTTTCATGGTAGAATGCATTAGGCCTACATGACAGAGCCTAATTAAGGTATAAAGGTGCCTTATTGGAAAAATTAGGCTTGGGTGAGTGACTAGGATGAATTACAAAGATGGTATTAGAGAGTTTATGTATTATATTATGGAATTGAAGCCCAATGTGCATAATTAGCTATGGTATTAGAGCATTACTAATCCAATTGAATATATTTTTTTTAAATTAGGGTATTGTAGTTGGTGTAGAGTAGTAATGTGCCCTAGTATATGGTTTAGGATGTATTATTGTTCCTTCCTTCTTCATGATCAATAAATGTCCATGGATTCTCTTAACTCATATCTTCTCCATTGTATTCTATCCCATTCAATTTACTGCAGGTCAACTCGGTGTTTGTACTCTTTCATTCTTCTTTAAGTTCTTTTTTTTTGTTTCTTCATCCAACATATATTCTCTTTGTCTCTTAGTCATTCCTTTATTTCTTCCACTCTCCAACATGCTTGTGTTTTCCTCTAGTCTCTTTCTTTTCAGAATGAATTAACTAAATATTTAGAAGGATCTCATAATTTGTTACCCTCCCTCCCCCCCCCAACACTAGCCACAAGTTTACTCTTGGTTGATGAGGGTCACCAAATCAATAAACAAAGTTACTGACTAAATGAGAATTGTGAACCCAAAACGAGAACTTTAGCCAAAAAACATGAAAAAACAACTCGATGAAAATTGTCGATGTTGGAACAACGTTTTTTTTTTTTGCGGGGGGGTGTTTCGGGGAATTAACACCCTAGAGGTTGGTTGGGATTCAACCTCCACAGAGCAGGGGCGTACTACTTAACAGAGACTCACACGATCATGCACGTTCATAAAAACTAAATAGAGCAGAATGAGAGGTTTACCCGTTGGTCCTACGTTTGAAGTAGATCCACGTGG
Source organism: Pinus albicaulis (assembly GCA_034641835.2). Taxonomy (NCBI): domain Eukaryota; kingdom Viridiplantae; phylum Streptophyta; class Pinopsida; order Pinales; family Pinaceae; genus Pinus; species Pinus albicaulis. The sequence goes on from CM076572.1 coordinate 543,356,596, forward strand.
AGTTCAAACTCCCTGCAACCGTCCTTCCTCCTTAACCTCTGACATACAAGAAGAAACCAGCACAAAGGACAAGTTGTACAGCATATATCTACTCTAAATGTCAGTGAGATTCATATAAAACATTAAATAAATCATAATGAATGCTCGTATAACAAATATTCTCATACATAAAAGCATACACTAACACGTTTATTTCGGGAACAGCATGATACTTCTGTATTATAAATAGCACGTACAAAAGTAATCAAGTGGAGAGATCACCTGATCCTTCCAAGGCCTTCGCAGACCGTCGTCCGGATCCGTCCAGCCCTTGCCTCGCTAAGACTCCTTCCAAACTGGTGCATACGAGATAACATATAAGGGATGTGTATCTCAAGGAAACAAGGGTTTCCTACAATGAACTGGGAAAGTGCAGGAGGCACGGGGAATCAGACTTGGATAGGGAATACCAACAGAGTATAATAATAATAATTCTCTCTCTCCCTTAGGCCATACACATGAGGGCTTTTTATAGTCCCTCCAAGTAGTTTCAGCAGTTGGAAACAGTTGGCCACGGGCTGGGGTGGTTGAACTACCTGAGTAACCATCAACCCAGCGCGAAATTAGGGATTTTTATATATTTTTTAATCATTAAAATGGCATACGCGGAAAAGTCTAGCTGTACTCACGTATACACGCGGAAAAACACGGGCATAGTCGCGTATGGAGGATTTTCCACTGTTTTTAAGTGAATTTGTCCAAGTCTGTAGGAATGGGTGCCCAAAAAACCATAAAGCAACCATGAATCATGTCAAAGTGAGAAATGATGCTATAACAGATGCCCCCTAATATATGAGGTCAGAAGGGGTACATGATGGCCGAAATGTATTATGCACATGGAAAGAACTTCGCAAGGACAAGAGAGGACTTCACCAGATTTCAGCCTGCCAAAAACCAATGAAAGAAACCAGAGAGTCAACTCATGCTGAGGCGGGCATACCCATGCTCAGTCAAAAATACATCATATGGAAAGTACTGAAATAGATCCAACATGTATACAAGTATAGCTAAACTGTAAGTACACAATGAATCATCTGAGCATGGCCCGGAAATACAAGTCGGAATCAATGTCCAAGTATCACATATAAAAAGCTGATCAAAGATGGTGCAACTGGATGTCTGATCAAATAAGTAACTGAATCTCCAAGTACCGGATCATAAGAGGTGGATCACACGGTACAATCACGCAACTCGGGGACCAACATATAAGATGCTGTTGTGCTGAACTGCAACATATAAGGGTGGACGGCATCACTGGCAGATACTGAAAGGACTGTCAAAAGTGAACATGAATGCGTACAACTTGAGGTCTTCACCAGTCACTATGGCACAATTCTACACAATGGGAATAATGAGGTGATCGACCATGTGAGAAATCGTTGGATTATGAGACATTGATGTATTCCGTTAACCAACGCGAGACAACCCACCGATAATGATAATGAGTGTCAAGGTGCCCCAGTACAATCTGACAAGTGCGAATGAATGAGTTGAAGTCGAACACTTGAAAGAATCTACCAATCAGGAGGCAATGATGAATCCCCATTGTCGATAGCGAAGAGTCTGCCACTGATGACTGCAAACCCTAAGGTACTGACAAAAGACTCTAGACCTTATTCCCAGAGCAATGAGTCGGAGTCGATGGGAAAAGATTTGCTGGAAGGAAGGCATTAAGGCATCCCACACCAGTCCAGCGCGAGTGTAACCCGCAGGCCAAGATTTGGAAGGAATCGGATGAAGTAGAGTGACGGAACCAAAACCGAAGTACGTTTCCGACGTGCACAAGATGAAGCTAGCGCACGGAAGAAACCCTCTGAACCAACCAATAATGAAAGCTGACACAGAGGCGAGAAATCCACCGATAGAGTCAAATGGAAATCAAGGTACTGCACGAATCCCAAGTGTGATAATGTGTGCTGACGTCGAACACAGGGGAAACCACTCAGTCAAAGACCCATGATGATGATCAAATGCTGAGCACGAGGTCACCTATCGATGATGGAAATAGGCCCAAGGTGCGGCTCTAGGCTTGCTCTCAGAGCAATGTGTCGTAGTCGATAAGAGACAACCGCTAGGCAAAAGTCAATAGGGGATCTTCCCAAACCAACCGAAGCAGCAGAAGACAAAACATACGATGTGATAGAACAAATAGAACATGATACGGACGAGACCGGGAAGGCCGATTGAATAATGAGTCCAAGAGACACCGCAGAATGGGCCGACTCGGGCTAGACTTCCCTTGAACAAAGCAAAACTGTGAGCTCCATAAGCGGTAAAAAGTGACAGCTGTATAAGTCTGTTATCAGGAGGCAAAACAAACTCTCCACATATGATTGGAAGAGATAACCAGCAGGGGGAGGAGTGAAACATGGTAAAGGCTGAACCTAGGTCAAAACTAAAACCATCCCAAATGAAGGAAATATATATAAGTATATGTGCTTTGTTCAAGGGCAACAAAACTGACTCTGTACTGCCATCAAAATAATGAAGATACATCCCGTTCCCGCTCTTTTTGTTATATTTGATTTTTTTGTCTTTTTCATATAATAAGCCTGAAAAAGAATAAAAGAATGCTATGGTACAATGGACAAAATGAGTATCAAGAAATCAGATGCACTAGTTCGTGGGATTGGAAAAATCCTATGCTCAATGCAAGGTGGCGAAAACTGGTCAGTGATACTCAGAGGAACGTTCCATCCATGGGTAAAAAGGTGTCAAGTCGTGATAGCTAAGTGCATGCAATGGTTAACTTGTACAGAGAGTCAAGGTCAAAAGTTGGCTTAAACATCGAGTCCAAATGAAGCCGGCTAAAGGCCAGGATAAACAAGCAGCCAATATGCAATGCAGTAATACAACTTAACGACACCGGGGAGCCTCTAGGGTATAAACGAGAAAAATGATAAGTGATGAAGAAGAAGAATGAAGCTTCAACACGAAGACATGGGGACTAAAGAGGACGCCCGAGCTTACATAAAGTGCAGCATGGGCGACAACTACTAGCGAGGAACTAACTAAGAAGCCCATGTAAAGGAAGGCTCTACCACCAAGTCATGATTTATAAATCGGCGAGTGAAATGGGTTAAGTATTCATGATGAGATGGGATCGACCCTATGGCAAGTGATCAGAATTGAGGCTAGAATGCAGAATGCAATGAAAAGTGGATTCCCTAACCTATATGCCAGTGAAGATCATATACCTGTCGTGACGAGTCGGAAATTATGGATCAAAACCCGGGAAAAATCTCAAAATCGTCAAAATGTACCTGAAAACATACCAAACTGGGCACTTCCAAGCAATCGAGTTATATAGCATAAGATAGATCGAAAAAATAAGCATAAGAAATTTTTTGTGAAAATTTTCAATTTTTAGCCATAAATACACAAATTACCTCTCATTTGGTTCATTATTGCATAGCTGATTTGGAAAAAGAGCTCTGGAGCTCAAAAACTTCTTTCGTCAAATCAGGAACAACCAACCGTCGGAATTAAGCGAAACTTCAGGTAGGCTCCTTAATCATCCTGTTTATTCATTTTGTCTGTTTGAAAATTAAAATTAAGTGATTTTTTGCTTAGAAACACTTGCTAAAAATTGCGTATCTGCGCATACGCGGGTTTAATGAAGGAAACCCGCTTATACACACGACTGTGTACAGGGAAAACTGCGTATGCGCAGGGCCGTACCTAAAAAAGCGTGGCTAATGCAAATTTTGTTGAAATTTCTCAGGATGACCATCTCATGGAGGGAACGTGAGCATAGCGCAATAGACCAAGAGGTCATGTAGGACCGCGCATCACAAAACATCCTCCGAAATTGCGGATTGTTGAAATTCTTTAAAATGCCCAATATGAAAAGTAATGTGCGATTGCTAGAAATGCTCATAAATTACTGGGAACCAGATCAGGATTGCTTCATAATTGATTAGATGCCACTACGCATAGAAGTGGAGGATATATATTTCATCACTGGACTCTCCAGGAGGGGAGAGTAGACCTTCAATTTGAACCCTAAGGAGGGTTAGCAGAGAAGATTATGTCCGGCTATATTGCGAAAGAAAATTCCAGAGTTGGAACGCAGTTGCAATTAGAGATGTCAGGGTTTGCACATGAAGACCTCCCTTTTCACCATCAGTGGCGGGATACGCACTCACTACATCGGGCGTCCGGGACGCATATGAGTATAGTTTGTAGAGTGTTTGATTCCGTCTCACGATTGGTGCACGACCACATCGGAGACATGAACAACACAGTCTCACAGCCTCATTAGCCAGTAAAGCTCAACATTTGGCATAGGTACCATTCCCGACAACATTCTTCTTTGGAGGTTCATCTTTGCATTCTTTGGAGACCAGAGTCCATCTAGACTATCAGCTGACCATGGGGATAGAATGCCGTTAGGCAGACACACCTGATGAAAGGGCTGGGGTGATGAGCCTTCTATTACTGGGACGATGAGTTCTTCCTGTGGTGGGGAGAACAGATCATCGCAGTGGACGACTATCCCTATGCTGGGATGGACTTCCGAGGAGATCCAGATCTAGTACTTCCACCCGACGCAGCATGGGGAGCAGTCGGTAAGTTTTTTGCAAAAAATTTTGACTTATATGATTTTTTGGATTTTTTCAATTATGTATGAAAAAATGAGAAACAAACATGTTTTTGATTGGATTCATAATGACTGACAATTAAAAATGATCATGTTTCAGATGTTGGACCAGTTCGTCCTGAGGGCCTACCGCGCCACAAGCGCCGCAGAGGTGAGGCAGAGACAATGGATTCCGACAGGACTCTCCAGGCCGTGCAGAGAAACTTGGAGGGACTGACCCGCCAAATCCCTATGGCTACCGTGGAGGACTTGCCGGAAGCCGTCCAGAGACGGGTTGTAGGAGTACCCCGGGACTGGGTTAGACTATTCCGTCGTGTGGCCACTGCAGTTATGTTCTATAGGAACACCACTTCTGGGCAGGGTCCTCAGGAGTAGACATATTTTATATATTGGATGACTGTATATTTTTTGAGACTGAACATGATGGGGCATAAGCCCAAGTTTTGTACGAGATTATGGATCCAAATTTTGTAAAGTTTTTTGACACTCTGATGATATATATACAACGATGTTTGATGTGATCTGATAAATGTATCAAATGTATGATGTTTATGATGGTGAAAATTATTGTATTGAATGATTAATATTCCAATCTAAAGCTTGATTAGCTAATGAGTCAGCGAACCAATTATCAGCTCGAGGAATATGAATGAATGTTAAAAATTGAAATGACCTTTGTAACAAACGTACTCTCAAGAACAATCGTAATAAAAAAGGATCTCGTACCCGATAAGTGTTGTTCAACTGCGACACCACCAGCTGGGAGTCCAAGAAAACTACTAACGAATCAACACCCAAAGATATTGCCTCCGAGAGTAGATGAATGACTGCAGTGTATTCTGCTATATTATTGGAAGCAGGACCAATGCAGACCGCTCTTGATACCAACAGCTGACCGGAAGGATAATGAAGGACCCAAGCCGCGGAAGCTAAGTTCCGGGTGTGTCTACTAGCACCATCGGCAAAACCAAAATGACTCATGACATCCAACACAACCTGCCAAAGCAGATCAAAAAACATCACCACCTCATCAAAAATCGAAAATCAATCAGATATGTACAAAGAAAAAAACTACTATATACAAAAGCAACATGCCAGGCCGAAGCCTAGGCATAATACTTCTTCAAATAGAGCCCATTTCGGGGCTCCGGCAACTCGTTCCCTTCGAAATCAACCAAGGTATAAGCTCCTTTCTTAAGGACTTTTTTAACGATATAGGGGCCATACCACATCGACTTAAACTTTCCTGCCCCCAAGGCATCTTTTTCTTGGGCATAGACCAAAACAAGGTCACCTTCAGAAAAGACCCTAGGCTTAACCGCCTTATCGTACTGAACCTTTACTCGGTTTTTATGTGCTTCATTCAACGTGGCGGCATCTCGACGCTGCTCATCAAGATGTTCCAGATGAAGAAGCCGCTCTGCCAGACTAGAAGTGTCAGGAAGAAGCTAAACAGCTAATTTAAGGGAAGGAATCTCGCATTCAATGGGAAATACGGATTCCACCCCGTGGACTAACTGAAACGGAGTAAAGCCAGTTGCAGTTTTAACTGACATCCTGTATGCCCAAAGTGCAGGATATAGCATAATATGCCAGTTGGATCTATGTTTATCAATTTTCCTTTGAAGAATTGTCTTCAAGGATTTATTCATGGCTTCCACTTGCCCATTGGCCTGAGGATAATATGGAGATGAATGCTCCTGCCGGAAACCCAATTTGAGAGCCAACTCAGCCATCATACTATTCTGAAAGTGACTGCCATGGTCAGTGACAATCTCTCTAGGTATACCGAAACGAGCGATGACTTGGTTGAAGAAGAAAAGAGCTGCAATCTCACCATCGTTCCCAAAAGTAGGCATAGCTTCGACCCACTTCGTAAAGTAGTCTACTGCTACGATAATGTACTTGTGACCTTTTGCCGAAGGCGGGTTACAAGTAGTATAATCCATACCCCACTTTGTAAAGGGTCCGACAGTAACGACTGGAAAAAGCGGAGCTGGATGAGCGCGCATTTTTCGAGTATACACCTGACAAGGATGACACTTCTTAACCGATTCAATACAATCTTTGAACATCGAGGGCCAGAAGTAGCCAGCACGCAAAATATTTTGGGCTGTAGCAAGCCCTGATAAATGACCCCCACAAGCTCCACTGTGAGAATCATTGAGCACAGCCTCAGCTTCTTCGAAAGTTAAGCAGCGTCTTAGGATTGAATCAACCCCTCGACGGTACAAAGCGTCACCAATAATCAGATAATTCTTGGCTAAGTGACGCAGCTTACGACGCTCATCTTTCGAAAAAGAAGAGGGAAACTTCGCAGTCTGGAGATACACAATGATATCCCCATACCAAGGATCTTGTGGAGAGATTAGAAACAAGTGTTCGTCCGGAAAGGACTCATCATAGATAATCTCCTCTCCACAAGGCAACTCGGAGATCGATTCCGCAAAGACTAATGACTTCTTGGATTTGGCAGACATGAACTCTAGATCGAATTCCTGTAATATCACAATCCATCTATTATATTTGCCCCCAATCACTCGCCTGCTGAGGACAAACTGAAATGGATTGGCGGCTGCCAAGACATAAGTTTTGCGAAGAATAATGTAATGCCAGAGTCGCTGCACAGCATGGACTGCTACTAAGGCTAATTTTTCTATCGGGGCGTATCACAGTTCAGGTCCTACCAGTCCTCGACTAAGGTAGTAAATAACATGCTCAGCAAGAGCATCATCCTCCTGAACCAGAACCATACTGATGGTAGATTCTGCTGTAGCTAGATACAAAAGAAAATCTCTGCTATAATCGGGTGGACTTAGTAAAGGAGCAGAGGTCAATGCCTTTTTCAAGGCATCGAACGAGCATTGAGCGTAGTCGTCCCAAAGAAAAGGAACTCCTTTCTTCAACAGTCTCATATATCCCTTTGTAATCTCAGCATAGTTGACGATAAACCTCTGAAGAAAATTAGACTTACCTTGGAGACTTTGAAGCTGACGGTTTGAAGACGGGGGAGGCAACCGAAGTATTGCCTCAACCTTGAAGGGATCTACCCTTATCCCTTCCCTAGACACAATAAATCCCAACATTCGACCGGATGTAACCGCGAAAACGCACTTGTTCGGATTCAATCGAATTTTATAAAAACAACATCTTTCAAATATTTGCTGGAGGTGACCAGGATGATCCATCCTCTTTCGAGAATGAGCAGCTAGATCATCTAAGTATGCCTCGATAATCTTCTTGATGTCGTGGAAGGCGTAAGACATGGCCCGCTGGAAGGTAGCTCCAGCATTTTTAAGACCAAAAGGCATTTTCTTATATGCAAACGTACCCCAGGGACAAATAAATGCGGTCTTATGTTGATCTTCTGGACGGATAGTAATTTGATTATAACCCGAGAAACCGTCCATGAAGGAGAAAATCTCGTTACCGGCACACTCGTCAATAATCTGATCAATGAAGGGTGTGGGGTAATTATCTTTAGGACACGCCTTATTCAGGTCTCTGAAATCGATGCATACTCGAATTGTTCCTTGCTTTTTATCAACAGGAACGGGATTTGAAACCCATTCAGTTAGAGGAACTGGGAAAATGAATCCCGCCTTAAGCAGCTTTTCAACTTCAGCTTTGATAGCTGCTGCCTTCCTAGGATTAACCGGACGAAGTTTTTTCCTGACCGGCTTAGCGTTTTCATACGTCTTGATCTCATGCTGGACGATAGATGGGTCTATGCCAAGCATTTCCTCATAAGACCAAGCAAAAACATCCCTATACTCTTTGAAGAGCTCGGTATAGATTTGAACCTCTTCATGGGAACATTCAGCTCCAATGAAAACGTTCTCGATAATGTTGGGATTCCTGGAGATGTTCACCGGGATAGTAGGAGAGATCACGGCCATGTTCCCTTCAGCATAAACCTGTGCTGGTGCTAAGGGGCTCAAGACTGGGTGAACAGGTCCAGGAGACTGAGGACTTGGAAAACTTGTTTCGACTTCGCTCAAGTCAGGTAGGAAGTAAGACCGATGATGCAAGTCATCCCACGGTCTATCTATACATGTCATCGCTTCCAGGATGGCCTCTTCAGATGGAAGAGTGGTATCTAGACAATCCTGGGCAGAAGAAGAAGTAAGCGTCCAAGCCGGAGCCACATCACCATCCAACTATTCCGGTGAAAGAGGAGCTGGATCAGATTATGCAGTGTCAACAATAGACTGATATGCAATCTCAGCTGTAGAAATCGGGAATGCCATTCCACCCACTTGCCCTTCCTCCAATGTGGCTGTTGGGGAAGGTAAGGTCCAAGGGTCCGAAAAATAATGAGTTCGAAAGAACTCTCTTCGAAGAGGAGCCTTGGAGGATGAAATAGCATTAATAGACACCTTAGGAGGAGGAAGATCGAAAGAACCCATCAGGGAAGAATACATTCCAACTCCTAGATTCTCAACAGGCGCCTTGGTATTATCCATCTTAGGAACAGATGAGTCAGAAGGCGCATCCAGGTCTACAGGAGGACATTCCAGTTGATCCACTGTAACAATCCTCCCTTCGTGGGGGAAACATACAATTCGAAATAGTGAGGATGCAATAGCATCCATCTCATATATCCAGTTTCTCCCCAACAGAAGGTTGTAGTCCAAGGCTGCATCTACTACCTCAACTTCTATGTTAACGGTTTTTCCCCCAACACAGATGGGCAAAGCCGGGACAATACCATGGGGTCTGTGAGAATGACCATCGAATGCAGTAAGAACAGTGCTAGATGGAACAGCTTTGGGAGATCCAAGTGTCTTCCAACATGCGAGAGACATCACGCAAGTAGAAGCACCCTCATCGACCACCGTTCGAAAGATATTGGTCTTTCGATACGACGATTTAATGTGAAAAGCCATGTGATGAGGAAGTCTCTTCTTAAAATTAGTCATATCGAAAGTAATCAGAAGAGAATTTTTCGGATCAACAGCCCCAATGGCAGTGAGCAAAGCACTGCGCTGAGCCGGACAAGACTGGAGTACCTCTAAAGCTGACATAGCACAAGGACTCTGCGCCAGATCTTCTACAATCGAGTAGTTCTGGGCAGCTCTCGCGTTCGGATTAATCGTTGACCGCTTAGAAGATGCTTTTGGCATCCAAGGCATAGACTCAACAGTTGGCTTCGTGATGTGAAGCGGCTCAGTAGCATCAGGAACTTCCTTAGCTTTCGAAGATTCCTCTCCGCCATAATCACGGGATCTCGTAGCGACATCCACGTGAGCACTCATCATAAAGATGTTCGATGGAATTTCCCCTTCTTGGGTACCTCCAGAGGAAGCCCCAGGATTTTGGTTCGCGCCAACAACTAATTGCTGCCCTTGAGGAAAAGGGTTTGTTAGCACAGCCCACAGCACGGGAACTAGAAGAACCACTAACTTTGCGATAACGGTATTTGAAGCATCTGAATTTTCGGGCAAAGGTGTGTGAGATGGTCTCCGGCCACAACTTGCATGGAAACTTCACTTTCTTTTCATCCTTTTGACCCTCACCAACATGCTCGTTGGTTTTATTCGCATTACCCTTCCCATTCTTGCCCTTTTTCTTATTATTTCGTCCCTTCTTCTTCCCTTCAGATTGTTGATTTCCTTTGGGATCGAGAAGGACCCCTTGCACAATGGACAAGGACTGGGAAGGTGATGAATCAGCAGGCACAGCCTGACCAGAAGGAGCGGATTGTAAAGACAACTGCTGCAATTGAGAAAGCAGGCTGGCTGCACTACTATTGACCGATCCGACAAGCCCGTCACCATGCGGACCAGGTTTGGGTTTCGATAAATCCAACTTGGAGCGAGGAGCATTGGGAAAATACTTATAAAGTACCCCAGACTGAGAATAGATCAATTCTAACTGCTGGGCCCTGAAGATGGCCTGCTCCTCAGAAAATACCCCAGATAAGGATACATCTTTCGAAATATCTGACTGCAGTGATTTCAGAAACCACTCGAGAAGGAACTCACCTGGAATATGGGCTTTGATAAGCCTCTTCCTTCTCCTCCATTCCTGAATGTGATCAAAAATGTGAGTTGCCTCATCCTGCTTAAAATTAGCCAGGAGTTCGGTCCCAGCCTCATATCTGATAGGAAACTGAAAATGGTTAAGAAATGTGACAGCCAGTTCTCCAAATGTGGCGAAACTGCCCCCAGTGAGCTCTATATACCATTTGGCAGCATTCCCAGTTAGGGTGCGTTGAAATAATCTCAACCTAATCGAGTCATCGATCAGGGAGTTCGATGAGCACCATAAGTGGAAAGTGGTGATGTGGTCTGCCGGGTCTTCACCATTCTTACCTTCAAACTTAGGAATGTCTGAAGGAAGTTTGGTTGGAACCGGAGGCCATCCCGGACTGTACCGAATCGGGTCATTAGTTAACTTCGACAAGTCTGGCAAGTTTAACGTTGCCATAAATGGTAATCGAGGCGGAGCCTGAGAATTCCATCCTTGATGGGATGGATTTCCAACATTCTAAAAAGAATAGCCTGGATTTGATGAGGCACCAGGCTGCCAGAAAGGACTCGTAGAAAATGGAGAAGAACCTCCTCCCCACGCCGAGTTACCAAAACCCAGACTAGTTCCCCCCGCTGAGGTATTGACTGAAGAGGAAAGCCCCTGGTAGGGGTTCCATGCATTAGACAGAGGAGAAAAAGACTGATAAGCACTCGAAGAAGGGAAAGAAGCATTCCCTTGATGACCCGCGAAGAGCTGATTCCCTGCCCCAGACGTTGTAAACACAGGATTCCATCCCGTAAAAGTAGTCGAACTTTTCCCCCCAGACCAAGGGTTAAAACTCTGGGTCTGGGACGTAAAAGGAAATGACCCTAAAGAAGGATTGGAACTGGGAATATTCCCAGTCCCAAAGGGGAAACCCTGAAACGAAGCTGATCCACTAGCCATGTTAGACATGGGTGTAGACCCAGCTGCACCGGCGGAAAAGGAAAAAGAGGGATTTCCACTAATGGACATCCCTGAACAGAAGGGACCAGAATGAGAAGCATATGCTTGGGTGAACCCAGAGCCAAACATAGCAGTGCTAGAAGCAATCGAAGATAGAGCAAGAGTGCCCCCTGCTTCAACAGAAACAGGGGTCTGAATGCCTGCAGCACTCACGGTAGAAGCCGCGTTCCCAGTTGTGGCCATCGAAAGATAAGAATGATATGGAAGATCCGGCGGTCTCTCAGACTCCGGTCCGATGTACTGAATAACAAACGGATGATCAGGAGGAAGAGGAGATGGACCTGTAGCTGGAGGCTCAGGTATATCTTCTATCTGAAAGTCTTCTTCCTGAGGAAACAACACTCGCGAGGTGAGCGGAACGCTCCTCTCGGAACCGACACCGGAATCAGCTATGAAACCTTCAGACCTTGGTGGAGGATCTCTCTCCACAGCGTCAGAATCCACAGGGTGGTAACCACCTGCTAAATTGCTCCTATGCCTTCTCGAAGAAGGCTCTGCACTCTCGGGAGATAAACCCCGGATTCTCCTCGAACGTCGAGGTGCTTGATCAGCCACTTTTATAAATTTATTAAATTAGACTCCAAAAAAGTGAAAAGCTAGGCAAGCTAGGAGCAAAGAGCACTCACTAAAAATAAAAATCCCTGAGCAACAGCAAGCAAACAGCCTCCAAGTATTTCCGCTCCGGGTGATGAGGACCGGACACCAAAATACAGGAAAGCGAAGTATAGGGCCTTCTGAAAGCAGTCTGGGATGATTAGGGCCCAGAACAACTAGCGAAGGTATCAGAAACAGTTACGCCGACCTCCTAACGACAACCTTTGCCAGCTCAAGCACCCAAGCTTCGCAAGGGCACCCCCCAGAAGTACTGCTGAAAGTGATGCGACGTCTGCCTCAGGTACCACGGGTATTCCCCCCCGCAGTCACCTGTGTGGAACCTAGGAGAGGCAACTATGGACACCAATCCGTATCAGAAGCTGGGCGGAACGGTCTTGAGGTCAGATTCAGCCAATCGGAGAGGGGGTATCCCTCTTCTCAGCCTTCACTTCCCCTCGCGCTTGACTCTCGGATGAGAGCTTTCCCGATCCACCTAACGGTGTTGGATTTCGCTCAATTAATCAACTTCTATGTTTGTTTGAGCGGCCTTGGAGAGTTAACTCTCCACTCACCTATTCCAAGGCCCTACAACCTAGCTAGTTGGTGATTGACACTTAGTAAAACTTGCTAGTTGATTTTAGATTAAATCGCTTATTTTAAGGGATGTTGTATTAAGTCACAAGGATATGGAGATGAAACCAATGGTGTTTTGACGCAAAAGAAATTAATAAAAACTTAACTACATGCACATGCAGTTCTTTGTCTTTCGATGAAGAGCAATTTCTATACAGGTTCTACGAGACTAAAAAATGTATTTTTCTTTTCGAATTGCAAACTCACACTCACAAAAACTAAGAAGCTAACTAAATGATTCAATGCACCTAATGCAAATCACTACAAGCATGTAAATCCTAAGATGCAAAAAATCTCTTAAAACAGAGTGAAATTTCCCAAAAAGCTCCTTCAGTTTTAACTCATCTTTTGTTGTCCAGAAAGCTAATTCTTGAAAACAAGAACTCTTAGTATAAGACACCAAAAACACTTAACAACAAGAAGAAGAAATCAAATGACAACCCCTCCTCGAAATCAAGGCGAAAACTAGGAGCAAGAAACTTCACAAAAGCTCCAAAAGATATAGCCAAACGAAAATGAAAATGCAACAACAAAAACAAAAACAAGAGACAATGTTTTTTGAGTTTTTGAAATGCAAAAACAAAAAGCAAAACAAATGTTTTTTGGGCTTTTTAGTTTTATAAAACAAGAGCTCAAAAAGACCAAGCACAACTATCAAAATCCAAGCCAAAACGAGACCGAATTTCAAGCACAAACTTCAACAATGCCCCCAAACCTTATAAGGCCAACAATAGCAAGATCAATAAGAGCAACAGAAGACCAAAAACTCAGCCAATCAGCCCAGACAAATAGTGCAAACTCGCTGCAACAAAAGACTCCAAAGAAGCAAGAAAAGTTCTTCGAAAATTGCAACAAAACCCTAGCCTATGGAACTCAAGAAAACCAATCGAAAACGAAGCAAAAATTGCAATGCAAAACACAACATAAAGATAGGAGCGAGTCAGTGAGCAGAAGCTCTCTGTTATGATAAAGCAGAACAGCCAAGAATGCTTAGAAAGCGATCTTGGAACTCAATCCAGGAGTGCCAGCACCAACAACAAAACTTTTTCCAAAAGACTAGTTTCCACTCAAACGAAAGAGAGAAAAGACATGAAACCACTTCCTTCACACTCCAGTAAGTACAGAGACTCTGCAGACACAGGCCTCCATAGCCAGAAAGGACCAAAAACTCCAGAATCCTAAAAATTCAAAATCTGCCTAGGTATACGCGGCTTCACAGCTGTGCAACCAGAGTGTATACGCGTCTGTTATAAGGGAAACTCGCGTATACGCGGTTTCCTTCAGAAAAACTCGCGTGTATATGCGACTGTGTGCAAACGAAGAAGCGTATGCAAAGGTAAATATTGAAAAAAAACAAAAGAACAAGCCTGGAAAAGATACCAAGACTTCAGACTGACTGCAAAAAAACAAACTGGACTGCAAATGACAGATAAAACTGTAGGCAACCTACCAAACAGCTGAAACAACCCAACAGGAGAATCACAAGAATGTGATCCCCATTGGAGTCGCCAGTTCTGTTTCGGAGAATTAACACCCTAGAGGTTGGTTGGGATACAACCTCCACAGAGCAGGGGCATACTACTTAACAGAGACTCACACAATCATGCACGTTCAGAAAAACTAAATAGATCAGAATGAGATATTTACCCGTTGGTCCTACGTTTGAAGTAGATCCACGTGGGGTCCAAACCCCCAGCAACCGTCCTTCCTCCTTAACCTGAAATACAAGAAGAAACCAGCACAAAGGATAAGTTGTACAGCATATATCTACTCTAAATGTCAGCGAGATTCATATAAAACATTAAATAAATCATAATGAAGGCTTGTATAACAAATATTCTCATACATAAAAGCATACACTAACACATTTATTTCGGGAACAGCATGATACTTCTGTATTATAAATAGTACGTACAAAAGTAATCAAGTGGAGAGATCACCTGATCCTTCCAAGGCCTTCGCAGACCGTCGTCCGGATCCGTCCAGCCCTTGCCTCACTAAGACTCCTTCCAAAATGGTGCATACGAGATAACATATAAAGGGATGTGTATCTCAAGGAAACAAGGGTTTCCTACAATGAACTGGGAAAGTGCAGGAGGCACGGGGAATCAGACTTGGATGGGGAATACCAACAGAGTATAATATCAATAATTCTCTCTCCCCCTTAGGCCATACACATGAGGGCTTTTTATAGTCCCTCCAAGTAGTTTCAGCAGTTGGAAACAGTTGGCCACGGGCTGGGGTGGTTGAACTACCTGAGTAACCATTGACCCAGCGCGAAATTAGGGATTTTTTATATATTTTTTAATCATTTTAATGGCATACGCGGATAAGTCTAGCTGAACTCACGTATACACGCGGAAAAACACGGGCATAGTCGCGTATGAGGGATTTTACACTGTTTTTTAGTGAATTTGTCCAAGTCTGTAGGAATGGGTGCCCAAAAAGCCATGAAGCAATCATAAATCTTGTCAAAGTGAGAAATGATGCTATAACAGGGGGGGAGGGGGGGGGTTGAGGGAGGAGGGTAAATTTTCCACATTTTCTAAAAATGGTAGTAAAAACCAATCTTTTTGCACATAAACATGAAAAACACACTGAAAACGAAAAGTGTTGATGTTGGAACTTTGTGTGTGTGTGTGTGTATATATATATATATATATATATATATATATATTTTTTTTTTATTTTTTTTTTTTTTTCGGGGTAAATTTTCAACATTTTTTAACAATGAAAATAAAGATAAATATCATGTACTTGAAAAACCGTAAAATTCCAATAATTTTTAGGCATGGTGTTAAAGATAAAATGTCACGTCTCTTAAAAGCCTTAAAATTTTAACAATTTCAGCAATGAAATTAAAGATAAAATATCATGACTCCGAAAACCCTAAAAATTCCAACAATTTTCAGGCATGGCGTTAAATATAAAATATCACATCTCTGAAAAGCCTTAAAATTTGAACAATTTTCAGCCATGGTGTTAAAGATAAAATATCATGACTTTAAAAAACCCTAAAATTATAATTGTTTTCAACCATAACATTAAAGATAAAATATCATGACTCGAGAAAACCTTAAAATTTTGACAATTTTTCAACCATGTGATTAAAACCAAATATCATGACTACAAAAAATCATGTTTTCAACATATTTCAACCACGTCATTATGGAAAAATTATGACTAAAAAACACTTTAGAAATGAACAAATTAATGAAAGAGTCATTATACAATGAGTATTTTCTTTTTTAAATGCTAAAAGCATAGTTATTTTAAAATCTTAGCCTAAGTCAAGTCCCACTAGCACAACCGGTTGAGGATGGGCCTCGTCAGCAAGGTGACCCACGATCAAACCTCACGGGGGGTAGCTTTGCCCTGTGCTAGGGGGGTGGGAGGGGAGACATGCTAAAAAATCCAGTCAGCTAAGGGGTGGTGTGGCTCAGGCCAGGAGCAATCCTCGCGTGACTTTGACAACTTAGATTCCCCTGCGTCGCGGCTCCTCAAGCCACAGGTCAAGCTTGGAGGATCATAGGCAACTTGAAAAACAAACAAACAAAAAATCTTAGTATAATACAACTTGACACATTGTAACAAAAATCTAAAAATCAACCATCAAATTGACACACAATGGAGACGAACTCGTCCCATTGCAATGAAAACTTAAAAATCAACCATGAAATTGACACACTGTGAGGGTGAACTTGATCCATTATAACAAAAACTTTAAAATCAACTATCAAATTGACACATAGTGGGGTTGGGTTACTAGTCGAGGATCAACATAGACCCTGCAAGGAAGAAAAAAACAAAAACAAAACAAAACAAAACAAAATAACAAAAATATTAAAATATTAAAAAAAAAAAGAGAAAAAAAAATAAAAATTAAAAAAATTTTAAAATTAAAACAAAAACAAAACAAAAAATAATAACTTAAAAATAATAACAAGAAGTAAATATAAAAATATAAAAAATTATATAAAAAACACAAGAAAAAATAAAGCATATAAAAAAAACAAAAACAAACAAACTTATAAAGGAGAAAAATATGAAAAAAAACAAAATTATATATATATATATATAAAACAAAAATATATGTATAAAAATTTAACCCAAAAAAACCAAAAAAAAAACAAATTCGATAAAAAAACACACACACATTAAAAAGTCAAAATAAAAAATAAAATAAAATAACACATTAAAATAGACATAAAATAATAAAAAAAATGCATTAATAAGCTTAAAATAAAAACATTAAAATAAAAAAATAAATTTTAGAAAAATATAAAATAACAAAAAATTACTTTGTTGGGTCGGACCCTTGCCTTACCATCCAAGGGTTGTGGGCAAGGGCGACAAAGAGTGCTTGTTGTTTTGGGGCTCGTGGATTCCCGGAATCAACAAGCTAATGCTCTGTCACCCAAGGGATGCAGGCAAGGGCGCCACCGCCCGTCGCCCTTACCCGCGTCCATTGGGTGGCTACGCAAGGTCCAACCCCGAAAAAATTGTTTTTCGTTATTTGTTTTCAAGGTTTGTTTTTTTTATTTTAATTTTATTTTAACGTTTTTTTAAATTATTTTTTTATATGTCTTTTTTAATATTATTATTATTTAATAGTTTGCAGGTTTCTGTGGTGTGAGTTTTGAGCTGAGGAATTCAGAATCTCCACAGTATTCATTTTTGCGTCTATGTTTCGGGTCTAGATCAAGGCCCATCACCAAGATTTGTCCTGATGATGGGTCTTGATTTAGACGCGAAACGTAGATGCAAAAAATATTATTATTTTTTAAAAATTAAATTATTTTAATTATTTTTTAACATTTTTTATGTTTTTTTTTTTTTTCTTTAATTTTTTTTTTTTATTATATTTTTATTTTTTTTAATATATATTTTAAAATTTTCCATGTGTTTTATTTTATTTATTTAATTATAATTATATTTATTTATTTTAAATTATATATATATATATATATATATATATTATTTTATTTTATTTTTAAACAATGTGTTTTATTTTTTTATGTTAGTTTTTATAATAATTATTTTTTTTTCAATTTTGTTTTTGTTTTTGTTTTTGTTTGTTTGTTTATTTTTTAAAAATAAAATTTGGCTTATCCCCTGATGGGGGTGGACATACGGTTCCAAGCTGGTTCTCAAGGCTTGCCCCCTCCACCATGACGCACACATGCAACAATTAATTAATGGGTTGAGTACCTTGTACTCCTATAGGACGAACGCTCTGGATGGTCTCGCAACTATGTTAAGAAGGGTGGCGGAGTTCCTGTTTCGGTTGGTAATTTTTGCAATGTTTGTTGGTAAGAGGGAGGTGGACAGAGTGGGCGACAGTAACCATGGAAACGCGTAGGGGTTTTGGCTCTGGAGAGGTGGCTTAGTGGGAGTCTGGTCCACTCTAGTGTGGCAGAAAATCGACCTTCAAATGAGCACTTTGGATCCTGGTTCTGTCCTGGGCATAAATTTGCAACCTGACACTATCTTTGGTCAGAATTTTAGGTTTCTTCACCTCATCCTGCTTTGTTGATTCAAGGAGCTCTCATCCGCTGAATTTGAGCAGGGAATTGTTCTTTTCAACTTGTTCATGACTCAAAGGTCTCTCCTATGCATCTTGTGCTACCTATGGGCGGGTCTGTCTCTGCTTCTGGGGCAGCGAGTTCACAAGCATTCACTGACTTATGTGGTATTGTCTACCTTTGTTTACTCCCTAGATTTCTCTCATCTGGTCTTGGTGGGAGCCTCGTCTCAGTGGTAGTGTCTACATTCTATATTTTTTTCCTGCATAGGGGGTTGTCTGTGTTTTTAATTTGGGTTCTCAACTATGTGTTATGTTCTCTCCCCAGTCTTGTTGTCTTAAGGGTCCCTAGGTAGTTTGTGTGGATGACCTTTGGGCGCGTTCATGGGTCTGTGGAAATTTGGCTAGAGACATCCCTAGTGAATTTTGTGGGTTTCGTGTGTATTGTATTTAGTGGAGCCTCTAGTTCTGCTCAGCCTCATTGGGTGCTCCTCTTCCTTGGTGGTTATTTCTACTCTCTCTATCGTATGTAGTCTTTAGGGTGCTACCAGTTTTGGTCGTTCAAACTCTTTTCTGCCTGTGCAATGCCTCGCCATTGAGGATGATCGCGTCGTAGGGGTGGTAGTTTTGACAATGTAGGAAGCCCTCTTCTGCGCACCAGCTCATCTTCAAGGAACCCAGTTAGCACAGAGCATGGAGGGGGAGTGGAACCATCTCCAGCTCGCTCTCTAGTAAGAATCGAAGCTTCAGCAACAATGGAATCCTTGGTCGCGCAACTTCGAGACATTCAACTCAACATTGACATCATTTGCGACCGCAGGTATGAAGATCGTAATGAACTTGTTGCATATATGAATGATATCCAATACAGTCATAATGAGATATTGGAACTACTGGATTCTCTCCATCAACTCCATCGTAGAACGAATGACCACCTCCACAATCTGGAAGCTCGGGTGGAACATATAGATTTTTATATGCATGAGCATGTTGGATACTTTGTAGCTCCCCCTGTACTCCATCCCCATCCCCCTCCTTGATATGTTGTCATTAGTCTTTGTAGTATTTTTGGTTCTTCATGCACAATATGGCTTCTATGGCATGCGAAAATAACGTTTGTAAAGTCTTATCAATAGCATACTCTAAGTCCCGAGTCCAACAAGTTTGGTAAGAATGAGGAAAAGGGGGTCATAGAGACATCTTATGTAACCTTTGTTTTCATGAAAGTCTAATGAAGGTATTTTGATCAACCAAAAATATAAGAATGACTTTTAATGCATTAATTTTTTATTTATATATTTTTCCTTCATTTTTCTTAAATATTTTTTCCCCTTTTTCGCTTTAAATGTTATTGATTTTTTTTTTCTTTTGTTTTAAATCATTTTTTTTTCCATTTGTTTTTCATGCTTTTTTTGTTAAATCTAGTTTACTTTTTTAATCTTATTTTTAACATTTTTTTTTTTTTTTTTACTAAAAAAAATTATGGAATAATTATTTTTATTAAAAAATAAAATAAAAAATAAAAAATAAAAAAATAAAAAAAAATTCAAATGTTACTATTTTTGGATAAAAAAATTATAAAAAATTCATAAAATTTGTTATTTTTTCAAATTTTTCCATAAAAATATTTTATTTAACATGACTTTTAAAACAAAAAGTCTCAAAATACATATATTTTTTTAATTATATCTATATGCAAAATGTGTATTTTTTGTCAAATGTTTAAAGTTATTATTTTTTAGTGACAATTATTTTGTGTATTGAAATATTAATTAACTTTATATAAATATATATAATCCTTACCTCAAAATATCAATTTTATTATTTATTTTAAATTTTGCAAATATATATACACACACTGCAAAGAAAAACAAAAAACGTAAGCTTGTAAAACCCTTAAAAAACAAACATCTTAGGACGAAAAACAAGATTAGGAATAAGACAACTTGAAAAATGGTTAAATAACCAACATTTAAAAAAAAATGTGCATACTTAGAACATAAGAAAATTTTAAGTGTCAAAAAGAAGCTTCCGAAAAAAAAATGTTGATGGTGCATTAACGTTTTTCAAAATTCACATGAAAATCACCAATATTTAAATAAAATTATCCATAGTTAATATATTAGAAAATTTGAAGTGTCAAAAATAAGCCCAAAAAATGGGGGTTGATGTTGCATCAACACTTTTCAAAATTGGCATGAAAATCACTATTATTTAAAAATATTGTATGTACTTAACACATAAAAAAATAATTGAAGTGTCAAAAATATGCTTCAAAAGAAAAGGTGTATTATGAATCAACACTTTTCAAAATCGGATGATTTTTTGCAACCTCTAAAAAAGTAAGAACTTGGTACAATTTCGTTTGGTTGATAACTATGTTAATAATACTACTTTTTCTTAGGAAATATTCTCACTCTTCTTTCCCTTTCCTCTCGTTAATAAAAAATGGCATTATCAAGGGAGGTTATGCTTCATTGATGTGCCCAACTCATTGTTTGGTAAAAAAGTGTGCAATAAAACTAGTAGATAGTAGTGAAAATTGTTTTGCATTTTAGTGAAGAATGTTCTCTTCATGCCATCTAAAGATGTATTCTCCTTGATTGTGTGTTCTTCATAGTAATTTTCTTGGCCACTTAAGCAAACTTTCGTTACCTTTATTAATTAGCTTTGAGAGCAATTATTCATCATGTGTTAGATTGCTGATATGGTAATTCTTTTGGATGGCTTCTTTTTCTTTGTAAACATCATTAGATAAATTTTGAGGTTTAAAATGGGCATCAAAACAAAAATGTACAACCAAAATCAACTTTATAAGGACCAATAGGATTCAAGATGATGATGTCAACTATGGGGGGTGATTCACCATTTTTGGAGTAACAAAATTTTTAAATGTTACGTCCCTATATTATTGGTATAGTCCCTTATTGTTGTTAGTGTAACCCCCTTATTGTTATTATTATACCCCTGTAACCCCCATATTGTTATTATTGTGCCCTTAAATTATTATTGCTAGGTCGGCTAGGATTACATTGTGGCCCCATGAACTCCTATATATAGAAAGCAAGTTTTGTAATTTGTATCATCCAAGAATTGTTCATTCATGTAATGTATTTGAGGTTTCCCCCTCGAAGTGGCTTATTTCTAAGGTGTTGATATCTCTTTTCTTCTATTTTTGGAGTTGGTTTCACAACATTTGGTATCAGAGCTTTGGATTCCAAGGTTTCGCTGCTCCAAACAAGCCATCGTGGAATTTTTGCTATAATTTTTTTTATACGAAGGTTCAGAAGCTGAAAGTTTTAGAGTGCGAAGCCGAAATCCTGAGGAACATCGTCACAAAATTTCAGAGCTTGGTTCGCAATATTTTCGGAGATATGATCTGTGGAAGTTAGGGCTTTTTGCAAGCTCCTGAATTTCACTTAAAATGGTAATCGCGGAATATTCGCTATAAATTTGTTTCTGCAAAGGTTCAGAAGCTGAAATTTTTAGAGAGCGAAGCCGAAATCCTGAGGAACATCATCGCAAAATTTCAGAGCTTGGTTCACAATATTTTTTTAGATATGATCTGTGGAAGTTAGGTCTTTTTTAGGCTCCCGAATTTCATCTCAAAGAGGTGATTGTGGGAAAATCTTCATAACTCTCTCTCTGAGCATCGGATTGGAATTCTGTAAAAAGTGACTAGAATTACACAGACTGTAGTTTATTATTTATAAATTTTATAGCCAAAGGAGCAAACAGTGACACGTGGCAAGTCATACAAGTTCACTCTACTGAACTAGTCCATAATTAGGTCATTGTGGGAAATTGGATATAACTTTGCCTTGAAGAATCCAAATCAAGTCAGACCTGTGGCATTTGAAAGAAGCTTCAGAGGAATACTACAGGGCCTAATGTCAGATATTGAGGATCTGCAAGTATAGAGATAAGTCAATTTCAATATCGAGCTCCTCAAAAGCAAGTAAAAGGTGTGTATTTTTTTTCCGAATTGCATAAGTCTTGTTTGAAGAATCAAGTTGAATTGATTCCAAGGGCATATTGTAGAATAGATATCAGTATTGGATTCTGAAATGGCCCCTAAAAATAATTCAACACCCATTAAGCCTTTAGAAGGCTCTACTATGACTCATGAAGATGAAGAATGAAAACATGACATATCAAAATTACAAGAGCAAGTGCAACAAATTTCGCTCTCGCAAAGAGCAACAAAAAATGACATGGAAGTTTTGAAGAAAGGCGTGGAAACTAAGATGGATGGTTTGAAGAAAGGCGTGGAATATAAGATGGATGGTTTGAAGAATGGCATGGAAGCTAAGATGGATGGCATGGAAGCTGGCATGGAATCTAAGATGGATGACATGGAAGCTAAGATCGATGAAAAAATGGAAAACATGAAGAATGATCTAAAAGCAGACATGGAAGGTTTGACAAAGTTGATACAAGAAATGTTTCCTAATGGTGAAAAGATAGTAGAGGAAACTCATGATGAGAACAAAATAAATGTTAATCGTGATTTCATAAACTCTAATATTGGAGGGAAGAACCACCATATTCCAAAAATGGATATGAGGAAGTTTGATGGAAAGGATCCTGTAACATGGATACTACAGATGGAGCAATATTTTGATCTCAATAATGTGAAAAACAAACAAAAGGTACGCATTGCAACTTTACATTTAGAACAAAATACATTTGTATGGTATCGATGGCTTTGCTCCCGTAAAAAAATTGTCACTTGGTCAATTTTTATGAAGGAAATGATAGCACATTATGAGGATACAAAGAGAAACACTTTCTTTAGCAAATTGATAAATATCAAACAAAAGTGTTCAATGGGGGAGCACATTGAGGACTTCAAAAAATTGAATATAAGGGTAACTGATATTCCAGAGGAACACATGATTGATCTCTTCATAGGTACTTTAAAGGATAACATCCAACATGAAGTTCGCATTTTGGAACCTGATTTATTAGAGAAGGCATTCAAGTTGGCAAGAAAAAATGAATGTAAAATTATGGCAACAAGGAAGCCTACCACTCACTTCTATAAAGATGGAAGTGTTGCTACTCCTAGATTTCCACAACCTACAAGGTTGACACCACAAGAATTGGAAGAAAAAGGAGAAAAAGGGCTTTGCTACAGTTGTGATAGCAAATACACTAAAGGTGATAAGTGTGCTGAGAAGAAATTATTTTACATAGATTATGAAGAGGAAGAAGAAAATGAACAAGAAGAGGATATACACCAAGAACCAACCCTAGAAGAGGAAGAAATGAGTCTGACCATATCATGTAATGCATTAGCAGGAATTACCACTCCTTAAACTCTCAAGATAGAAGAACATATCAAGAAGAAAAAGGTAATAGTGTTGATTGATTCAAGTAGCACCCATAATTTTACTCATTGTAAGGTAGCCAAGGAATTGAATTGTTTCCTATACCCAGCACCAGAATGTCCAAGTGATGGTTGAAAATGGAGGAACTATAAATTTCTCTGGAAAATGCCATAATATCAAGCTAACCATGGGGGAATATGTATTGAATATTCCAATGCTTTCCATTCCTACGAGAAGTGTTGATGTTGTACTAGGAGTACAATGGTTACAATCTTTGGGGATGGTATCTTTTAATTTTCAAGAACCTTTCTTGAAATTTTTTTCAGAAGGAAAGGAATTCGAATTACGGGGTATTGCAGGGAAGCCGGGAAAGATAATAATCTCTAGTGTCATGAAAAAGATTCTAAAGAAAGAACAACGAGGTGTAATTGCATAATTATGCTCACTAGAAGTTCCAACATCAAAATCATCTATTTCTGCAGATCTCCAAAAAGTCTTGGACGATCATTCCAAGGTTTTTGAAACTCCCAAAGGACTCCCACCTATTCATGATCATGATCATGCTATTCATTTGATTCCAGGAAGTGTTCCTCCAAACATCAAGCCTTATAGATATCTTTATGTCCAAAAGAGCGAAATTGAACGTATGATTGCAGAAATGTTAGAGGCAGGTATAATTCAACCTATTCAAAGTTCTTTCTCCACTCCTGTAGTATTGGTACACAAGAAGGATGGATCATGGCGCATGTGTCTGAATTATAGGGAGCTCAATAAGCTCACCATTAAAGATAAATTTCCCATTCCTGTAATTGATGAATTATTGGATGAATTACATGGAGCAATTTATTTTACCAAGTTGGATCTTCGTTCAGGATATCATCAAGTTAGAATGAAGACTAAAGATATTCCAAAAACATCATTTCAAACTCATGAGGGTCATTATGAATTTTTGGTCATGCCTTTTGGCCTTACCAATGCACCTTCTACATTTCAAGGGTTGATGAATTCCATTTTCAAACCCTTCCTTAGAAAATTTGTGCTAGTATTTTTTGATGATATACTAATCTACAACGGGTCTTGGAAGGATCATGTTGAACATGTTGACAGGGTGCTCAAACTATTGCAGGAGAAACAATTATATGCAAAAAAATCCAAATGTTTCTTTGGAGTACAAGAGGTGGAATATCTGAGTCATATTGTATCTCACGAGGGTGTTAAAGTAGACCCTAACAAAATTAAAGCCATTAAGGAATGGAAAGTCCCCACAACCATAAAGAAGTTGCGAGGATTTCTCGGGTTAACACGGTATTATCGCAAGTTTGTTAAGAATTATGGGAGAATAGCAGCACCTCTAACAACATTATTGAAGAAAGATGCATTTTCATGGACTCCTGAAGCAACTAAGGCCTTTGAACATCTTAAAGAGGCAATATGCCTAGCACCGGTCTTAGCTACGCCAGACTTCACAAAAACCTTTATTGTGGAATGTGATGCCTCAGGAAATGGAATTGGTGCAGTTTTAATGCAGGAAGGAAGACCCATTGCTTTTGAAAGTCGTCCAATCAAAGGAAAGTATTTACATAAACCTATTTATGAGAAGGAATTGTTAGCAATACTGCATGCACTAAAGAAATGGCGAACTTACCTAATGGGAAGACACTTCAAGGTAAAAACTGATCATGATAGTCTTAAACACTTTTTGGAACAAAGACTATCTTCGGAAGAGCAGCAAAAATGGGTCACAAAGATGTTGGGTTATGACTTTGAAATCATCTACAAAAAAGGGAAGCTAAATGTTGTTGCAGATGCACTCTCAAGAAAGGATGAAGAGGTGGAAGCATTGCTTTGTACCATTTCTATTATCCAACCAGATTGGATAACCGAAGCAAGGGATGAATGGAAGAAGGACGAAGAAGTGTGGACACTCATTCAAAAGTTGCGGCAAGATCCTAGTACATCTGATACATTTAGTTGGAAAAATGATTCCTTATGGTACAAAGATCGCTTATATCTTTGTAAGAATTCCCAACTAAAACAAAGGATTCTTCTGGAATTGCACACTTCTCCTTTAGGAGGACACTCAGGATTTTTAAAAACTTACCACAGGGTGAAGAAAGAATTTTTTTGGGATGGCCTTAAATCTGATATTCGAAAGTTTGTGGCGGAATGTTTGGTTTGCCAGCAGAATAAAGTGGAAACAATTAAGACCCCAGGACTTCTACAACCTTTATCCATTCCAACTCAACGTTGGGAGGAGATTTCAATGGATTTTATCACAGGTTTACCTAAGTCCGAAGGAAAGAGTGTCATCATGGTGGTAGTTGATAGACTTACCAAGTATGCACACTTTTGTGCATTATCTCATCCATTTAAAGCAAGTACGATTGCTACTACATTTATGGACAGAATTCAAAAGCTACATGGAAGCCCAAGGGTTATTGTGAGCGACAGAGATCCCATTTTTACTGGAAATTTTTGGACGGAGTTATTTTCTTGTTTGAGTACTCAATTAGCTCATAGCTCATCTTATCATCCTCAATCTGATGGTCAAACTGAGATAGTAAATAAATGTTTGGAAGGATATCTTCGTTGTTTTGTATCTGATAAACAAACACAATGGGTCAAGTGGTTACCTCTTGCTGAATGGTGGTATAACACTTCCTTCCATCCTGCAGCAAAAATGACCCCATTTATGGCACTTTATGGATATCATCCACCATCCATCACATCATCTTTAAGGGAAAATTCGAAGGTTCAAGCAGTGGAAGATCACATCGAGCATCAGCAAGAAGTTCTCCAACTCTTAAAGGATAACCTGAATTTGGCACAAAATCGGATGAAACAACAGGCAGATCAACATCGTAGCGAGAGAAGTTTTGATGTAGGAGATTGGGTATTTTTACGGCTACAACCATACAAACAAATGTCCCTCAAGCAAGCAAAGAAGGATAATAAATTATCGTCAAAGTACTATGGTCCTTACAAGGTGTTGCAAAAGATTGGTACTATGGCATATAAATTGGAGCTTCCTGCTTCTTCGCGAGTACATCCAATTTTCCATGTTTCATGCTTAAAGAAGGTTATCGGTGAAAATCTTCCAGTTCAAACAATATTACCAGAACTTGATGAGGAAGGAAAAATCATATTGGAACCTGAAGCGGTCACGGAAAAAAGAACTCGACAACTACGGAATCGATCAATTTCAGAGTATCTCATCAAGTGGAAGAACTTACCCACTGAATATTCTACATGGGAGGATGAGAATTTTATACAGAAGCACCCAGAGCTACTCAAGCGTTGAGGGCAACACTTTTTTGAAGGAGAGGGGCATGTTAGGTCCCTATATTACTAGTATAGTCCCTTATTGTTGTTAGTGTAACCCCCTTATTGTTATTATTGTACCCCTGTAACCCCCATATTGTTATTATTGTGCCCTTAAATTATTATTGCTAGGTCGCCTAGGATTACATTGTGGCCCCATGGACTCTTATATAGAGAGAGTAGGTTTTGTAATTTGTATCATCCAAGAATTGTTCATTCATGTAATATATTGGAGGTTCCCCCATCAAAGTGGTTTATTTCTAAGGCGTTGATATCTCTTTTCTTCTATTTTTGGAGCTGGTTTCACAACATTAAATTAAAAAAGTAATTTTTCAACTCGTATTTTCAACTTATCTCCTTACGGTTTTCCTCAAATTTTGAGTGAGAGCACTCATTAGTTGCAGAATTAATTCCTCATCCAAGGAGTACCCATGTTGCACACTTTCAATGGACCCACGTACACGAAAAATGAGAAATATATGAAAAAATTGTAATCATGTTTTTTCATGTATTTCTCATTTTTCATGTAGCAAGGTCCATCGAAAGTATGTAACATGGGTACTCCTTGGATGAGGAATTAAATTATGTATCCAAAGAGTGCTTTTGCTCTAAATTTGAGTGAAACTTTAGGGAGATAAGTTGAAAATCCAAGTTGAAAAAATAGTTTTTTTTTTTTCCCCTCTAAAATTTTATGATGTAATATAATCTTATTTTATAATATTCCTTAGGAGGCCCATTTTAGACCTCAAAATTTACCTAATGAGATTCTAGGAACTTCTTGTGAGTTTATGGCATAGTTTTTCAAATAGTGTCCCAACTTCCTTTTCCACCACTCACTAATTCCCTTCTCATTCATCATCTATGCATGCATGTTACTATTATAAAAGTCATAGATCAATACTACCAACAACAAAATTAATGTTGTAATCTATGGGATTATAGAGCAAAGTGTTGTTATTAGTAGTGCAAACTTAAACCAATACAAACAATAACATACAAGCATGCATGCATGCATAGAAAGAGGAGAAATAGGTAAGAGAAATAAATGTCGAAACAACAAAAAATAATCTTTATTATCCTATCTCTCTAAACTTCCATTACAATGCCAAGTTTGTCTATATAGTGCATACAAGATGTAGGTAGTTGTATCTGCACCAAAGCAATCAATTGATAGACTCAACTTCCTAGTAGATTATACTTCCCACTTGGATTAATATTGCACATTCCTTAATCAGCTATTTAAACTATTCCCACCTTATACTTCCCACCTTATTCTCTTTTATCAAAGCATACAACCCACAAAAAACATAGTTAGTTATCATGGCACATTCATTGTATGCATAAAAACATGTCATATTTAGAAATATGCAATATCACATGTATGTTCATGCAAATCTATATGCACTCTACCCCTTATTATACCTAAATATATCCATTAATGCATATGCATTCCAACTATTTTATTTTCATGCATTTATCAACATTATCACGCGTAATTATCCACACCAACAAGCATTCTCAATATGGAGGAATACAAACAATGCAAAAATAGAAGAACAAATGAATTATCCTTTCCAATTCCTTTATATATCATGAAATTCCACATTAGAGCTTATTTATTTCATGTTCATTCTATCATCACAGCAATGATACTCTCATTAAACTAGCATCATGCATCATTTCCATATCTACATTGTTGGTCACATGCATCATTTATTGTTGTAACCAACTAATGCCATGTTTCCATCTTGTAGCATCCTTTGATGCTTGAGTTTCCTCTACATTCTATCCATCTTTTATAAATGATAATGCTTCAATTTCCTTGAGTAGTTCAGCGAAGTTTGACTTGGACTTTCCCTTTTATCATAAATGCATTCTTGTCAACATTGGACTTTTCATGCTATCTTATTTCCCATGTATTTATAATTCTTATGATATTACAAATACCTCTAGAATTATGTATCTTTGCATTTATCTCAGATTACCTTGAAGGCTTATTCAACTGTGAAATGTGCATTTATTCCTTAGATAATTCTAAGGCAAGATCCACTTTGTCTCATACTCTATCTCCGAAACCAATTCCACCTGATGGAGTGCCTCATTCCCTTGATAGTAGCTCCAAAGTGGATTGAAGTGAATTATTCACTTTACATGGTCTTAGAATGCTCTCAAACTTTATCTGATTCCTAGCATTCTACCATACCTCCACAAGGAAATCTAGGCTCAAGTATAACACAACCCTTTATCATAATCTACTTCTATGATAAGGGGAAGTTCAACAATTATTCACATCCTTTATGATTAATTTGTTGGTTCATAACATGCAACTCTTTAATTTATCACTCTATCTTGAGTTTGCTCATTTCCAAGAGTAAAATTATGAACCTTATGAATTCATCTTTACCTCCTTAATTTACATAAAGCATTAATACCAAACCTCATGGAGCATTTTTGTCAAACAACAACAAACAAATTAATTTTCTTTTGACTATTTAGGCATTTCTTACTCATTATGAGATTTAATTTTCTAATGCCACAAAGGTCAAGTGTTGTAACTTTCATTTACATTTCTTTCCCATAACAACCCTAGTGTTGTAAAATTGACTCTAAAACCACTTTGTAACCTACACATTCCTCTTTAAAGCATTATTGAGGGAAGGATATTTTTTTCCCACTATCCTTGAGTGTTTAGGATTTCTTAATTAATTTACATTTGAATGAATTCTCATATCATGGAGTTGTAGACCACACATAATGCTTCTTTCTATCCCTAACAAGCTAGTTCAAATGAACGTATAATTTATGATATCAATCCTCCTTCAAATATCGTCCAACACTAGACCATCTACCCTATTTGAAAGATATCCCCTCTTTCAAAATATCTTCCCAATTAATCACTTTTAAAATATTCCCACAAGCATTTTGAAAGATAAGCCCAATAAAGATGTCTATATTTTGAAAGTGCATGATGGCATTTTCCAAATATTCTCGGTGGAACTTTTGAAATATAAGCATAATAGGCCACCGAGACTCTTTGAAAAATGCCATCAGACACTTTCAAAAGATAGGCCTAGTAGGCCATCAAGCCCTTTGAAAATATAACCATCAACCATTTTCAAAATAACCATGTGCTAGGATATCAAGCTCTTTCAAAATATGGCCATTGATCACTTTCCAAAGAATTTCTGGATAGGCCATCATTCCTTCTTCAAAAATCTCCCCAATCTTTGGTGAAATAAGGTAATCAAAGGTCATCAAGCTAAACTTCAAGATGGCCCATTAGCCATATTGAGAAGAAATTATTTGAAAGACATTAAGGGGCTATTGAAACCACTTCAAAATAATACTTCGAAATTGTAGAGGCCAAACTAACTGCCAGACAAAGTTAACACTTCAAACTTAGCAAATGGCCTTTGGAAAATAAACAAGCGTGCATGATTTCAACCAATATTAGATTGAAATTTTACCTTTGACCATGCCATCTTGCAAGGATACTTTGTACCGAGCATGGCTAGCACCACTCCAATTCAAATGCACACACAATATCAAATGAGTGATGTAAAATCAAGCCAATAAAGTATGAGGCATTCAAATTCCACAAAATTGTGCATCTAACTATTTCGACAAAGGTGACATGCAACATTATGCATTTGTGAATTCCATTCCAAATTCACACATAAGAAAAAAACATCTTACCGTTATAATAATAATAATAATAATAAATTCAATACAAAGATGTAATGTTTATATTTGAACAAGTCGATCCAAGGAAATTGGTTATTCATAAGAAATTTTCCACCCAACCATAAGAAATTCTCTATGGATGCCACCCCAAAGCTAGGCTATGAGGCCACTAAGGAGAAATAAACTAGTCTAAGACACTTATATCACACACCCAAACCATTTAAATTCAAGCTCAACCATACTATTTACCATGAAACTCTCTAAGTGACCTTCTAACTAGCCCAGCCATGGCACTTCTTTCCTGCCCTCCACAACACCACATAAATACCTTTTCTATAAATATTCCTTCAGACATACTAGAAGGCCTTCCCTTTATTTTCCCAACCATGCCTTAAGAAATATTTCTCCCTCTTTAGTGTTCTCAGTGTATGCAAAATGAATCCAACCTATTGTCTACCATTATGATTAATCCAATAGAGTCATCTCTTGACACTTCAAGACTCGATGAGCAACAATATACAAAATAATGAGAATGGTTTGATTTCATCCCAGTGTTTATGGTTCATTTATGCTCCATTGTAGTGTTCCATCTCTTTGATTCCTTAGGTTCACAATTTTCTCTTTCACATCTCTACCTAGTCACCTACAAGTTTGAATTATAGTCTCCAAAATAGCAAGAAAATACCCTATATCTAATGATTTAATAGATGAATCCAATGATTTAATTTCCTCTAATGAGTCAATAGGAATGATAAATTCAAATCACATGAAGAGTGCATGGGAATGTAAATGGTTTAAATATCCATGTAGTTTGGATTCCAATGAAAATGGAGTCTCTTATGGTTCTTCAAGCATATTCTCAATCCGGGGGCGACAAGAGCGGGAGGGGTACCTTTTTTCCCCGATGAACAAGTCGAAACAAAATACTCATGGGGATTAGGAGTAGAAACAAACAACAAAGTTGAATTTCTAGTGATGTGGAAAGGTTTGGATTTAGCTCTATCTTCTTGATTTCTGGTAGCATCGGATGTGCTCTAATTCTCAAAATTTGCAGAGAGGCTTAGACACATGTATTCCAGATAACCCATAAATCGTTTTGGGAAATTCCACTCGGAGTGTATTTTATTGAAAAAAATAATTATTTTAAAAGGGCCCTAAGTCTAAAATTAGGAAAACAAAATAATGAAAGTGAATTAATAGAATATGGGTGTGAATGTTCTAGAAAAGGTGGATCAAGTCAAAAGATAATCTTAGTCGTTGATTGGAAATCTAATCTCGCCCGTTGAAGTTTCAATGAGAAGACTATAAAAAAGGCTTGAGGGTCATTTGGAAAAACACGCCGAGAGGATCAAGAGATCGAATTTTCTAAAGTGAGCAGTTCTCAGAGGAAAAATTTGATCGAGATATGCTACGTAGAGATGGGCAGAGATAGTATCTTAAGAGAAATATTTCTCGGTCAGAGAATCATCAGCAGAGAGGATAGAGAGAGATCCAACAGCTCCAATGCAGAGCCAGAGAGGCTGACACAAAGCCACGCGGATAATAAGAGGAAATTCAAAGAATTTGCTGAAGAATCGATTTCAGAAGCCAGGAGTCGGGGTGTGAGACCGGGAGGCAGAGATCGAAGATTTCAAGGAATAGATCGATCCATAGACTGAGTGACACAATGCCCACGAGGGTTAACGCTGGGACTGCATAGAGGCAACTCATTCAGTGGTCGGATCAATCGGGATTTCCAATGATAGTGTGAGGTAACCTCACTGATATTTTTGTCCGTGATATTCTTTGTAACTAAATTTTTGGGAGAGGCATTCATAGATGTATTCAGAAATTACTATTGCATAATAATAAAACCCTCATTTGTTGAACCGTTTTTCCCACGTTGGGTTTTTCAGGGGATGTTAGTCCAAAATTACGGTGTCAAATGTGTTTGTGATATTCTTGTTTCAGTTATATTTTCGCACTCGTATTATTTCCAAAGATTATTTAGTGAAGGTGGCAGTGTGTTTAATTCGATGTTGTCGTAGCAATAAACTGAATAATTAACTTATCAGTTAGGAGAATTAATACCAGTTTTTGTAATAGGTTTCCAGATTTTAGGAATTTTCACATGGTATCAGAGCTTGTATAGCTGAGTGCAAGAGGAACATAAGAATAGATCTGTAGATCCAACGTTGGTGAAGCCAGGATAAAAGAGTTGCATAAGCAACAAATCGATCTCCTACCAGATTGTGCAGTCCAAGCCAAGAGGGCCAAAACCATAAAGGGAAATCTCTTTCTGAGTGATTCAATAGAGAGGAAATATTTTTCAGATTGAAATTTGGTAGAGGCAGAAGGAGTAGCATAGCATATCAGCAGCCGGAGGAATGCAATTTCTGTGCAGCAGTGATTGTGGGTGCAGAAGCGTCAGAAGAGAGATTTAGAGACACTTTGAGGGAATTTTCTTCCTCGAGGAATTCCTAGCCAGGGAATTCTATTTTTGCGAGATTTGAGCATAAATTTTTGGGTGGCAGATCTACCATATATAGCAAGGAGTGTGTAAGCCAATCCATCACCGCGTAGAGAAGAAAGAGAAGGAGCTATATTAGACATTTTTCTACTAGAAAAAATGGAAACAAGTGAGATGAGAGATCAAGACAGGTTGGAGGGACCCTCCAACTATCTGGAAAGCGAGGATCAAATTCCTCTTGGATGAGTAGGATCTCAAGCTCTTTTTAGAAGGTACGTTGGTTGTTCCAGTAGATGCAGATCCTCTGAAGGAATACAAGAAGAATATGGCAAAGGCAAAGCACTTGATCCTTGATGGAGTCATGGATCATGTCGTATGTCACACAACTAGCAAATGGACTGCTAGAGAAATGTGGTAGGCCTTGGAGAAGCTATATCAAGTATCTTCTGAGTAGCGAAAGATGTATCTAGAGGAGAAGATGTAGACTACTAGGATGAAGAAAGGTGAGCGCATTGATCCATTCCTATCTATACTTCAAGATAACCGAGATCTATTGTCAATTATGGGATCAACTCCTCAGGCCACCGATATGGTCAGATTGGCCCTCAACTCAGTGTCCGAAGACTATCAGGTCTTTTTCCAGAGCATCTTGGGTAGAGAGAATTTGGGACTAGGAGTCAATGTGGGTTTCTCTTCAGTAAGAAAAGATGAGGAGGGACTTACTCAAGTGTCAACTTGAGGGAAAAAATAGTAGTGGGAAGAAGTCGAAGGAGGAGGAGGATAATGTGGCCCTTGCATCGAAGGGGAAGTAGGAGCAGTGTAAAAGGAAGAATGATCTTTCCAAGATCAAATTCTTCTGGTGTGGTGAAATGGGTCATTATGCCACACAGTGTCCTCTCAAGAAGAAGGACAAGGACGAGAAGCATGATCCACAAGCAACACCTCCTAGGATCGATGAGGAAGAGTTTTCCATGATAGCTCATATACCTCCAGGAGGGAAGTGGGCTGACTTGGAGCTGTAGACCCAAATATTTACAGATTGGGCAGGATCCTTGAGGATTCCACCTCTCTGATCAATACCTTGGCACGGGAGCCCAAATCATATGTAACAAGATGGAGGAGTGTATGTTGGTGCAGAGGAGTGCATAAGTGGTAGCGCAGCGGTTAGCAATGCGTGAACCTACGTAGCATAGAGCAGAGTTGGCAGTAGTGCAGTGAGGCATAGCGCAAAGTTAGTAGCAACGCAACAACTTTAGAGGGAAAACGCAGAGGCTATAGCAGTCAAATCTTTAGTACCGAGATGCATCATAATGAACACTTGTTCAGTTTCAGATGTTATGTAGTTGCAGTAAGCAACCATATTGTAGTGCAATAGCAGTTGCAGTGGCAGTGTCAACAACATAATGGATGCATAATTTGAGAGGGAGTTGCAGCATGAATGCAGTGTTGATAGTGGCAGTATCAGCAACAGTACAGATGCAGCGTTTGCATAGAGTTGGTAGGAAACAGTGTCATACATTAGTAGCGCAGAGGGAGATGTTGCAGAATCAGAGTAGTACTCAGTAGGGTGTATTGCTAGAGCACATTCCTCCTAAGAGGTAGTGTTGATTTCTGGTAGCTTCGAATGTGCTCTAAGTATCAAAATTTGCAAGGAGGCTTAGACACATGTATTCTCAATAACCCAAACATCGTTTTGGGAAATTCCACTCGCATTGTGTTTTATTAAAAATAATAATTATTTTAAAAGGACCCTAATTCTAAACTTAGGAAAATAAAATAATTAAATTGAATTAATAAAATATGGGTGTGAATGTTATATAAAATGTGGATCAAGTCAAAATATAATCTTAGCCATTGATTGGAGATCTAATATCGGTCTTTGAATTTTCAACGAGAAGACTATAAGAAAGGCTTGAAGGTCATTTGGAAAAAAACATCGGGAGGATTACGAGATCAAATTTTCTAAAGTGAGCAGTGCTCAGAGGAAAACTTTGATCGAGAGATACTACGCAGAGAGGGTCAGAGATAGTATCTGAAAAGAAATATTTCTTGGTCGGAGAATCATCAGTAGAGAGGGTAGAGAGAGATCCAGCAACTCCAGCGTAGAGCCATGCAGGGCTACGTAGACGACAAGAGGAAATCTGAAGAATTGGCTGAAGAATCGATTTTAGAAGTTGGGAGCCAGGGTGTGAGACCGGGAGGTAGAGATCGAATATTTCGTGGAACAGATCGATCCACAGACTGAGTGACATAGTGCCTAGGAGGGTTGATGCTAGGACTGTGCAGAGGTAGTGTAGAGGTTGTCAAAGGCAGCTCATTCAATGGTCGGGTTAGTCGGGATTTCCAGTGATAGTGTGAGGTAATCTCACTAATATTTCTATCAATGATATTCTATGTAATTGAATTGCTGGAAGAGACATTCAAAGATGTATTCAGAAATTACTATTGCATAATAAAAAAAGCCTCCACTGCTCCATTGGGTTTTTCCAGGGACGTTAGTCCAAAATAACGATGTCAAATGTGTTTATGATATTATTGTTTCAATTCTATTTCTTCACTTCTAATATTTCCATAGTTTATTTAGTTAAGGTTGCAATCTTTTTAATTCGATGTTGTCGTAGCAATAAACTGAATAATTAACTCATCAGTTAGAAGAATTAATACCATTTGTTGCAATAGGGTTCTAGATTTTAGGATTTTTCACATATGGAAAAAAACATCAAAGTGATCGACGACTCTTTATTAGCCTTGAGGATGTTCTCTTCTATCACCACAATTCCAAAGGATCATAAATTGACCCTTGTATCAAGAATAAAATTCCAATTAAAAAAAAATGACAAATATGAATTGTTTCACATTCTTTGTCACCTTAATTCTATGACTGACGGTTTCGAATATCGTGGGGTTTTCTTAGGTGTTGGTGAGTGTGAGACAGATGCAGGGTCAATCAGCCTCATCCCCATCCCATAAGAATATGTTGGACAAGGAAATAAATACTACCATCGATCAGGTAGAGAGTTGGAAGATTTGCAAACTCGTGGCAAGGTGGTTGGACAGATGGTGGAAAGGCTATATGATATTAATGCATGGAGTCCATGCGGATCCCAGGACATTCTCTTTGCTCACTTGCATAAGGCTTTGTTTATTTTCATACAGAGAGCAATGTCTCTGTCCTTTCAACAAGTAATTGGGTTTGGAGATATCAGAGTCAATTTAATGGTGAAACGATGGATAACATATCGATATTTGGGGAATTGGCTGCAAGGGTGGTTAGGTAGATCCATCGGTATGAAAAAATGTTTAATGGGCCTTCAAATATAGGATCTACAGATGACTATGGCATGACCAGGAATGAAGGAGGAGTCAGAAAATTTGGTCTATAAATGGATGCAGCCCCTGTTGGATTCCATTGTTGTGGTAACCAAAGAGCATGGGTGTGAGCATAACCAAGTCTGGGAGGATACTGTGATGGAGTCACAAAAAGTGCAGGGTGAGAAGTTCTCGGTGGAGGGATTAGCTAGGTGGAAGAGGGATGTTGAGTTCTTGTTCAATTTTCTCATGGGTAGAATGGACCTCCTTACCCACCATGTTGAGCTCCTGAAGAAATATCGCACAAAAAATGTTGAGCATATGCACGTTAAGTTTGAAAGTGTGGAAGCTACGTTGGAAAGGAGAATTGTGAAGATGGAGATGAACTTGTTGACCTCCAACTCAGAGCTAATCAACAATATCATTTTCATTGAGGTGTAAGAGATCATAGTTGGGTTTCCTGAAGAGGTCATCATACAATTGCAGTCTTGAGACAAAGTAGGTGCAGGACCGAGTGGGTAGGAGAAGGAGGAATGCAAGGAAGTCAGGAAGTTCAGTTCATTCTAATGTCTGGCATATGTTATGTTGTTTTGTGTTTATAATAAGTATTTTTTTTATAGAAATTACGAGAATTATCAATGTTTTTTAATAGTGGTCAAGGCATGTAGAAGGAAGAAATTTGTACTATGGATGTATTGGGACCTAGAAATCGATGCAAAAACTGCTGCCAGTTTTGTTGAAGTTTTGTAAATGTAGTTTTGGCCACGTAATTCCAGATTTTGAATATATAAAATTACCCCTTTTGTGTATAAAAAAAAACATATGCGTAATCCCCATGCTTTGATAACTGGTAAAGTGGAATTATCCACCTTACATTCAAGGATTAGTTGTTGGGGCTTTAATAAGGTACGTGGTGAAAAGATGAAGGTTATGCGACTTAGGTAACTTAGGATTAATTTTCAACCCTATGGACTCCATTTGTTCTTTTCTTTTAATATACTCATTGTTATGAAACCAGCTCCAAAAATAGAAGAAAAGAGAGATCAATGCCTTAGAAATAAGCCACTTCGAGGGGCCAACCTCCTTTACATTACATAAATGAACAATTCTTGGATGATACAAATGAAAAAACCTCCTTTCTATATATAGGAGTCCATGGGGTCACAATATAATCTTAGCTGACCTAACAATAATAATGTAAGGGCACAATCACTACAAGGAAAAGACCCTCTAGAGGAGATTATAAAGGAGGTTTCTAGTGTTAATAAATTGGCCAAAATTGTCAAAAAACATTTTCTACAACATTTGTTTTTGGTAATGAAGGTTTTGGCGGAGCTTTTTACGGAATTTCAACACAACTAAAAAAACTGGGTGGCCGGAGGTTATTACGGATGTTTTTTCATCAGTACGCTACTAAGGTGTTAATGCATCGGTGCATGCCATCTAGACGGTCGGCCCGGGGCGGTTGAAGGTGCATGCACCGGGACGTAAAAGTTTAAAACCGTAATGGGTGCACTGTTGGTGATATAATGCACGGGGCCATTCTAATTGGTATTGGGATTTGTGCAGTGCCCATAGGTCGTATCAACGCACTGGTATGTAGTCTTATAGAAACGCACTGGTGCGTAGTATCAGACAAACGCACTGATTGTTCTAATCCGTATTGTTATTTGTGCGGTGCCCATAGGTCGTACAAACGTACTGGTGCGTAGTCTCACATAAACACACTGGTGCGCAGTATCGAACAAATGCACCGAGATTTATAATTGGTATTGGTATTTGTGCAGTGCCCATAGGTCCTAGAAATGCACTGGTGCGCTATATCACACAAACGCACCAGTGTTCATTTTGTATTTTTTTAGAAACATCGACCTGTGACAGTGCAATTATTGTGATTTTTTAAAATTCATTATTCATCAAAAGTCGACACATCTTATGATAGTATTCATATTAATTAAATTTTTATTAATGCATTTGAATGTGATGTTTGGATTAATTTGTTATATCATATCATAATTATTGTGATTTTTTAAAATTCGTTATTCATCAAAAGATGACACATATTTTATAACAATATTCATATCAATTAAATTTTTATTAGTGCATTAATTGAATGTGATGTTTAGATTAAATTGTTATATCATATCATCAAATTTCACATCTCTTTATTATAATATTTAATCATCCATAAATTTAATCAGTGGTATTACATTTCACAGTGACAATGGAGAACACAATAGAATAAATTAAAACATATTTTATTATATATATATATATATATATGAATAAGACATTGTTTGTCATACAAAATGGGACAGTTATTGGTATCCCTTTGTCTTTCAATTGGGACACTATGTCCATTACATTAAACAAAATGTCTGATTTCACAGACAAATATTTCAAAAAATACAACCCCTTGCTTTGATATCCAAACATAATGATCATCATTCTTCTCTTGAACTGTTGTCACTGCTCGAGCTACTTCCATGACTTGGGTTATTTTTAGGAATGTTTTGTTCACAGTGTTGATTGTTTTATTCTTCTTCACCTTCCATTTACAAACATAACAACAAATTGTAATGAGTGTATATACATTGGTGAGAATAATGAAAATTGCAATATTAAATAATATACATCAATGTAAATCGAAAAGAAATGACGTACCATAGCAACAATTGACTCATAAACTATACACATTCTTTCAAAACCATGTACTATGTCATCTTTCAAGATTTATCATCTGTTGGCGCAGTTCCATACTTTGTTTCCTGCAAGTTTTATACCCCATAACAAATCAGATATTTAATATAAAGATTTTTTTGTTCTATTAATTATAGATAGAGCTAAGTAAAACAAGATCGATAGATGTTTACAAATTCCACAATTAATTTCTGATATGCCAACATATACTCACAACCCATATTTAACTCAATGTCAATCAATTCGTCTAATGGTTCTTATTTGTATGTTAGCACTCGTTTGAAGACATTCAATGATGATTTTGTAAAACAACTTAAAATATACAAAAATGAAATCTAGTTAAGTTCTTATTACGAAGTAACAATTACTCACAAACTTAGATATCAACCCTTTTCTTCCTTGTCGTCCTATTTTATGTACTGAAAGGGTTCCATTTTCTTTTCTTTTCTGCAAGAAAATACTTGAAAAATAATATTTAATGCTAAATTGTATATTTATTGTACCCAATGATCGAAAAATTCAATGATTACATATTACATTTGAAGCATGTTGTTGTTAAGATGGCTCCTCCTATGATGCAATTTTGTCCATTTCTTTGATCATCTCCTTGTACACCTTTATGGACATTCCTACTGGAATATTTCTGATATCAGCTCGTTCATATTTTGAGATTTTCATAATCTTCCTGAAAATGTAACATGACAATAAACTATCTAATTTTTATATTGATACATTAAAATTAAATATTAAAAAATTGATATTTATATGTGGTATTTATAAATAATTTTAGAAAAACATTTAAAGGAATATTACTTTTTCATTCCTTCTTCTTCTTCTTTTTGCGTTTTTGCTATTAAAAATTTGACATGTCTCATTGACCAATTCTCTGGAAACTCTTCTTGTAGTTTACATAAAATTTGGTTCTTGGAATCATTGAATTGATTTTTGTATTGTAAGTAGAAAGAACGTCTATACATTCGTTCCACTAGATCCCTCAAAATTTTGTAAAAAATTTTCCCCCTTTTGTTAACCTCCAGCACCACTCCAGATGAGCTAAGGAGCAATTCATTTTCATTTGCATGTTCTATTTTTTTCTTTTGTTAGAACAACATTCATTTTCTGAGTTGTTGAACCCTATAGAACATTAAACAAATGTGAAGTAATAGATTGTTTGAAACATGTTATCTAATAATTTTAAGTATATTATTAATGAAAATTTAAAAAAAAAAACTTATATTGGATCGATAGTATTTTTTCATTCACCTGATTCATCCTTTTGCAATTTTCCCATCAAAATTTTATGCTCTTCTCGTCCTAGATTAGAAATAATCT
Organism: Pinus albicaulis; assembly: GCA_034641835.2. Lineage (NCBI taxonomy): Eukaryota > Viridiplantae > Streptophyta > Pinopsida > Pinales > Pinaceae > Pinus > Pinus albicaulis. Next base: position 543,397,098 of record CM076572.1, read on the forward strand.
TATCGAGCTTCGTCATTTTATGGCTCTACATGATACACAGTAAACAATACATATTAGTTAAAATTATATATAGTTCAAAAATAATATTTTTTGTAAAGAATTTGCAAAGAACTTGCCTTTTTTGCTTTTCTTGATGTGTTATCAGTATTTTTGTTACTTGATCTCTTGTTAGTCATTTCTTTATCAATATGAAACCTGCACCATATTATTCATTAATATATTTTATAAATAATTTATCAACTTTTTAGGTAAAAAAAATATATCAAGAAACAAATGTGCTTTTCATGGTGTACGCACCGACATCGGTGTGTCGTGTTCTTATAAACGCACCGCCCAAACAATATAAAACACCGTACGGTGCTCTATGTCAATAGGGAGCACCGATGAATTACATGTTAACCATCGCACCGATTAACACAGAAGAATAATAAAAATCGTTTAGTGTTAATTTTTGTAGCAAATAGTGTCGTGGAAGGGGCGATGTGGCCTATTCTTATAAACAACCTGCGAAAACAAGGGACCACCGTACAATGCTCTCTGTCAACTAGGAGACCCGGTGCATTATATGTTACATGGGGCACAAATTAACACAAAATAAAAAATTGTTTTTGCCAAACAGTACGTGAGCGGTGCACTATAATGAAATAGAAAACTAGTGCTCTATTTTACATATGGCGCACGGATTTTTTTTAGAAAAATGTTTTTATATTTTTTCTCAAACAATACATGCGCGGTGTGCTAGGATAAGCTAGCGCACCAGTGCGCTAGGTTCCGCAAGGCGCACAAATATATATATAATTGTTTTTTAAAAATTCACGCAAAGGCCGACATGGATTGGGATCTGACTATGCAAGTCATCCCATGGGTTGGATGTCATAGGCCTATATATTTAGAAATACAAACCCTATAAATCTAAAATGAAAATCCCTAATTCTGAAATCACAGAAACAGGAAGAAGCAAGGGTAGAAACAAAAAGAATGAAGGGTTTAGGGTAAAAATGGATTTTTTTTGTTTTTTGTTTCTGAAAATGAACAAAAAATTGAAATTTTTTACTTATTGCATAAAAAATGCTGTAGAAAATGTAAAAAAAAACAATAAAATTTAATCACGAGCTTGTTTGAAATTCTATGCTTCAGGGTTTGAATCACTAGAGGTTTGGAATTCTGAATAGTTATGTTCGAAGGTATTTTGCTGCTTCACAGTGCTCTCGTGCTCTCTTGCTTCAGGTATGTCTCGTGCAAATCTCTGGCTGAAAATTTTTGCAAAAATAGTGAAATAATGAAAAGTGTTTAGTATTTAAAGAATTGTTTTATGAAATTATATTTTCGAAAATATTTTGCCGCCCATTTTTCAATTTATCGTTTTTTTTTTTTCATTTTAAAAAAATAACGTTGCGTGTTTTTTTTTTTTCGTCACCAGTGTGTCAATTAAAAACACCGCACCAGTGCGTCAGTTTATAACACGGCACCAGTGCGCGGTAATTAAAACTACACCGGTGCGGTTATCTGTGCATAAGCACCGATAAAAATAAGTAAATTTTAAGGCACCAAAATTACTTTTAGGTGTGTGCACTAAAATTTATTGTTTATTTTTCTCAAATGCAGGGAGAAAATATCATAATTATATCGAATGGACAATTCTTCAAAATCCAGCTCGTTCCATAATATTTCTCAAAGTCCATCGCAGAGTTCTCCCTATCCATCTCGAGACGTAATATTTATTTCATATTTTATTTATATTTTCATTATCTAATTGAATTTATGTTTTTTATCCATGTCAATCAGCTTAATAAAATTTATAATATATACAAATTTGTAGTTTCATGTAGATTCAGAATCGAGTTCAGATGCACAAAATAATCAAACTACTCCAAAACGTTAGAATCTCTTATCAGGAGCAGCATACCGCAAGGCGCATTTGGTAGATGAAAATGGACAGTCGCTTCACCCTGCCAATTGTAACAATATTGCATCTTCTAGCCACAATACCGGGACAATGATGGTAATAATAAGTGTTTAGTATATTAATGTAATTATTTCAACGTAAAAAAATTTAATCATGCATTATCAATGTTCTTACTAATTGATATCATAGATTTTGTACCAGTCATGATCAAATATATTTTTTGAAATTATTAGGATTCTAGTGATGATGAGCGACCTACCTAACATCTTCTATTGCAGCCCACGAAAATGTCAAATCGAGAGAAGGATGAGTTAAGAGAAAAAATCAGAGAGAAACGATACCAAGAATGATTGAATCAACCACTGATTCAATTCCCTCTACGTCCATATTCACCAATTAGGAATGAATACAACAATAGTAGTTCTTCACAAGATAGCAATGGAGGCAATCAAATAGAGGTTGGTATGGATGGTTAATTAAGGGATATGACTTCCATGGAGACGAAGTTTTTAGATGCATTCCAACATGATGATCAGCTAGGGGATGATGCTCATATCGCTAACACCTTTTTCGAAAGCCTTAAATTTGCTTCCACCACCCCTCTCTTTGGACCTGGAATTCAGTCAAAGTCTACCCAATTCGGGACAACGATGTTAATGTACAACTTGAAAGAAAATTTTGGCTTGTCGAATGCATGTTTCTTGGAAATTTTGAGGTAAGTTACCATAAAATCGTCCCTTATATAAATTTGAGAAATATAATAAGTACACAATGAACATTACAAATGGTCAATTTTATGAATGTTAATAATTATATCGGCATTAGTGTACATTTATTAATATTTTCCATGATCACCAATTATAGGTTATTCAAAGATAAGGTTCTTCCGAGTGATAATGTCTTGCCTGGTAGCTGCAAAAAGGCAAAGAAATTGTTGAAAATGTTGGGTGTTGGGTACATATCATATCATGCATGTCCAAATGATTTTATTCTATATAGAGGAGAATATGCAGACAAAGAGATATGTCTAAAATGTGGGCATGACAGTTATTATAAATAAAAAAAGAAGGGTAAATCACATGGTCCTCCTTTTAAGATATTGAGGCACATGCCTATAATCCCAAGGATTCAAAGGCTCTTTCGTTGCAAAGAATTAGCTATGTTGCAAGGATAGCGTGCCTCACACAGAAGTGATTTGGGAGTTATGTGAATCCCAATTGATTCAATAGCCATGAAGCATATATAGGATACATGGCCTGAAAAAATCAAGGATGAAGTACGAAGTCTACAACTCAGCATAGCCATGGATGGCGTCAACCCATATTCCCTCCAGAACACCAACTATTATGTTTGGAATGTAGTAGTGATCAATAACAATATCCCCCCATGGTTTTCTGTGAAGAATGAACATCTTATGTTGGCTCTCATAGTCCATGGTAGATGAAGTGAAGAATATGTATGACTACTTGCAACCACTAGTAGATGAATTGAAGGAATTATGGGATGGGATAAATGTATACGTTGTATCAAGACCCATCGCAGCAGAGAGGAGTTTTACGTTGTATGGCATATGTGCTTACACGACACATGATTATCCAGGCTTAGGAGTTTGCTCTGTTCTTTATAAGTCCATTTTATAATATTTGTTAATAATACCCTCTTATTATTAATTTAATCTACCCTTTATTATAGGATAACCTTTTTAGATAGGCTAAAAAACTATTAATAATTGAAATAACCTATTTATAAAAATTATAGGAGTTAATTTAAATAAAAATTAGAAATATGGTATTAACTATTTACTATTACAAAAGAGATGGTCGGTCCTTTTCCTTCCATTTTCTTCCACTCCACCCCTATTTATTATCCTTGATCTTCTCTCTTCTTTAGCAAGTTTGTCCTGATGATGAGTCTAGATCTAGACTCGAAATGTAGACAAATGAAAAAATGACTACTGTGGATATTCAGATTCCTACATCTGAAAAACTACACCACAGAAATCTCCAATCTAGCGTACTTTTGGGTTATTATAAGACACATGACAGTATGATTTTTTAAATTTTTTATAGGTTCATTTGTTCCCATCTATGTGGGCATATGAACACCATTTTCGTACATAAAATGTCGATGATGGAAACTTGACACAAGACTGTGGAGTGGAAGTCGATTTTGATCAATCTAGTCGATCTAGCCATCGTGATCAAAACCTAGTATGAGGGACGTTAGGTCACATCAGAAAGGTACAAGAGATCATTGAAGTAGATTTCTCTTCTTTCCAAAGTGTTATTTTTAGGTGCAAGTGGTTGGACACCTTTGATCAGAATAATGTAAAGGAAGATCGTGATAGTATGTTGATATGTATCAACTCTAGAAAGATGTGGGATGAAGCTAAGGAGCCCTATGTTTTCCCCAAACACTGCAACCAGGTGTTTTTTTACCTAGATGTGTTGGATAGGGATTGGTGGTTCGTATTGAGATATGACCCTAGATCAAAACATATTTTTGAGAACAATAGTGTTATAATGCCAAGCGAGCTGGAAGATAATGAGGTTGATCATGAGAAACGAGAGTGAAATGGTACATGTGTTATTTCATCAATATTTATACCTTTTAAGATGAGTTTTTATAAAGAAGAGGACTTAATTACCTTATAACTTAGAAGACTCTCTTTTTTCGAAACATTATAATATGTATTTTGAATTAATTGGTAATTTGCATTGTGTTAATGTTAAAATCAATATTTCACTTGATAATTTGCAATTATGTTGATCTCAAAAACAATGGCGTACTATATAAAGTTCTTTTTTCTTGTATGTAAGATCATGATAAAATAATGATAATTCTAAAGTACATGAATTTATTTGCATTATTTTCTAAACTTTATTATGTTACAAAAATTCATATTATTCTAGATTTTTTATTTTACAATTATTTACAATTTTACAAATTTACAAATTTTAATAAAATCATTTCACAGTAATACAATTAAAATTTTACAAATATTTTACATGCAAATAGAATTACAATTACAATTTTACAATTTCACATACAATTACAATTACAATTTTAGAATTTTACATACAATTACAATTACAATTAAAATTTTACAATTACAATCATTTCATAGTAATATGATTAAAATTTTACAAATATTTTACATATAATTAAAATTAGAATTACAATTACAATTACAATTTTACAATTTCACGTACAATTACAATTTTAGAATTTTACATACAATTAAAATTTAGAATTTTACATAAAATTTACAATTACAATTACAATTTTACAATTTTACATATATACCATTACAATTACAATTTTAGAATTTTACATACAATTAGAATTACAATTACAATTTTATAATTTTACATATATACAATTAAAATTACAATCATTTCATAATAAATTAAATATTACAATTAATTAAAATTTTACAAATATTTTACATACAATTACAATTAAAATTATAATAACAAATACAATTACAATTTTACATACAATTAGAAATAGAATTACAATTATAATTTTACAAATATCTTACATACAATTACAATTACAATTTTACAATTTTACATACAATTAAAATTAAAATTTCAATTCCAATCACGACGACATAATATTTAATAAATATCATGATCATTTAATATTAAATTAAATAAACATCACGATCATGATAACCATCGTAAAAACATCATATTCGACTAAAAACACATTCAAATTCGCTAACCTCATCTAATCATCGTGATCATGATCATCTAACAAAACACAATTAGCATTGTATAACATCATCACAACACAAACATCAAATATACATCTCATGTCAAATAACTACTATCACATACACATCTATCTACAAGCTGCACATTAAATGAACATATCTAACATGATCTAACAATATACACATCATGATGATCACCAACATGTAAATTAAGTACAACTGCAACATGAACATAAAATACATGGACTATATATATAATGTAAAATATATACAACTGTAATATAAATGTCACATATCAACTGGTGGTACATCATTAATAGTAGTACTAGTCAAGGCCTGCTCAGTCAATGGTGCATCCTCGATAAGCTTAGATACATGTCGATCATCACGTGCCTGCTGATCTGGTACTAGTGCCTCATGCTAATCAGGATCAACTATCGGCTGCTCATCATGATGACTTGACATGGTCGATGGTCCAACCTACTCATGATCACGAGTACTGCTGGATGATGCAAGCTACTGACTTGACGTGGTCAATGGTCCAGCCTGCTCTCCATCATGACTGTTGGTCAATGCAGCTGGCTGCTCATCTGGCGTGACGCGAGGTGAATCACTCCCCTGATCGTCTTCATCAAATGATGTGTCACTGCTCACACATTGTCGACGTACTGTGTCTCGACCATGCCTATAATGTCGAAGGGCCTTTCTCAACCGCGTAACCAAGCTCGTAGCTCCTACGACATGCTGCATCAGGTTGTACATGCCACGCGGCATGCCTCTCCACATCTGTACCAACCTAGCATCGACCTATATATCTCTCAAAGTGGCGAGCCTGACTCCCACCTCTACAAATAGTGCATAGATTTGGTCGCCCAACTCCATCCTCAATCTATCACTAGGCCTATGCCTAGCAAAAGGCGGTACCAGCGCACCATGAGGACCAGGTCTATCTGCACTGGCCTGATCATCCTCGGCATCTACCATATCCTAATTGTCATTAAGATCTACACCTTGATCATTTGGTGGCGCTGACATCTCATCGCCATCAAATGACCCAATATCTGCAAAATATATATAAGTACACAACAATAATTAGACAATTTTATTAAACAATTTAATAAAAACAAGTTAAAAAACATGTTAGAATATATTTAAATAAAATAGTAATATTACCTCTATCTTCCGGCGGCTCGTCATTTGTGAAAAGGATGTTGGCACACCCTCGCCAATACGGTGCGGGAATACGGTGCGTTGACAAAACTACCCACCCTGGGGCATATATTTTCATCAATGCACCGCATTCCCGCAATTCGACAAGGTCAATGGTGCAGTTGGTTAACCGACCGCACTGCACTTTTTTTAATTTTAAAAAAGCATGGTGCGCCCTTTCGATACCGCCCTGAAACCGGTGCAGATACTGTTAGCACCGGTCATGGTGTGGATACTGTTAGCACCAGTCGTGGTGCGGCCTATAAATTTACAAGCAGCATCGCGAACTGGTGTGAGCCAAACGGCTCGAGTGCACTGCGTGGGATTTTTTTTTTTAAATAAGGTGAATTTTAACCTATTTTACAAAACTAATCTGCTAAAAGGTTTAATTATGGAAAAACAAGGAAAATACCTGTACATTTGCCCGTCGAGGAGGCATATTGGCTGTAGAATTTTCAAAACTATATTTTCCCACCATTTTGCAAAATTCAAAATGGAGATGGTGGGCAATGAACAACAGCAGTGCGTGCAATGGGAGCACCGATGGTAAGGCACCTCACACAAGGTAAATTTGCACTGGCGCTTGAGAGCTCTGGAGCACTGAAAGTGAAAAATGCATATTTTTGGCCGTATTTTTTTTTTATTTAAACTTGTTCTGGTGTGCGGGTTTTGTAGGCGCACTGGTGCGCTGTCGTAAAACCGCACCGGGTTGTTTCAGTTTTGGCGCGGGGTTTTACGACGCACCGGTGCATAATATTTGTGAAGCACCGGTGCGCTTCAGTAATAATACGCACCCAGCGGGTTTGTATGGAGCGCACAGTGTCCTGGCGTGCCAATGTTTTTTTTGCACCGGTGCTTTATCGAGTGGAATGCACCAATGCGGTTTAGGATGATAAACACACCGGAAGAAAAATATTCGCAAAAACCTCCGCTCGCCAACCTCCACTAGTAACCTCTGCTACAAACGGATGTATGGGGTATTTTTATAAGCGGTTCCTCAAAAGCATTCACTAGAGGGTCTTTTCCTTGTAGTGAATAATAACAATATGAGGGTTACAGGGGTACAACAATAACCATTAAGGGGCTATACTAATAACAATAAGGGGCTACACTATTAATATAGGGACCTAACATGCCCCTCTCCTTCAAAAAAGTGTTGTCCTCAACACTTGAGTAGCTCTGGGTGCTTCTGTATAAAATTCTCATCCTCCCATGTAGAATCTTCAGTGGGTAAGTTCTTCCACTTGATGAGATACTCTGAAATTGATCGATTCCGTAGTTGTCGAGTTCTTATTTCCGTGACCGCTTCAGGTTCCAATATGATTTTTCCTTCCTCATCAAGTTCTGGCAATATTGTTTGAACTGGAAGATTTTCACCTATAACCTTCTTTAAGCATGAAGCATGGAAAACTGGATGTACTCGCGAAGAAGCAGGAAGCTCCAATTTGTATGCCATAGTACCAATATTTTGCAACACCTTGTAAGGACCATAGTACTTTGGTGATAATTTATTATCCTTCTTAGCTTGCTTGAGGGACATTTATTTGTATGGTTGTAGCCGTAAAAATACCCAATCTCCTACATCAAAACTTCTCTCGCTGCGATGTTGATCTGCCTGTTGTTTCATTCGATTTTTTGCCAAATTCAGGTTATCCTTTAAGAGTTGGAGAACTTCTTGCTGATGCTCGATGTGATCTTCCACTGCTTGAACCTTCGAATTTTCCCTTAAAGATGATGTGATGGATGGTGGATAATATCCATAAAGTGCCATAAATGGGGTCATTTTTGCTGCAGTATGGAAGGAAGTGTTATACCACCATTCAGCGAGAGGTAACCACTTGACCCATTGTGTTTGTTTATCAGATACAAAACAACGAAGATATCCTTCCAAACATTTATTTACTATCTCAGTTTGACCATAAGATTGAGGATGATAAGATGATCTATGAGCTAATTGAGTACCCAAACAAGAAAATAACTCCGTCCAAAAATTTCCAGTAAAAATGGGATCTCTGTCGCTCACAATAACCCTTGGGTTTCCATGTAGCTTTTGAATTGTGTCCATAAATGTAGTAGCAACTGTGCTTTCTTTAAATGGATGAGATAATGCACAAAAGTGTGCATACTTGGTAATTCTATCAACTACCACCATGATGACACTCTTTCCTTCGGACTTAGGTAAACCTGTGATAAAATCCATTGAAATCTCCTCCCAACGTTGACTTGGAATGGATAAAGGTTGTAGAAGACCCGGGGTCTTAATTGTCTTCACTTTACTTTACTGGAAAACCAAACATTCCGCCACAAACTATCGAATATCATATTTAAGGTCATCCCAAAAAAAATCTTTCTTCACCTTGTGGTAAGTTTTTAAAATTCCTGAGTGTCCTCCTAAGGGAGAAGTGTGCAATTCCAAAAGAATAATTTGTTTTAGTTGGGAATTATTACAAAGATATAAGCGATCTTTGTACCATAAGGAATCATTTTTCCAACTAAATGTATCATATGTACTAGGATCTTGCTGCAACTTTTGAATGAGTGTCCACAATTCTTCTTCCTTTTTCCATTCATCCCTTGCTTCAGTTATCCAATCTGGTTGGATAATAGAAATGGCACAAAGAAATGCTTCCACCTCTTCATCATTTCTTGAGAGTGCATCTGCAACAACATTTAGCTTCCCTTTTTTGTGGATGATTTCAAAGTCATAACCCAACATATTTGTGACCCATTTTTTCTGCTCTTTTGAAGATAGAATTTGTTCCAAAAAGTATTTAAGACTATCATGATCATTTTTTACTTTGAAGTGTCTTCCCATTAGGTAAGTTCGCCATTTATTTAGTGCATGTTGTATTGCCAACATTTCCTTCTCATAAATAGCTTTCTATAAATACTTTCCTTTGATTGGACGACTTTCAAAATCAATGGGTCTTCCTTCTTGCATTAAAAAAACACCAATTCCATTTCTCGAGGCATCACATTCCACAATAAAGGTTTTTGTGAAGTCTGGCGTAGCTAAGACAGATGTTAGGTACATTTCCTCTTTAAGATGTTCAAAGGCTTTAGTTGCTTCAGGAGTCCATGAAAATGCATATTTCTTCAATAATGTTGTTAGAGGTGCTGCTATTCTCCCATAATTCTTAAAAAACTTGCGATAATACCCTGTAACCCGAGAAATCCTCGGAACTGCTTTATGGTTGTGGGGACTTTCCATTCCTTAATGGCTTTAATTTTGTTAGGGTATACCTCAACACCCTCGTGAGATACAATATGACTCAAATATTCCACCTCTTGTACTCCAAAGAAACATTTGGAGGTTTTTGCATATAATTGTTTCTCCTCCAATAATTTGAGCACCCTGTCAGCATGTTGAACATGATCCTTACAAGACCTGTTGTAGATAAGTATATCATCAAAAAATACTTACACAAATTTTCTAAAGAAGAGTTTTAAAATGGAATTCATCAACCCTTGAAATGTAGAAGGTGCATTGGTAAGGCCAAAAGGCATGACCGAAAATTCATAACGACCCTCATGAGTTCGAAATGTTCTTTTCGATCTTCAGTCTTCATTCTAATTTGATGATATCCTGAACAAAGATCCAACTTGGTAAAATAAATTGCTCCATGTAATTCATCAAGCACATGAATGGGAAATTTATCTTTAATAGTGAGCTTATTGAGCTCCCTATAATCCGGACACATGCGCCATGATCCATCTTTCTTATGCACCAATACTGTTGGAGCATAGAAAGAACTTTGACTAGGTTGAATTATACTAGCCTCTAACATTTATGCAATCATACGTTCAATTTCGCTCTTTTGGACATAAAGATATATGTAAGACCTGATGTTTGGAGGAACACTTCCTGGAATCAAATGAATAGCATGATCATGATCATGAATAGGTGGGAGTCTTTTGGGAGTTTCAAACACCTTGGAATGATTGTCCAAGACTTTTTGGAGATCTGGAGAAATAGATGATTTTGACGTTGGAACTTCTAGTGAACATAATTGTGCAATTACGCCTCGTTGTTATTTCTTCAGAATCTTTGTCATGACATTAGAGCTTATTATATTTCCCCGCTTCCCTGCGATACCCCGTAATTCAACTTCCTTTCCTTCCGAAGAAAATTTCAAGAAAATTTCTTGAAAATTAAAAGCTATTGTCCCCAAAGATTGTAACCATTGTACTCCCAATACAACATCAACACCTCCCATTGGAATGGAAAGCATTGGACTATTCAATAAATATTTTCCCATGGTTAGCTTGATTATGGCATTTTCCAGAGCAATTTATAGTTCCTCCATTTGCAACCATCACTTGACACTCTTGTGTTGGGTATAGGAAGCAATTCAATTCCTTAGCTACCTTACAATGAATAAAATTATGGGTACTACCCGAATCAATCAACACTATTACCTTTTACTTCTTGATATGTCCTTCTATCTTGAGATTTTGAGGAGTGGTAATTCTTGCCAATGCATTACAGGATATGGTCAGACTCATTTCTTCTTTCTCTAGGGTTTGTTCCTGGTGTATATCCTCTTCTTTTGAAGTTTATTATTCATTTTCTTCCTCCCTTCACAATCTATGTAAAATAATTTCTTCTCAACACACTTATGACCTTTAGTGTATTTGCTATCAAAATTGTAGCAAAGCCCTTTTGCTCTCTTTTTTCCAATTGTTGCAATGTCAAACTTGTAGGTTGTGGAATTCAAGGAGTAGCAACACTTCCATATTTATAGATGTTAGTGGTAGGCTTCCTTGTTGCCATAATTTTACATTCAATTTTTATTTCAACCTAAATGCCTTCTCCAATGAATCAGGTTCCAAAAGGCGAACCTCATGTTGGATGTTATCCTTTAAAGTCCCTATGAAGACATAAATCCTGTGCTCCTCTAGAATATCAACTACCATTATATTCAATTTTTGGAAGTCCTCAATGTGCTCCACCACCTAACCCCTTTGTTTGAGATTTATCAATTGGCTAAAGAAGGTGTTGCTATTTGCATCCTCATAATGTGCTATCATTTCCTCCGTAAAAATTGACCAAGTGACAATTTTTTTATGGGAGCAAAGCCATCGATACCATGCAAATCTATTTTGTTCTAAATATAAAGTTGCAAGGCGTAGCTTTTGTGTGTTTTGCACATTATTGAGATCAAAATATTGCTCCATCTGTAGTATCCATGTTATGGGATCCTTGCCATCAAAATTCCTCATATCGATCTTTGGAATATGGTGGGTCTTCGATCCAACATTAGATTTCATGAAATCACGATTAATGTTTATTTTTTTCTCATCGTGAGTTTCCTCTACTATCTTTTTTCCATTACGAATCATGTCTTGTATCAACTTTGTCAAACCTTCCTTCAACCCTTCCATGTCTGCTTTTAGATCATTCTTCATGTCTTCCATGTTGTCTTTCATTTTTTCTTCCATGTCTTCCAAGCAATTCTTCAAACCATCCATCTTAGCTTCCACGCATTTCTTCAAAGCCTCCATATTTTTCTTAAAACCATCCATATTCGCTTCCACACCTTTCTTCAAAACTTCCATTTCAATTTGTGTTGCTCTTTGCGAGAGCGAAATTTGGTGCACTTGCTCTTGTAATTTTGATATATCATGTTGCACTTCTTCATCTTCATGAGTCATAGTAGAGTATTATGAGGGCTTACTGGTGTTGAATTCTTTTTAGGGGAAATTTTAGAACCCAATATTGATATCTACGCTTCAATATTCCCTTGGAATCACTTCAAACTTATTTTTCAAACAAGACTTATGCAATTTCAAAAAAAAATATGCACCTTTTTCTTGCTTTTGAGGTGCTCGATATTGAACTGAATTATCTCTATGGTTTCGGATCTTTAATATCTGAAATTCGGTCATGTAGTAGCCCTCTGAATCTTCTTTCTAATGCCACAACTCTGACCTGATTTGGATGCTTCAAGGAAAAGTTATGCCCAATCTCCCACAATGACCTAATTGTGGACTGGTTCAGTAGAGAAAACTTGTACGGTGTGCCACGTGTCACCGTTTACTCCTTTAGCTCTAAAATTTATACACAGGAAACTACAATCCATGTACTTTTGGCTACTTTTTACAAAATTCTAATCCCATGCTCAGAGAGAAAGTTATGGTGATCTTCCCAAGGTCACCTCTTTTAGATGAAATTCGTGAGCCTGCAAAAACCCTAACTTCCACAGATCATATCTCCGAAAATATTGCAAACCAAGATCTGAAATTTTTACATGAAGTTCCTCGGGATTTCGGCTTCATGTGTTAAAAATTCCAGCTTCTGAACCTTCGTAGAAAAAAAATTTATAGCGAAAATTCCACGATGACTTGTTTAGAGTAGCGAAACCCTAGAATCCAAAGCTCTAATACCAAATGTTATAAAACCAGCTCCAAAAATAGAATAAAAGAGAGATCAATGCCTTATAAATAAGCCACTTCGAGGGGGAACCTCCTTTACATTACATAAATGAACAATTCTTGGATGATATAAATGAAAAACCTCCTTTATATATATAGGAGTCCATGGGGTCACAATATAATCCTAGCCGACCTAACAATAATAATGTAAAGGCACAATAGTAACAATATGGGGGTTACAAGGGTACAATAATAACCATTAGGGGGCTACACTTACAACAATAAGGGACTACACTAGTAATATAGGGACCTAACACTCATAGCCTCTCTTGTGCTCTTCTATACCTGGCCTTGGACATTTATTATAATTTTTGAAATAATATTCACATTTCTTGAAATTACAATGGCGAGTCTACCGAATGGTATCTCAAAAGTATATTTATTGAAAATACATGTCTCTGCATTCATGAGTTGGGGACATTTTGTTACCACTATTGAAGTTTTAGCTATCTCATCCACAATAAAATAAAATAAAGCAACATTAAAGGTATTCCTCTTTGAAGTCCAAACCTACAACTAGTTAATGGCCACTTCACAGATGTCTCTTTTTAAAACATTGTTAAAGATACACATATTTTGGGTAATACCTTGGTTTATGTGCAATTTTTTGTGAAGCCTTGTGATTGAAGATACAAATGGAAAAAATCCAATGATATCAACATAGTTATAAATATATCTTAAATTTATTGTTAGGGTGAGGGTGGGCTTGGTTACAAGCCAGCAAAGTATTCAAATTCCTTATCGTCACATTTGCCTTCAGAGCATCCTTGTAGGAGTTATGGAAACAACATTAATTAATCATGAAACTCTTGTCCCTTGTGGATAATTAAAAAAAACACAAATCACTACCCATGCATATTTTCCATTGTGTTTGATCCCTTCTATCCTATTCATGCTAATTTAGAAAAGTTCCTAACAAATATCTTATAATCCAAGTCTGAGGGAGCTAAAGTCTTTCATAAAGTTAATTGGAGCCTATGTGGTACCCCTAGAGAGAAGGAGGTTTGGATATCTTGACCTCTTATATGCAAGCACAAGCTTTTTGTTCTAAGCAAGCCATTAACACAATGGAAGGTGGGGAGGCATAAAAGAGCCAACTCAAAAAATGAATTAACTTAGGGACCTTGCATGGGTGCAAGATATGAAGTAACCTAATTCTACAAATTTTTGACTGCTTTAACAACCATCTACGTGAAAGGAACCTAATTTGTAGATAAAAGTAATGAATATCATACTAGGAAGCCATCAAACACAAATTGGTGTGGAAAAGTGACTTGCCTAGAGCCGAGTTTTCTATCAATGACCATTGTCTATGGTGGTCTAGTACTTGGGGTATTTGTTTTCCAAAATCACATGATTTTCAACTAGGAGGTTGTACACTTATGATATTGGGGTCCCAGGGGTCTGTTATGATAATCAAACTAGAGACTAGAAAAATTAGGAAACCTTGAGTGTGGTATTTAGGCTTAATCCCACAAGGAGAATAATTTTAGAGAAAATCTAAACATTTATGGACAAACTCTTCCCAAAACTTGGTCCTCCAAGTTCATAGATGTGGTGAAAACATTAGAGATGGAATCAAAGGAAGAGTTTTTTTGAAGTATAATCCAACAAATGAGTATAAATGACTCTCTTACATGCTTGAGCTTGAAGGAACACTTAATAAATGTAGAAATTTGAATAACTGTTAAATTATTCACCGAGATTATCCTGATCACACACTATTTGAGCTTCATGCATAATACATAACCTCTTCTACTATTGATCATTAATTTGTGGAAATATAAACAATCGCATGCGCACATTAAAACCATAAACAATCACACATATAAACACAGTATTTATGGGAAAGCTTAAAGCTGAAAACCCCCAACTATCTGTATATTATAATGATAGATATCATGTAACAATCATTGTACAAACTCCTCAAAATCTCTCAGTACAATCTCCAATTGTTACACACTACACAAGCTCAGATCATACAAAACACATGCTCCAATCTACTCCACCTGTTAGCCTGCCTCTACTGCGCAATCCAAGATGAATAATTGCACATCCTGAGTTCAAATCCCTCTGGTATGTACTGCGCAATCCTCATTGGCATCTCCATCAATGTGTGGTGCAAACTCATGCACCGGTATAGTCACAACTGATAGTCACACTGCTCTTTCACCTACCTCTTCACTGATCTCCACCGAAACTGTCCAGGCACTGAAGTTAACTGATGTATTCTTTAGTTGATTTATGAGTTTATAGTTAGTGAATTAATCAATAATTAATTCACACCACTCTCACTAGTGTATCAATCAGTTAGACTAGATACAACTAGCTCAACTATGTTTAACTGAGTTAAACTGAATACAACTCCACTAACTTCCTCGATCAACTCCACCAAACTCTGTCACATGAGTTCTAACTGAAGTCTCCATGCAATAGCTCCGCTTGACCCTCAGGAATAGCGTAATTCCTTCTGTCAGCTACATGTGCCACTTCTGTGCACTTAACTGAAGTGCTCCAAGAGGATAAGATAATGTTTAGAGTCCAAATATTATTAAGAGCTAATAATATTCGACATATCTATTTTTAGACTGGCAATCTAAAAATAGATTCCGCCTAGTATGTCTAAAAATAGAAGTCCATCTATTTTTTCCGACTTGACCAACCATCCACAAATAGCATCTTGCAACTCATAGAACATGATCCATATGTCTAAAAATAGACTTTGCGCCAAAAATAGCTGCGGGCCCACTTAGTGAAGGCAACTCCTTTCCACTAAGCTCATCATCTTGTTGCAATCTCAACACTCCCTCTCAACAAGATATGGATTAGCATACGCAACCCCTATCCACCTTTGTGGTATTCGCGTTGCTCTGGTGAGCGCCTTCGTGAATATCGGCACATCTTGATCCTCCGTAGGAATGTATGAAAGTAACATGATCTTCCGCTGCACACAATCTCTGATATGATGATACCGATCCATGAAGCCATGCCACCTCAACTCATCCTCCTGTCTATACCATGATCCATATCCCGATGTGCCTCTGAGATATCTCAATACATGATTGTCTGCCTTCCAGAAGAGCTTGGTAGGCTTAACCATAGCCTGTGAAATCTGGTTAACAGCATAGCATATGTCAGGTCGTGTATTGACCATATACATAAGCGACCCCACCAACTGTCGATAAATAGTGGCATCCACTACCTCCGCTGAAGTAGCATCCTCCTTCCTCCAACCACCAGGAAGAGGAGTATCAACAGGCTTGCAGCCATGCATGTTGAACTTCTCCGATATCTCCGGGCATACTTACCACAAGAAACAAATAGTCCATCCTTTGTCTTTGTATTCCAATCCCGAAATAATGAAGGAGGCCCAAGTCCTTCATCTCAAACTCTTCCACAAGATCCTTCTTGCATGAGAGTATCTGACATCTGCATCACCTTTGTCAAAATCAAATCATCTACATAAAGTACAATCCACGGCAACACCCTCCACCACAATCTGGTATAGGTTAGGATCCGCCTCACTCTTGGAGAATCCAAGTTTGGTGAAATAACTGTCTATCCGTATGTACCAAGCACAAGGTGCTTGTTTCAACCCATACAACGCTCTCTTGAGCCTGCACACATGCGACTCGCTGCTGAAAATCTCGAAACCTTCAGGGTGCTCTATGTACACCTCCTCCTCAATGACTTCGTTGAGGAATGCAGTCTTCACATCCATTTGATGAATGTGCCACCCCATCTGCACTGAGAGAGAAAGAATCGTCTGTATGGAAGAATACCTTGCGACAGGTGCAAAGGTCTCCTCATAATCAATCCCCTCAATCTGTGAGAAGCCTTGGGCAACAAATCTTGCCTTGTACTTCTCCACACTCCCGTCAGCTGCTTGCTTCACTTTGTAGATCCATCTCAAACCCACCACTGATTTCCCTTCCGGCCTTGGGACAATCTCCCATGCACTATTTCTGACAATCGAATGATATTCTTCCACCATGGCATCTACCCATGCGGGATCCTCCATAGCTTCCTCGAAAGAGGATGGCTCTGTCACGATACACTTACTCATCAGAGCCATGTATCTAGTATACCGGTCAGGTGATTGCCTCTATCTGCGCTGTGATGTAGGTGCTCCTACAACCTTCTCTGCATCTTGAGCTAGTCGCTCAGCTTCTGTAGTGCGCTTCCGCCCTCTGATGGTTGGCGCTGCATGAGTGGTATCTTCCACTCCATGAACCTCCTCTTGTGGCTGATCCACATCTAGAGACTCATCCTTAGGAACTAATAGCTCCTCATCTACATGCAAGTGTGGCTCCCTCTCAAGCGAACACTTCATGGCTTTCTCCTCATGAAATTTGATATCCCTTCGCACAACAATCTTTGCGAATTTCTGGAAAATACACACGATAGTTGTGGGGCATATCGATTATTGCCCCACAAATATCCCAACCTCTGGAGTCGGCTCCAACTTCTTCACAGCATCCTTCGTCACATGAATGTAAACAGGTGAACCAAAAATCCTCAAATGGGAAATATCAGGCTTCTTACCAGAAAACGCCTCCTCGGGTGTATTCATGCCAAGTATCCTGTGAGGACAACGGTTCTGCACATATACTACATTATTGCATGCCTCGGCCCACAAGTGTATGGGAAGGCCCTGATCATGCAACATCGCCCGTGCAGCACCCACGATCGTTCTGTTCTTCCGCTCAGCAACCCCATTCTATTGTGGGTTATGAGGTGCTATGAGCTCTCTTCAAATTCCTTCTGCGCTACAAAAGTCCTTGAATTCGCTAGAGATGAATTCACCACCATTGTCGCTCCTAAGAGCCTTCACCTACTTCCCCGATTCTTTCTCAACCAGTTCCTTGAACTCACAGAACTTTGAGTATGTCTCGCTCTTCTTCTGCATGAAGAAGATCTAGCACTTCCGAGAAAAATCATCGACAAATATCACATAACCACCGTCTTTGTTGTCGAAGCTACTGAGAAAGGTCCACACACATCTGTGTGAATTATCTCAAGGATCGTCGTGGCGCGACTATCCTTCTCGTGAAAGGTGGCTTTCACAGATTTTCCCAAGGTACACCCCTTGCACTGATCTGACTGCGTAAGAGTGCCTTTAGGAAGCCCAGTAGAAATCTACTGCAGTATCTTCAAAGCTCCATGGTGAAGGTGGCCCAATCTCCGGTGCCACAACTCGCCATCATCCCGGCTCACCACTCCTTCTACCTTGCCTGCCATTGCTGCGCAACCATCTACCTGCAATTCATAAATATTCTTAACTCGAACCCCTATCCTCCGGGTCTCACCAGTTGCCTTACTATGCAGGAAAGCCTTTCCTTCGCTAAATACAACATCATATCCCTTGTCTTCTAACATCGCCACAGAGATAAGATTCTTCTTCAATCTCGGAACATGCATCACTTCCTTCACTACGAAGGGTTTACCAGACTCCCTCTCAAAGAAAATGGTACTGAAACCGGTCGCACTATATCTACCATCATCGCCCATCTCGATGTGCACTCCAAGATCTTTCTCATCCAGATCAGTAAACAAATCTCAATCTCCTGTCATGTGAAAAGACGCACCACTGTCAAGAAACCACACGCCGGAACCCATCACACTTGAGACCAAGCATGTGATCAGCGAAAAAGCCCTCTCAAGCTAACGAGGCTAAGCCTTCTCCCGAAGTGCTGTAGATCCAACAACGTGCTTATTTTCTTAAGTTTGTGGACAATTTGTGGCATAATGTCCGTGTTGGTGACAGTGAAAGCACTTCACCTTGGACATGTCCTGCTTCTTGCCTTTCGCACCGGAATGAGAAGCTTTCTTGCTCTTCCCCTTCTTTTCTTCGGCAGCCAAAGCGTAATTCTCTTCATCAAAGTTCTTTGATGAAGATCCGTCCTTGGTACTTCGCCTTATCTCCTCTTGCACAAGATCCGACCAAAGTCGCTCCTATCCTGGTAATTTCTCCCGACCATTGACAGAGTCCTGATAGGAATGCCAACTCTTCGGAAGCCCAAGGAGAGCCCAGCTCACCAAGTCCTCGTCATCTACAGTCTCCCCCACACTTCCTATCTCATCCCTACATTGGACGAACTTCGTGAGGTACTTGGGCATACTATCGCCTTTGTCCATTTTTATGTTTACGAGTCTATCCTTGAGCGCCAACTTCCTCTGGTCACTCTTGCTTTGGAATAAATCTGTCAAAGCTTTCCACATCAAGAATGGAGAAGCCTTACTATGAAGGCTGGATACTATATGATCCTTCACACCTTCCAACAGAATCCTTCGACACTTTGATGTCTTCTTTTGCCATGCGTCAAGTACGACAGCATCACTAGAGGTAGGCTTTGGAATTTCTGCATCTATGAACTCCTTCAACCCATTGTCATCCAACACCGCCTCCATCTTGTCCTTCCATGCAATATAATTCGAGCTGCCCTCAAGTTAATACTCCAATTGCAATCCGTTGAAAGACATCTCAACTTTGACACCAAGAAAACACTACTGCAAATTCGAATTCCACCAGCACAAAACTCAACCGCTTCAATGTTTTGCAATTGCTCCAATGATCAATATAGCTCTGATACCATGTATAAATTTTAATAGCGTTAAATTATTCACCAAGATTATCCACGATCACACACTATTTGAGCTTCATGCATAATACATAACCTCTTCTACTATTGATCATTAATTTGCGAAAATATAAACAATCGCATGCGCACATTAAAACCATAAACAATCACACATATTAACATAGTATTTATGGGAAAGCTTAAAGCTGAAAACCCCCAACTATCTGTATATTATAATGATAGAGATCATGTAACAATCATTGTACAAACTCCTCACAAGCTCTCAGTACAATCTCCAATTGTTACACACTACACAAGCTCAGATCATACAAAACACATGCTCCAATCTGCTCCACCTGTTAGCCTGCCTATATTGCGCAATCCAAGATGAATAATGGCTTGATCCAAGTTCGAATCCCACTAGTATGCACTGCGCAATCCTCATTGGCATCTACATCAATGTGTGGTGCAAACTCATGCACCAGTATAGTCACAACTGATAGTCACACTGCTCTTTCACCTACCTCTCCACTGGTCTCCACTGAAACTGTCCATGCACTGCAGTTAACTGATGTATTCTTTAGTTGATTTATGAGTTAATAATTAGTGAATTAATTAATAATTAATTCACACCTCTCACTAATTGTATCAATCAGTTAGACTAGATACAACTAGCTCAACTAAGTTAAACTGAACACAACTCCATTAACTGTCTCATCAACTCCACCAAACTCTGTCACATGAGTTCTAACTGAAGTCAACCATGCAATAGCTCCACTAAACCTTAGGAATAGCGTAATTCCTTCTGTCAGCTGCATGTGCCACATCCAGGCATCAAACTGAAGTGCTCCAAGAGGATAAGATAATGTTTAGAGTCCAAATATTATTAAGAGCTAATAATATTCGACATATCTATTTTTAGACTGGCAATCTAAAAATAGATTCAGCCCAGTATGTCTAAAAATAGAAGTCCATCTATTTTTTCCAACTTGACCAACCATCCACAAATAGCATCCTGCAACTCATAGAACATGATCCATATGTCTAAAAATAGACATAGTCTAAAAATAGACTTTGCGCCAAAAATAGCCTGCGGGCCCACTTAGTTAAGGTGACTCCTTTCCACTAAGCTCATCATCTTGTTGCAATCTCAACAATAAAATATGGAGAATCAATTCTAAGGAGAAACATAAGCTCTATCAAATGAATTCTATTTAGAAGTTGGTCTTAGAGCAGAAAAAGTTTTGTTTGTTTGGTCCCTATTTCATGGAGGCTTGTAGATAGTGTAACCTTTGAGGCACTTGGAAAATTTGCACCTTGAAGTCCTCTACATGGTCAGAATGAAACCTGAAATCATTTGCTTTGAATTTGTAAATACACCTTATTGGCTTGTGAAAAGGCATATAAAATTTGTCACTCTTTACTCCTATTCAATATCACCTAGAGAGCAACATTGTTAGGAGATTCTCTCTCTTTGGTTGTGGAATCCTACACAACATGGCACTATATTAGAATTTATATTTTTATATCACCTTTAGAAAAATAAAAAATGAATGAGTATTCACTGATTCTTAGTGCAACTAGTTTTTTTATCATCTCTAATATGTGCTCGTATGCTTTTGTAGCTTCAAATGAAGGTGTGTAAGGTGGAGATGGAAATATCTCACTGATATGAGCTTATGGAATACTAGACCATTGCACCATGCACCATGCACATGGTGCACCTTGAAGGGCACTCCCCTGCCCACTTTGCATAGTCTAGAACCTCAAGCCATCGATGGCACCAACGTAGAGCAAAACATGTTATAAGAGAATGTTGACAAATGTGAAGGATCTAGTCCCAAGCAAGAGCCCCAAAGGCACCATGGTTTGACAAATTACTATTATTACAATGGGCATCTTTGAACGAAAGTATCCCAAAAAAACCTAGTATAATGAGAGATGGGAGGTCATTATGGAAAATCCTAAGCCCAAAGTTGAAAGACAGGGGTCGCCTCCTCAAGGACACACATCCTATTAGATTTAATTCCTACATATATTAATTAATGTGCTCAATTTATGTGAATTCCCTTGTTATCATTATTCTTATTGTTTTTACATTTAGAAATAATGATGCTTAAATTGTTTAGATTTGATGGCCCTATGTAGCCAATTAAAATTGGGTACACTATATGCCTTTGAGAAGCTTGTTGGTGCTATTGTAAGATTTATTTATTTATTTTTGTAAAGTGTATGTAATATGTATATCATGTGTATTTTTTTTATAAGATCAATATTATTATATTGTTATCAAAAACATTAACATGCAATGATACTTGTTGCTACTGGTCTGCCACTTGGGAAACTAGACTCGTAGGATAGGCACAATTTTTTTATTATTATTGTTCACAATGTTCTCAACTTGAGAGTCTGATAACCAAAAAATTAAATAGAGAACTACATAGAAATGCAGAGATAAACTAGATAACCTAAAAGACTACTAGAAATTAAAATGTTACTGCACATAAGTGCGTTGCTAATCCTCATTCTGCAGGGGTGTCCTCTGAGCTAGGTTGTTGTGGCTCTCTGTAAAAGTCTAATGAAGAAAGGTCCATGTTTATCAGGCTCTTAGCTATACTATGACCTTTCTATTGAGTTTGTCCACCTTCTTCAGAAGCTATAACTTGCATATGATTAGTCCATGTTGTGTGTCTGCCCTATCTGTGAGGACTTTTCCCATTAATTTTTTTATATGCTGGTATAAGTTAACAATATGCATGTAGGAGGGGGCTCTAACTCTGGTAGAATTTCCAATATCAAGGATCCAATCAATTGTTTCCTTATCCATGTGCATGTCTAGAACTAACCTCTAGGATTGTCTAACTAGCTCTTCTACGTCAAAGACAACTCTTTGGATAGTTGTAGCGATTATATCCCTGTATTGTTTCATTGTTTCTCTAGCAGTTGTTTGAGCTCGGGTACCACAAATAGAGGGAGGACTAAATCAGAAGGGGACCAGGTTTTCCCCTCCTACCTCTGTGGAGAAAACTGGAAGGTTTGTGTCTAACAATGCTAAGGGGAAAGAAAACAAGGGGTGGAGTAAGAAATGAGAACCACGCGAGAGGGAAGAGAAGAAAATATGATGAGAAAAGGGGAAGTTAGGAGAAAAATAACGATACACAACCCAGGGAAGGAGAGAGAAACAATGTAGTGGGAGGGAGGAAGAGTGACAGGGGAGGAGAAGGACACATAGATGAGAGGGATAGAAACTAGAGGGACGACCATAGAGACATAGGAAAAGACCAAAGAGGGAATGTGAGGGGTGAATAGCAAGAGAAACTAGGAGAAAAAACCGAGACAGAAAAAGACACCCCAGAACGAATAATCCCAAAAAGGGTAAGAGAAACCAACAATTTATAAATCCTGATATGGAATGTAAAATAATGATGAGAGAATTTAGAATTGAAACAAAATTCCAAAAGGGTAAAACCAAGAAACAAAACCCGTAATGTTGGTTTCTCAATGAGATGACTTTGGAGAAGGAGAGAAAAGCTTGAAACAATCGCCACCTAGGATAAAGACCATACCCCTCAAGCCTCAATTGTTCCATAGATTAACTCTGCCAATGCTAGAATTTTTA
Source organism: Pinus albicaulis (assembly GCA_034641835.2). Classification (NCBI taxonomy): domain Eukaryota; kingdom Viridiplantae; phylum Streptophyta; class Pinopsida; order Pinales; family Pinaceae; genus Pinus; species Pinus albicaulis. The sequence goes on from CM076572.1 coordinate 543,420,569, forward strand.
TTTCGTTTTCCACTTGCCATCGCTGGCTGCTTAAATGCATGCATAGGCACTCTCTCCTTACCAATCTATCTCCTTCTCGTCACCTCTCGACATCATTTTCTTAGCTCTTCCCATAACTTCACATAATGAACAACCACCTTCCTTTGTTTTATATCATGTGCATTTTAATAAAATATGAATGTTTTATTCTTTTTAAACTTACAGCGAGTTAATAATCAAAGGGTTCTAGTTTCTAGGGTTCATGTATGGAGGTTAAGACTAGTTGCTTCTAGATACCAGATGATCCCTTTTTGGTAGCCTCAACAATGATTAGAATAGACATTGGGTATCTAATGGATACTAGTCACTGGTTGAAATTGCCTTCTAATTTTGGGGTATGACCTAATCTAGTCTTGATTAGCTAAGAATACATATTCCTCATATATAAATAAATAGGTAAATAGGTTAACGCCTTAAGATCCAAAGACGTTTGGAAAGAATGGAAGTTTTCCTCGTTGCGAATCACAAATGGGTTACTTGAAGTAGCCAAGTTTTGTTTACAAACAATGGTATTGCTACGTGTTAAGTTCATGAAACTGCGTCGACAACCGTTAGGGTGGTGCCCCTGAATATTATAGGCCATTTTTCTACTTTGGAGAAACAAGAACTTCTGGGGAATCGGTAACTTTGAAAGATCGACTGCCACTATTACACCAGATACACCTATTTCATAAATGCCAGAAATGAGCCAATTACAACATGTCTTCGGTGCTGAGATTCAACAAAATGATGATCCTAGTGAAAATTAAGCACCTACACTAGGATGGAGCCTCGTGCTATTTTTAGGTGGAAGTTTATTTTTAGAATGAATGAGAAAATTCTATTTATAGATTATGTCTATTTATAAAAAGTGAGCAAATTCTATTTATAGATGATTTTATATTTTTAGATGTATGTGCGAGTTCTATTTATAGATCGCATGTCTATTTATAGATGCATGTCGAATATTATTATCCCTTAATAATAGTTGGACAATAAATATTAATCTATTCTCATGGAGCACTTGGAATCAGTTAATTGAAGTGGCAAACTAGTTAGCTGAAGGAATTTCAAGTTCAAAGGTTGGTTGGTGGAACATGCAAGTGGACTTAGTTATAGCTAAGTGATTCGAAGTTGTAACATAGTTGGATGTGTAGTTATGTGAGTTGTAAAGTAGTTTAACTCAATTAAGTGAGTTAAACTTAGTTGTGTTAGTTGTGACTGAAGATACACTAGTGAGAGATCAATGTATTAAATATTAAATTAATTCACATGGAGTGATTTCACATGCAACTGAAGATTTATACTGTTAACTACATGCATGTCAGATCCAGTGGAGACCCAGTTGAGAGGCAGGTGAAAGGGACAGTTGACTATCAGTTGTACTATATTGGATTGCACTCTTGCAAGCCAAACACGCATTGGATATGCTCATGAGGATTGCACAGTCAAGGAGGGCATGATTGCATCAAATTGGTCTTTGTAATCATCTTAGATTGCGCAGTGAAGGCAGGTTGTTGTGAGGCAAAAATTTGGCTAAGGCATTTGTCAATTTCTGCAAGACAGTGTGAGACGATTGTATATTGTACTAAGAGCTCTTGGATTAAAGTTTTGTATGAGATTGTTTCATGATCCATGATATATACATAATATATGATAGTGGGGTTTTTAGCTTTATGATTTCCCGGTAAAAACATCTGTGTTATGTGTGATTGATCTTTCTTCTTGATATTGCAATTAGCGATCATGTTTTAAATTTCCACAAGAATTTTTGTAGAAGCAATTCTGTATTTAACAGTGGCATATAATTGTTAGATCAGGGGAATCCAAGAAATTCATATTTGTATTAAAATTTCTACATGGTATCAGAGCACAGAAGATTCCAATTTTGAAGCAGTAGCTGAGTTTGTTGGTGGAAACAATTCGAATTTGCTGCAAGAATTTCTTGGTGCGACAATTGAGTAAACATCGAAATGGCTTTCAATGGCTTGCGGCTAGAGTATGCACTTGAGGGCAGCTCGAGCTACATTGCCTGGAAGGACAAGATGGAGGCAGTGCTTGAAGATAATGACTTGAAGGAATTCATCGACAGTGATGTTCCTAAGCCCACTTTGACGGATGTTGCATTACTTGATGCATGGAAAAAGAAAGTAGCAAAGGCTAGAAGGATTCTGTGGAAGGTGTATGAGACCACATTGTCTCAAGCCTTCATGGGAAATCCACTCCATATGCTATGTGGAAGGCTTTGACAGATCTTTTCCAAAGTAGCAGTCACCATAGGAAATTGGCGCTGAAGGATAAACTCAAAAAGATCAAGATGGAAAAGGGCAACAATATTCCAAAGTATCTCACAAAGTTTGTCCAATGTCGGGATGAACTGGGGAGTGTGGGAATCACTGTTACCCATGATGATTTGGTGAGCTTGGCTCTCTTGGGACTTCCTAAGAGTATGCACAGTTATGAAGACTCTGTCAACGGACGGGAAAAACTGTTGGATTGGGAACGACTATGGTCGGATCTAGTGCAGAAGGAGTTCAGGCAGAACACCAGATATGGCTCTTCATCAAAGCATCATGATGAAGAGGATTGTGCTTTAGCTGCCAAGGCAAGGAAAGGGAAGGGAAGAAGAAGAAGCAGAAGGTTGTTGGAGCTGCAGCTGGTGAGGCCCTTGCCTCGCAATTTGAACTTGATTTCTCTTTGACCACATGCATGGTTTCAAGTGCATCGGGATCTGTGTGGTATCTTGATAGTGGTGCTTCCTTCCACATGACGGGAGATAAGGAGCTTTTCAGTGACTTGGAGGAGAAATATATCCAAATTCAGATAGAGATGGACGACGATGGACGATACAATGTGAACGACATTGGTACCATTACCTTTGAGAGGGAGTTAGGTAAACCATTTCAATTGAAATATGTTATGCATGTTCCAGGTCTGAAGAAAAACTTGGTCTCAGTCATGATATTGGAAGACAGAGGCTATGACGTTGTTTTTAGCGATGGAAAAGATTTCCTACGACATAAAACAACGGGTCAAGCCAAGAGGACAAGGATTCGAGTTAAGAATATCTACAAGCTAGAGGTAGATGGCTACGCTGCCATGCTGGGCAAGGTAGAAAAAGTGGTGAACCGAGATGAGGGCGAATTATGGCATAGGCGATTGGGCCATCTTCATCATGGAGCCTTGAAAGTCATGCAGCAAATATCTACTAGACTTCCAATGAGAACACTTGCTCAGTTAGATCAGTGTAAGGGTTGCACCATGGGGAATTATGTAAAGTCCACCTTTCATGAAAAGGAGAACCGTGCTTTGGTGATCCTGGAGAGAGTTCACACAGACGTGTGTGGACCATTCTTGGTTGCTTCAACAACAAAACACAGGTATTATGTTATTTTTGTTTATGACTTTTCTCGTAAATGATGGATCTTCTTCATGCAAAAGAAGGATCAAACATTCTCAAAGTTCTGTGAGTTTAAAGGATTGGTGGAGAAAGAGTAGGGGAAGCAAGTGAATTCTATGAGGAGCAATAATGGTGGAAAATACATCTCTAATGAATTCAAAGACATCTGCAGCAAAGAAGGAATTCGAAGAGAACTCATAGCGCCTCATAACCCACAACAAAATGGGGTCGCGGAGAGGAAGAACATAACAATCTTGGGTGCAACACAAGCAATGTTGCATGATCAGGGCCTACCAATGCATTTGTGGGCGGAAGCATGCAACATTGCGGTTTATGTGCAAAACTGTTGTCCTCGTAAAGTACTTGGCATGAGTACACCTGAAGAAGCTTTCACTGGTAAGAAACCAAATTTTTCTCACTTTAAGATTTTTGGCTCATATGTTTATGTGCATGTGACCAAGAACGCCAGGAAGAAGCTGAAGCCGACTGTTGAAGTTGTGATATTTTTGGGGTACACATAAACACCTCATAATTATCGTGTGTATTTGCCTGACAGTAAGAAGAAGAAGAAGAAGGTTGCTGGAGCTGCAACTGGTGAGGCCCTTGCCTCGCAATTTGAACTTGATTTCTCTTTGATCACATGCATGGTTTCAAGTGCATTGAGATCTGTGTGGTATCTTGATAGTGGTGCTTCCTTCCACATGACAGGAGATAAGGAGCTTTTCAGTGACTTGGAGGAGAAATATATCCAAATACATATAGAGATGGGCGACGATGGACGATACAATGCGAACGACATTGGTACCATTACCTTTGAGAGGGAGTTAGGTAAACCATTTCAATTGAAATATGTTATGCATGTTCCAGGTCTGAATAAAAACTTGGTCTCAGTCATGATATTGGAAGACAGAGGTTATGACGTTGTTTTTAGCGATGGAAAAGCTTTCCTGCGACATAAAACAACGAGTCAAGCCAAGAGGACAAGGATTCGAGTTAAGAATATCTACAAGCTGGAGGTAGATGGCTGCGCTGCCATGATGGGCAAGGCAAAAAAAGTGGTGAACCGAGATGAGGGCGAATTATGGCACATGCGATTGGGCCATCTTCATCATGGAGCCTTGAAAGTCATGCAGCAAATATCTACTGGACTTCCAATGGGAACACTTGCTCAGTTAGATCAATGTAAGGGTTGCACCATGGGGAAGTATGTAAAGTCCACCTTTCATGAAAAGGAGAACCGTGCTTTGGTGATCCTGGAGAGAGTTCACACAGACGTGTGTGGACCATTCTTGGTTGCTTCAACAACAAAACACAGGTATTATGTTATTTTTGTTTATGACTTTTCTCGTAAATGATGGATCTTCTTCATGCAAAAGAAGGATCAAACATTCTCAAAGTTCTGTGAGTTTAAAGGATTGGTGGAGAAAGAGTAGGGGAAGCAAGTGAAGGCTATGAGGAGCAATAATGGTGGAAAATACATCTCTAATGAATTCAAAGACATTTGCAGCAAAGAAGGAATTCGAAGAGAACTCATAGGGCCTCATAACCCACAACAAAATGGGGTCGCGGAGAGGAAGAACATAACAATCTTGGGTGCAACACAAGCAATGCTGCATGATCAGGGCCTACCAATGCATTTGTGGGCAGAAGCATGCAACATTGTGGTTTATGTGCAAAACTGTTGCCCTCGTAAAGTACTTGGCATGAGTACACCTGAAGAAACTTTCACTGGTAAGAAACCAAATGTTTCTCACTTTAAGATTTTTGGCTCATATGTTTATGTGCATGTGACCAAGAACGCCAGGAAGAAGCTGGAGCCGACTGTTGAAATTGGGATATTTTTGGGGTACACATAAACACCTCATAATTATCGTGTGTATTTTCCTAACAGTAAGATGATTGTTATGCGACGGGATATAAAATTCGATGAGGGGAAATCCATGCGGTTGTCGCTTGAGAGGGAGCTGGACTTGCATGCGGAGGATGAACTGTTGGTTCCCAAAGATGAGTCTCTAGATGTGGATCAGCCACAGGAGGAGGTTCATGGAGTGGAGGAGTCCACTCACGCAGAGCCAAACATCAGAACTAGCATAAGGCGTACCACAGAAGCTGAAACATTGAGACTTGATGTTGCGCAGTATGTAGGAGTCCCTACTTCACAACGTAGACAAAGACAGTCTCCTGACCGATTCACTGGATACATGTCTCTCATGAGCAAAGGTATTGTGACTAATCCATCTTCCTTTCAGGAAGCAATGCAGGAGCCCACATGGGTAGATGAAATGGTGGAGGAGTATGACTCCATTGTTAGAAATAGTGCTTGGGAAATTGTGCCAAGGCCGGTTGATAAGTCAGTGGTAGGTTCAAGAAGGATCTACAAGGAAAATCAAGCTGCTGATGGGAGTGTTGAGAAATACAAGGCCAGATTTGTGGCCTGGGGCTTCTCACATATCAAGGGGATTGATTATGAAGAAACCTTTGCACCTGTCGCACGGTATTTTTCCATAAGGACCATCCTTGCTCTTTCAAAGCAGATGAGTTGGCACATTCATCAAATGGATGTGAAGATTGTGTTTCTCAATGGGATCATTGAGGAAGAGGTGTACATTGAGCAGCCTGAAGGATTTGAGATCTTCGGCAGCAAGTTGTATATGTGCAGACTCAAAAGAGTGTTGTATGGACTGAAGCAAGCACCCCGTGCTTGGTACACTCGGATATAAAACTATTTCACTAGACTTGGCTTCACCAAGAGTGAGGCAGATGCAAACCTATACTAGATTGTGGTGGAGGGTAAGCTTTTAATTATTGTTCTTTATGTTGATGATTTAATATTGACTGGTGATGAGCAGTTGATACAATCATGCAAGGAGGACCTTGCAAAGGAGTTCGAGATGAAATATATGGGCCTCCTTCATTATTTCATTGGATTGGAAATATTGCAGCAAGATGGTGAACTTTTTGTATCTCAAGGTAAGTATGCAAGGGAGATACTGGGTAAGTTTCACATGGAGGGCTGCAAACCCATGGATACTCCTCTTCCAAAAAATTGGAGGAAAGATGACGCTACATATGGAGAGGTAGTGGATGCTACTGTCTATCGATAGTCAGTGGGTTCACTAATGTATTTAGTGAATACAAGACTGGACATATACTATGCAGCGAACCAACTTAGTCAAGCGATGGTTAAGCCTACCAAGCTCTTTTGGAAGGCAGGCAAGCATGTCCTGAGATACTTGAGGGGCACATCTGAGTATGGCTTGTGGTACAAACAAACGGATGAGGTGAAGTTGCATGGCTTCATGGATGCAGATTGGGTGGGCAGTCCAACGGACAGAAAGAGCACATCAGGGGGGATCTTCAGCATCAGATCTACAACTATTGTAATATCCCTGATTAGCACCGCTAATTGGAATATTTGATTTTTGTATAGTTTTGCCGACTATAGTTTATTAATAAATAAAAGTGAGAAAAGGGGTCTAACTCACTTAAATAAAATAAAGTGTTTCCCTAGTAGATGCAACGTTGTAACTTAAGGGGGGAGCCAAGGGGAGTCACACACCACGTGGGGGAGCCAATGAGAGAGAGGACGTTGGTTTTGGAGGGAAACCAATGCTATAAAAGGTGGAGGAGCCTCCTCATTTGGGCATTCTTGTTGTTGATGATATTTGAGCTAGACTTCTATCTTCTTGAGCACGCTGGCTGTTTAGCCTGTCTGCAGCACTGTTTAGTGCGATTGAGTGTCTCCGGTCGGAGATCTCGCCCTTAGCCCCAGGGGACTTCGAGTGCCTGCTCGGGCAAGGTTTTTCCTTCAGTCTTTTGCGGGAGATTTGGTTTTTGTTTTGCGGAACATCGGGGTGAGACGGTTCAGGTGTTCTGCCGATTTTCAGCTCATTCCGGCAAGGGGATCAGCCCCTAGTTCCAGTTCATTCCAGCAGCAGCAGTTTACGGCAGTTTCTTCCAGCAGCTGGGACGCAGTTTCTGTAGCAGCCATTTCCTATTTTCTGATAGGGTTCTTCACTTGCCTTGTGCAAGGATAGGTGCTATTATTCTGATTATCCATTGTATCCATTTATATTCTCAGATTAATAAAATGGCTTAGAACTCCCAGCATTTTATGTGTATTTGCTTTATGTTCTATTTCCGGCATTTTTCTATATTGTTGTATGCTTGTATTGCTGTCTATTTCCCATTCGGGATATTATAGTGGTATCAAAGCATAATTCTGGCTCAGCCTGTGGTCTATGACATTGGGAAAGAGATCATACAGAGGTTTGCTGGAACTTTGGAGAGCAATAGCAGTTGTAGTACCAAAAACGAAATTGGAAAAAGGGCCAAAATATGAAGGGTCAAATTTTGAAGGTTGGAATTAGAAGAAACGTTTTCTGGGTTTTTCTGGGTTTTGGGCAAGGATCACCTTCCCAAATTCCTGGAATTTTCTGAGTAGTTTTCAGTGGGTAAATCGGAGGTCGAAGTTAAGCAGCAGTATGGTTTTGCAGCAGTCGTGCAGTTTCTGAGGAGCCTGTAGACACATAGCAGAAAGTGCCAATGGCAGGTGATGATGGTGCAAAGAGATTTTGGGAGATGCTCCTCAAATCAGCACAGGATCTGTGGAGACAGATGGAGACGGTGGGACAGAGACTCACTGCGCTAGAGGTTAGGCAGCGGGAAACCCCAAGGGGTTTTCAGATTGGTGAGGGATCAGGCACATCCCACCATTTGCCGGAGCATGATGCCACTCAGCATATGGCATCACATACACCCACACGTCCTACCATGCCCACTTTTCTAGATGAAGACATAGGGGCAGCAGCACAGCGAGAGCCGGAGCCGGGCCACATGGGTGACTATTTTGCAGAGTACCAGGCATACGGGCAGGAGTTCATGGAGGCTCTCTCGTTCAGAGACTTTGTCCAGCTCCAGCGTGATAGTAGACCTCACAACTTTCACAGAGGGAACAGGCGCTCACATGATGGGGGCTTACAGCGCACATTGGACAGATTCCATCTACCGACATTTGACGGGTCATCCAGGCGCTCAGGAAAAGCTTGGGTGGACAAGTTGGATACCTCTTTCCAGCTTGACCGAGTATCGGAGAGGGAAACCATTAAAATGGTTACCTCGCACTTGGAGGATGAGGGAACACAGGGTTGCAGGGAGTCTGAGGTTACACCTAGTGTGACACGGGATTCACCCTCATTGGAGACCTCCTCGGCCGGGTCGGTTGATGTGGTAGTGGAGAAGGTAGAGCCTACCCCAGTAGAGCCATCCATTGAGTTGACGACCGGAGTCGCGTCCGAATCTTCGGGTGGTAGCAGCACACAGATGAGTGCAGTGTCAGGAGATGTATCCCCATTCGATGAGGCACTAGGAGATACAGAGGTATCGGATGATGGTCGCAGGCAGCGGTATCGTCGGCTTCGAGCAGACCTTCGAGTTTTGAAAGGGAAGGCCACATCAGTTCGGGAGGCCATTTTGTTGCAAGACATGGAGCTGGAGGGCATGAGAGTGGCTTGTGCCGAGTCGGCTGCCAAGTTGGCCCACATTGGGGAACAACTGGACTCCCTGATGGTACAACCCGAGGGCACATTGCAGCATCAGATCATTCCCCTTCAGGCATGCATGGATGGGACTAGCAGTGTTGTTGGGTCATCTCTTCCCATTGGAGAGAGAGAGGCAGAGCCACCTAGTCAGATCTCATATGTTGACTTGGATAGTGGTATGAGACGATCAGAGTTGCACAGGGTACAGCATCCACATGTTGAGGTTGGATGGCGAGAGATTTTGAGTTGGTACTCGGTGGAGCGGGCTATGGAGATAGTGATGGATTCGAGTGTAGCTCAACAGGATTTTCTATGCATGGGGAATACAGGAACCCCGGATTGGCATTGGGATCTAGGAGGGATCACCTATCGTTCCCCAGGCAGGTCGGCTGACTATGCCTTGGAGAGTACAGTTGGCCAAGTAGTAGAGCATGTGCAGTTTCGGTCAGCTCCAGTGGCCAACCAGTTTATGGGCAGACTCCCTAGGTTGTCTTGGCATGACATTCATACACGGGATCACGGGGTGGTCAGCACACCTTGGTAGGAACTTGTCGGAGGAGGTGGCATTGGCAGGCCACCAGATGGCATCTTGTATGGGGCCAAGGATTCTTCACCTTTGTGTGGGGCACAGAGGACGCAGCGAAGCCGAGCAGTGGTGGTAACACTACTGACACACAGGGAGATTCACTTCTCGGACCCCTTGAGGAGGATTTGGAGTGATGATCCTTTCGTCGGCAGGTATAGTGATATGACGGTGGAGACGATGTTACCGATTGGTGGTAGTCCGACATGTAGGGGCACAGCTCTAGGTCATCACATCCAGGGATGTGTGGGAGCCTCTAGCATTGAGCGGTGGATTGGCGGTGGACATGGAGTAGCATGGTGGTGTACCATAGTGTGTGGGACTGCATTGTGGAGTAGGAGTATCCTACATCACATTGAGAGCATGCGGAGAGTGACCGATGCCTGGACACAGTCAGGGCATGAGACGGTACAGGGTGCTACAGCAGTAACACATGGTATCCAGCAGCATACCGAGGTATGCCTCAGTGTGCAGTGGCATGTTGAGGAGTATATGGATGATCAGTGGTATGCGAGGGCATACGGTGATGCACAGCAGGGTCTTAGAGCATTGCTTCCAGAGAGACTCGTGGACAGGGACATCAGGCTTACCTTTGGTAGTAGTTCACCCAGGATCGATGGAGAGACAAAGGAGCGATACTTGGCAGTATCTGTGGGGACTCACACACTGACTCGCTTTGACATCACTCACAGGTACAGTTGATTATGTTTTTGACCTTTGGCACTTTGGGCGTGAACAGCAAGGTACGCGAGGTTCACCCAAGATATTTGGATGACATTCAGTACGCTAGGCGAGAGACTTCTCAACAGTGGCACTGGGTTGGTGTGCTAGTTGACAGCCACAGGTTGGGGGATGAGATGATCCTTTGCGGAGGTGGTGCATCAGTTATCACTGAGCCTACGCTTGGGGAGCAGGTCATGAGGGAGACACGCATCACCTTTCCCTCACGGCATGTCGAGAACATGCATGGGCAGAGGATACTGGGTACAGCAGAGGTAGCATCCCAGTATGTGTTTGGGCTCCAGACATTGTATCGACACTTTATCGAGAGGATGGGTGCCTACGTTGAGTCGATGAGGGATATGCGGCTAACATTGGGGTCAGACATCGAGGTGGGACAGTCATATGCACTGACATCGAGTACGGTGACAGCAGCTGCAGGTCCGTATTCTCTAGAGGTTTTGGAGGTCGATGGGATTGTTCTGCAGGGGACCAGTAGACAGCGGGAGCATGACATTCCTGATCAGGAGTGGGAGGAGTTGTTGGATATGGTGGAGCATCCATCTGTGGGTCGACACAGGGATGAGACGCAGATAGGTGCACACACAGTCAGCAGAGCTGCAGTGTTTTTAGTATGTAGCACTCTCTAGGAGTACATCGATGGAGCTTGCGGCATATCTTGCCCACTTTGGCCCATTATAGAGAGAGGAGCTTCCTTCTACAGGCAGCTTTCACTGGCAGACAGGGTAGAGCAGTGGGAGTTGATTACGAGTTGGCGACAGCACTCCCGGCATGTTCCATATGCAGTTGTTATCGCTACATCAGATTCTTCTTCCATGACGGACTGGCGGGAGATCATGAGTTGGTACCCTCTTGATGTTATGGTATTCTTCGGAGGGAGCACAGCAGAGCAGGGGCCCATGGACATAGCACATGTTCTAGATTCCAGCTGGCAGGGGGACACAGGTCATCATTTCTTCAGCACCCCATCCCGATTTCAGGAGAGCGGGATCAGCATGGGGTTGAGTCACAACTTGGATTGGAGAGAGGTGATGAGTTGGTATGCAATTGGAGGGGTAGCATATGCAGCTACAGGTACAGCGCAGCAGGAGCCCGGGAGCATTGATGCTTGTTGGTGGTCTTCACCTCTTAGAGCATTGGTCATAGCTAGAGGCAGTGCACAGTCTGAGCCGTGGGACTGGTGCGATTATTGGCTATGGTGGCGATGGGATCCGGGAGGATTATTGGTTGGCTGGTACTGTGAGAGGTCACTTTGGGATCCTGGCATTGAGATATCCCTCCGTATCAGGGTGATGCAGAGGTCAAAGAGGTTTCAGTGGGACCCAGGCACATTTTGCAGTATCGGTAGGGAGCATCAGCTAGAGAGGAGGCTTGTTCAAGCGTTGCTTGAGGACAAGCAATTTTTGCCGGATAAGGATGCCACTTGGGAGGATGAGAAGATTTTGCAGCATCCATCACTTCAGTTGCTTGAGGACAAGCAACATTTTGCCGGGGGAGACTGTAATATTCCTGATTAGCACCACTAATTGGAATATTTGATTTTTGTATAGTTTTGCTGACTATAGTTTATTAATAAATAAAAGTGAGAAAAGGGGTCTAACTCACTTAAATAAAATAAAGTGTTTCCCTAGTAGATGCAACATTGTAACTTAAGGAGGGAGCCAAGGGGGGCCACACACCACGTGGACGAGCCAATGAGAGAGAGGACGTTGGTTTTGGAGGGAAACCAATGCTATAAAAGGTGGAGGAGCCTCCTCATTTGGGCATTATTGATGTTGATGATATTGAGCTAGACTTCTGTCTTCTTGAGCACGCTGGCTGTTTAGCCTGTCTGCAGCACTGTTTAGTGTGATTGAGTGTCTCCGATCGGAGATCTCGCCCTTAGCCCCGGGGGACTTCGAGTGCCTGCTCGGGCAAGGTTTGTCCTTTAGTCTTTTGCGAGAGATTTGGTTGTTGTTTTCTAGGTTTTGTCCGGGGTGGTGAGTTCAGGTGTTCTGCCGATTTTCATCTCATTCCGGCAAGGGGATCAGCCCCTAGTTCCAGTTCATTCCAGCAGCAGCAGTTTACGGCAATTTCTTCCAGCAACTGGGACGCAGTTTCTGTAGTAGCCATTTCCTGTTTTCTGAGAGGGTTCTTCACTTGCCTTGTGCAAGGATAGGTGCTATTATTCTGATTATCCATTGTATCCATTTATATTCTCAGATTAATAAAATGGCTTAGCATTCCCGGCATTTTATGTGTATTTGCTTTATGTTCTATTTCCGGCATTTTTCTATATTGTTGTATGCTTGTATTGCTGTCTATTTCCCATTCGGGATATTACAGCGTTGATCCAACCACTACACCAAAAGCTCGAACTGTTAGTGAGGGCGGCATCCCAGGGTGTTAAGGGTGAGCTCAACAGCCCACCAGAGCATCTCGAGGATGGCAGCTAAACAGCCCCGCAGCTAAACAGCCTCGCAGACCCCGGCAGCATGTCAAGGCCCACCGGACCCTCAACAGGGAGGCTGCCCTAAACAAGGATATTACAGCCCACCACGCTCTGCGAGTCTCGACCTCGAGACCTCGGCTCTGGTACCACGTTGATCCAACCACTACACCAAAAGCTCGAACTGTTAGTGAGGGCGACATCCCAGGGTGTTAAGGGTGAGCTCAACAACCCACTGGAGCATCTCGAGGACAGCAGCTAAATAGCCTCGCAGACCCCGGCAGCGTGTCAAGGCCCACCGGACCCTCAACAAGGAGGCTGCCCTAAACAGGGATATTACAACTATTTATTGGTATAGCAGGAAACAAAGATCCGTGGCACTTAGTTCAGCGAAAGAGGAATACATGGCAACAAGTCAAGCTGCATGTGAAGCTATTTGGATGAGAAAGATCCTGGTTGGTTTGTTTGGTTCTCATTTAGATCCTGCAGTGATTCATTGTGATAATTAGAGTTGCATTAAACTCTCGATTAATCTGTGTTTCATGATAGATCTAAGCATATAGATATCCGGTATCATCGTATCAGAGATTGTGTGCAACGGAAGATCATGTTGCTTCAGTGCATTCCTACGGAGGATCAGGATGCAGATATTCTGACGAATGCGCTCACCAGGAGCAAATTCGAATACCATAGAGACAGGATCGGGGTGAAGGATAATCTCTTTCTTGTTGAGAGGGAGTGTTGAGATTCAACAAGATGATGATCCTAGTGAAAATTAAGCACCTCCACTAGGATGGAGCCTCAGGCTATTTTTAGGTGGAAGTCTATTTTTAGAACGGATGAACAAATTCTATTTATAGAATATGTCTATTTATAGATGGTGAGAAAATTCTATTTATAGACGATGTTCTATTTTTAGATGTATGTGTGAGTTCTATTTATAGATCGCATGTCCATTTATAGATGCATGTCGACTATTATTATCCCGTAATAATAGTTGGATAATAAATATTAATCTATTCTCATGGAGCACTTAGAATCAGTTAACTAAAGTGGCAAATCAGTTAGCTGAAGGAATTTCGAGTTCAAAGGTTGGTTGGTGGGACATGCAACTGGACTTAGTTGTAACAGAGTGATTCGAAGTTGTAACAGAGTTGGATGTGTAGCTATGTGAGTTATAAAATATTTTAACTCAGTTAAGTGAGTTAAAATTAGTGGTCCTAGTTGTAACTGAAGATACACTAGTGAGAGATCAGTGAATCAAATATTAAATTAATTCACATGGAGTGATCTCACATGCAACTGAAGATTTACTACTATTAACTACATGCATGTCAAATCCAGTGGAAATCCAGTTGAGAGGTAGGTGAAAGGGACAATTGACTATAAATTGTACTATATTGGATTGCACTCTTACAAGCCAAACACACATTGGATATGCTCATGAGGATTGCACAGTCAAGGAGGGCATGATTGCATCGAATTGATCTTTGTAATCATCTTGGATTGCACAGTGGAGGCAGGCTGTTGTGAGGCAAAAATTTGGCTAAAGCATTTGTCAATTTCTGCAAGATAGTGTGAGACAATTGTATATTGTACTGAGAGCTCTTGGATTAAAGTTTTGTATAAGATTGTTTCATGATCCATGATATATACATAATATATGATAGTGGGGTTTTTAGCTTCATGCTTTCCTGGTAAAAACATTTGTGTTATGTGTGATTGATCTTTCTTCTTGATATTGCAATTGGCGATCGTGTTTTAAATTTCCACAAGAATTTTTGTAGAAGTGATTCTGTATTTAATAGTGGCATATAATTGTTAGATCAGGAGAATCCGAGCAATACATATTTGCATTAACATTTCTACATTTAGAGACTTGAACTCACACAACTGGGGAAATAAATTATTCACCAAACCACTCAAGCTAAGATCCTTTAACAACAAATTCAACTTTTTATTTTATTTTTATTATATTTTTAATAAAGTAAATTTCCCCTATTTCATTAGATTTTTTTCTCCAAATTCTCGCTAGCTTATTAGTAGAGCCTAACCCCAAGTAGAGCCTAATCCCATTAGCGAAGTGAGGAGAATTGACCCTGTGACCTCCCATTAGTGAGGTGTTTTAGCAACGAGAACTCGACTAATTTAACTAATCCCTGAGAGTAAAATACACCAAGCCTTTAAAAATAAAGTTACATATTTAAAATATTATCAAAATTCATAATTGAAATTCAAGTCAATAAATAATATTATGATTTCCAACATAATTTCGGGGAAATTCTCCTCAAAGGTCAAGGTTAGTGACTTTATTAGGTTAATCCTTTTTAATTGTTTCATTCATATATAATTTGTAAAATTATGTTGAGCAGGCTTACCAATTAAGCAGTTTTATAGTGTGAAGGACCAAGGCCAGGTCCAAAGAGAGATACCCAAGCAGAAATGGGAAGTTCAACAGCCAAGGATGCACATGCACTCGTTGCCTCGCTTTGATCTGCATATTCTGCAACTCCCACTAATATTTTATTTATTTATTATTCTTATTTTTATTTATTTTTAAATTTAGTAGTGCTTTTCCATTTTCTATTCATCAAAATATAAGCAGGTTGTAATAGATCAAAACTCGATAGCGTCAACCTGCCCGAAGGTGGCCATCTTAACGATTTAAATGCCATCCAGTATTGATAAAGTTTTAATATCTTATAAACTATCAATTCCATTCCATTGTATCTACCAAAGACTGACAGAAAACAACAAATGTAAATGCAATCCGCCAAAAGCATAAAACTTCAAAAGAAGAGAAACATTGAATCAGTCATCCGAGGACTCGACCAGCGCACAGCAAATGTAAATGCAATCCGCCAAAAGCATAAAACTTCAAAAAAAGAGAAACATTGAATTAGTCATCCGAGGACTCAACTAGCGCTGGGTCTTTGACACTGGAGCCCGACATGTCCACTTGATGCATAGTTTGTAGTTGCCCCTCGATTCTTCCCAGTCAAGCTGTTGCATGATGTTGAGAAATTAGAATGTCCTGAAGTTCCTTTTTGATATCCTGCAGAACTGAAACAACTTGTAGGTCTCCTCCCATTCCCTGAAGGCTCATGATAGCCTTTGCTAGAACGCATTTAAGTGTCTAGTAAGTGCGAATAGACTGGTGAAAAAGGGACAACTATCCTCTAGTATTCCCTGGATCAATAATGAAGTCCATTTCGTTTTCCTGTGCTTCTATTTCTTCCTGAAGTCCATTCCGTTTTCATGTGCTTCTATTTCTTCCTCTTTGTGGCCGCATTCTCTCTTCCATCCCTGAATGAGAGTGCGGACTTGAGGAGGATTACCTGTAGTGTAGACTTCAAAAAGGTTCTCCATAACCTTTTTTTTGGATTTCCTGCCTCGCTTGCTGGAGCCTGCAATGGGTTTGACCTGCTTTTGTTTTCCTTTTTCCCTGCCCTATTGTTTTGCAGAATGTCCTTTTGCCATTGTTCTCTACGGGAGTCTAATTTGCTGCAGATTCTCAGACAGAGATTTGAAAGAACCTGTTTTTACTTTAAAGAAACCTGTATATGGCAAAAGAAAGTCAATAACAGTTTTGATGTAACTATAGGTAGGGCCCAATGCATTGTTGTCCCTGTTGAGGGTGGCAGACATGGTATTTCTAAGACTAAACTGGAAAAAGAGAAGGTTCATACGACGTGATTCCAGAAACGTTAACCCAGACTCAATTGCAGAATAAATGACAGAGCAGTCTCAACGAACGGAGGCTTTCATTGCCCCCAAGCATTTCGACAACCAGAACCAGGTGCTACCAAATAGACCCTGAATCCCTGCAGAAAGACTTAAGATAACGCCTAGAGTTCTTTTATTTAGTTTTTTTCGGGCAATCGTCGTGAATTGTAAGAAAAAACAGGGTGGAGGGCTGTGTGTTAACAATAGCCCTTGTTATTTGGCGGATAAGAGTCTAATCTCGTATAATATTATTGATATGACATGGAAATGGGTGCTGCAGATTATTGATCTGTACGTGGTTTACGCCATTCTCACGGCAGTTGTTCAGGTGAGACCCTCTGATTTTATTGTGTTATTAAATTTGATTATGCCTCGTGATTTTTTATATTGAAAACAAATATATAATGGATGGCCCTTAAGACAGTCTATCACTTTATAGCAAAATTACGTTTCAGAGATTTTCTGGATTTATGGCATTTCTGTAGAAGTGGGGCTTTTGTTGTTTCCATGTTACCCAGATGTCAGACATTTTCAGTGAAATCAACTGTTTGATATACCGGCGGACATTGTTTACATAATTCAACTTTGTTTATATTCTAACTAACTAACTAACTGTCCAAGCCGAAACCCCATCTTCGTCACTACTGTATTCAGTATTTCTGATTTACTCACTAGTCTGCTATGCTTGCAGAAACCTGGCCTGGTGAACTGTTTATAATTCCATTCGCATTTCCATTCTCGATCCCGTTCCTGTGGTCACGACATTAGTACATATTACTAATCAATTTTATATGCATGATACACTGGGTCGCCTTTTTTTATCCCTTGAAACCCTCTAGCCCTGTTTCATTAAATCTCTAAAGTTATCTCTGTGTTTTCGTTTACGTTGGACTTTTTGACATTTTGGAACTGCAAAAATGCATTGTTCATTCAGATACAGTTTAGTTTCATGCTGTTGATAATTATAGCTTGGAGAGGAGCTCGAGCACATTTTCAGTGTGAACATGTTAGAAGTAGTTGAGATATTTTTAAAAAATAAAAAAAAATTGAAAAAAAATGTACTTTTACGAAAATAATTCTATTTTGTAATTTATTTTAGTAAAAAAAATGGAAGTTTTATTAGATATCATTTTTTGGGATTCAACTGCGTTAAGTAAGTCATTCATCTATGACCATTTCCATGAAAGACCGTCGTAACTGACTAATTTCTCATGATTTTTTAATAGTCCACTTAGCACTCATAAGCCATTCATCTATGACCATTTCCATGAGAGGCGGTCGTAACTGAGTAATTTCTCATAATTGTTGAATAGTCCACTTAGCACTCATTGCATCGGGTGATGCTCACAGGGGTGAAGAAGTGGGATTGAAGCCAGTGAAATGAATCACATAGCATCAATCATCACTTCTGGGGCTTGCACCTAGTAACCAAGACTTCCCAAGAGGTCACCCATCCCAAATCACCTTTGGCTCAAGTGTGCTTAACTGTGGAATTTTCCCCACAATCAAGCCCACTTAGCTTGCTACCCCATTTGCAAAACCTTAACAAATATCGTGTCTCATGAACCATTCAAGTAGAGCTCCCTTCACTATTTGTATTTAAGTATTGAGGGGTTTTCACAGTTTTATATTTATTAGTTGAGTCTAAAATTGTATCTCATGCATGACTTAGACTAGAGAAATCTTAAAAATAAATTCTCTACTGAAATTATAAAAGATAGGGAAAGGTTGAGGCTTTTTTAGAAACTTGAGAAGTTGAGAGAGAGCATTATTGGGCAGCATACAATTGGAGGCAACAATTCCGTACAACCACACAACCAATATTGTACAGATCTGTACAATAGTGTTGTATAGCAGAGAACAGTTGTTGCTGATTTTTCAGCAGCTGTACCTCTCAAACAACTTGTAGAAAAGCTCAAATTGAAGGCAATGTAATTTTCATGCTTGTTGCTTTTTTTTTGGTAGTGTGTGGAGGTTTCTTTGTCAAAATTTTCAAAAGGAATAAAACACTAATTTGAAGGAGTAATTACCTGTGCATTGGAAATTAATTTTCTGCTTCTGCTATCTAATTCCTAGCTATTGTGTGGTTGATGCGTGGTTGATGCTATTGTCAAAATTTTAATTTTTGCATTAACTAAATCCAACAATCTACTTGTTTGATTGAAATCATAAGGACATTATTCACCTAAGGCTCGAAATCTTAACATGGTGTTAGAGCTTGATCTCTCATTGAGATTCTTAAGGATTTGCTCCAGTAAATCTATTGCAAGGTAGAAGGACCAACGATAAGAGCATTTCAAAGTTATATTTCTTTGATTTAGGAGTTTGTGCAATAGATCTCAAAGATGGCAGGAGTGGACCTTTGAATTGAGGACATTTTTTATGGTGCTTCAAATTTCATTACATCGAAAGTGAGAGCTATACTCTTGCTCAAAAAATGATCTTTGGAATATTGCCAAGGATGTCGTGACTTCACCTAGAGATTCACAAGACTTGGTACCTCACAACAAAAAGGAAGTGAAGGTGATGCAAGAGCATGAACAACAGGTTTATGGGTGAGCCAAAAACACAAGTGAATGATGATGATAAAGATGAAAAGGGGGAAAATAGGTACACGTAAAAGGTATTTGTGACACAAAGGCATCTAATGAACCATCTATGGGAAAGAGTTTCCTAGAGAACTGGCGGATACAACGGCTGGCGACCCATGTATTCCGATGGATGGCATTTCTTTTATATGGAATTCAACAACATGTGTATTTTGTAGGAACAAGGTGAAAGTATGGAGGACACAGAAAGAAGACTATGAATCCAAGAAGATGGAACATGTGAAAGAAAAATTGAAAGGAAAAGTTTGAGGACCAAAGGACAAGAAATGGAAAATAATTATAAAGTATTCATTAAAGAGGGATATGAGACATATTCTTTATGGGAGAATTATTAATGCATGAAAATGTAATAGTTGAGATAATCGTATCCCTTAGAAGATAAATGAGGAATAGAGGAATTAGGGATAGGAAGTTATGGAGAGATTCATGGAGATGAGGTAGATGATTTGGTGGGGATTTCTTGAGATGGTTAAGGAGATGGTTGAAATTAATGACTAAATATGAAAATGGCTGTTATAGTTCCCTTATAGTATATGAGGAGAACATTTATAACTTTTATATGATTATGAGAGTATATATGTGTGATTAATACAAATTTCCCCTATGGGGAATTATAGAGTGAAAATTCTCTTGCTTCTTATGTGATGCAATTTTTTTTAGTGTATACATGTTGCTGCAACATTGTATGATTGTTAAGTCTGGGTCGTGATCCGTGGGTGGGGTGTAATGGGGGCTATGCTCTCTCTAGATAAATACTTGAGCATCTAGATCATCGAGGCTTCTGCACCCTAAGCCATATTGTTCAATTTGGTCAGTCAACCATGTGGAGACAAGCATGGATGTCAAGAGAGGCTCTACATCTTGAAGACAGGTGGAAAGAGGAGTGGCAGGGCTTCATCAGTGAGCTACACAGAACAAATGTCATAATTCAGGAGAGATCGGATGAGCTTAGGTGGGTTCACTCCCCTTTGGGTCAGTACACACTGAAATCTAGCTACAAATGGATAATGTCACAGAAGGGATGGGAGGAGCCAGAGTAGTGGTATAAATATTTGTGGGAGCTAAAAGGTCCGGCGAAATCAAAACTATTTTTTTGGTGCATCCTACAAAACAAAGTTCCCTCGTGGGAATTCCTTCAACGAAGGGGCAAGATAGGTCCTAGTTGGTGCTCTCTGTGCAAGTCTAGCCGAGAGTTTGTGCACCATCTTTTTCTCTATTGTGCTTTTAACAACAGTCTTTGGACCGAAACTTTGAGGCTCCTAAAAATCCCTCAAAAATGGGAAGGCCAAACCATCTTGGAGGCATGGCATAGATGGTAGAATGATGCTCCAAATGACAGGGTGAGGAACATCCCGTTTATTGTAGCATGGGGAACCTGGATTGCAAGAAACCAAGTCATCTATCAAGACGTCTTGTTTCCCATAAACCTTCTAGCAGTGGAAGGAGTATCTATCTTCGAATATATTCCCATCCCATCGGACTCCCAGCACGCCAGAGTCATTAAAAAGGAAGATATTAGGGGAGACATCCTGTGGACATATTTTTATGGGGCATCTGATCCTCAAAATAGGTGTGGAGTAGGGCTCATCATACACCTCCCCTCTGGGAAAGTGTACAAAGTTGTGGTTGGACTCAGGCCTAGAACAAATAACTTTGCAGAACTTAAAGCTCTTCATCTCCTTCTGTGCTGGCTCTCTTCCTTGGAACTGAGAGAAGCCCAGATTTTTGACGATTCTATGAAGTAAATCATAAAATGGTTTAACGGATCTCAAATATGCCTAAATTACATTACGATTCCTTTATTAGATGAGGTTCTGGTTTTAAAATCCTATTTTTATCAAATCTCTGCTTGTAACATTTACAGGGGACGAAACTGTGATGCAGACCTCCCTTCTAAGGAGGGTGTTCAACAAGATTTGGGGTTCTGGATAGCAAAAGAGTTTGACGGAGAGTTGGTTCGAATCATGGAACAACCTCCCTTTACTCGCTAGAAAGATCCTACATCCAGTTACATCTGTTGTTTTTTGTTAGCATGGAATCTGTCTCAAACATTTTGTTACAACTTTTTTGTATATTCTTAAAATAGTACTGAACTATACTTTAAAATCCCACCATCTCTATTTTGGATTGTTTTCCTCTTAAGAGGAGATCCGAGAGATAAGGTGTGGGTTTCTTTTGTTTTTTGGATTGTAAAAACTCTATATATCTGGAAAGGTGTTTACCATCCAGGTGTCTGTTTTTGGGAAACACATAGCAACAGGTCTACTTTCACCCCTATTTAGGGCGGTTCTTCCTGTGTTTAGGAAAGCTCGGGGGGCAGAAGTAGATGCTCTCTATATGATATTTTTTGAAAGGGCTGGGGGGAATGGTCAAAAACCTTTTCCTTTCTAAACAGTCACAACTCCATTATTTTCCCTTTCCAGAAAAAGGGGAAACATGCAGTTCATCAAATGCCATGTACATATACTATGTAACCTTCTATATAATCAATAGAAAGTTCGATTTTTTCTTTGGAAAAAAAAAACATTTTATGATTGTAGGTTTTAAATGGTAGGCATTTATGCCTGCATCAAGTGGTATCGGAGCACACAGTTATGCTCCTTCGGATTGAGAGAAATGAGAGTGACAATACTTCCTATATTGATTTTCTCTTTATTAGTTAATGAATATAATGTTTTGAAGTGAAATTTTGTACAATCAAATGCCTTTGTTATTGCTGAGTATTATGAAGAGATAATGCATTGAATATTGGTAAAGATTTGTATTGTGTGGAGTGATTATAAACAGGTTGCAATGTTGTATTCCTGTTTGGGATTGAGAGAAAGGCGCACCTCGTTGGCTTTATTGGCGAATGTTTCAAGAAGGAAGTTGCTGCATTTTCCAGCAAAGATTGTGGCCATTACCTGTGGCATAAGATGCACAATTGAAGGCCTAAAATATGTACAAATAATCCTCGTGAAAGTAGGACAAAAGCGTCCAATGAACATTGTATAAATTCAGAAAATTCCAATGGAATAAGCTACAACATAACATCTGGACGAAGGAGATTGTGTTGATAAATCTAGGGCATCAAGATTATCCGATTTCTTTATTAATGATAACTGCTTGTGAATTCTTTTTGCTTATTTAGAATATGATCTTCTCTTTACTTACATTATTATAATGTTCTTCTTCATCGAACAATTATCAAAGCATAAACAATAAAGAGACAAGAGAACAAAATGTAGGCGATCATCCAAGGCCAAAACCTCACCCACTTGAGAGGAAAACCCAAACAAATTCTTCTTCTTATAGAGCCTTCAATTAACGAACACGAAGACCAAGACCCTTGACCTATTCACCTCTCTGAGACCAAGTCAAAAGGCTTCTTAGCTTGACCTTTCCTTCCTTGAGTCAATGATGGTCAAATTGCTAACTTTTCTCTCCTTCTCAGCTACTCTTCATATTTCGGCTTCCTGCAAATCTCAACCTCTTTCAAAAGCCCTAGTTGCAGCACGTGGGAAGTGTCACCACCTAGATTTATGCCTTCGTTTCCTTTGCTTTGGATGGAGACTCCTTGCTTCAACTCATCTTCCTTTGTGACTTGAATCTTCCCTAACTCGACTTCCTTGAGATGACTGTAGTATCCTCGGCTTCTCTTGCAGTAGATGATGCCTCTCTTGCTTCACACATGAGACAGAGAATAGCCCTAAAACAAATCCAAAATTAGTTCAACTTCTAGTCCTTCTTCTTCGCTTGGATGGAGGCTCCTCTCGTGTGATTCTCGCACTTCTTCCTTGCTTTAGAACTTGACCAAAATTTTGTACTACAAATGAAGAGCAAGCTGCCTATATATAGTTATTTTCCCATGAGATAAGTCGACTTGAATGAGGTCTAGGCTGACATGTCCTTTCTAGAAACATCCTTAGGCCGACATGAAGAAGAGCTTGTGACAAGGTCTTGGAGGGTTAATAAATTATTCTTACCATGGATTACATGCCCAAAATGGGTCTTCAAACATTGTCATTAACTCTATGAACTTTATGACTTGATGACCAAACCTAATAACTCGCAATGGGAGCTTTAACTAAAAATAAATTTCTTGACCATGAAACCCATAATTCAAGTATGACAAAAATAATTTTATTTTTCTTCTTTACATCAATTACATAAAATCATAATTACACATGTCATTATGAAGACCGAACCTAGTTACACTTTTCAACACTCCCTCTTAAATAGGGATGTATTCATAATCCATACAAGGTACTTGGATATTCTCAATTTGAAGAATCTCATAAGAAGAGGCGGATTGGTAACCCATATGTTTAGCATCATATCAACCAACATTGTTACATAGCAAGGCCTTGACTAACAAGTCTATCTCTCCACAAGATCAGATCACAATGTTGGCGAGACCAATGATGTAAGACACCCTCATCATTGTCTCTCTCGGAACATACCCTACCGGGGTTCTCAGAGCGTGTTCCACCAGGAATATTCTTATCTTGGATTCCCAATCCTCAAAGAGTATTGGTCTTCTATGACTACCCTTATCTTGGATGCCCTAAATCGTCCTCAAAGAGTATCAGATGCCAAAATTTTACCCAATCCTCCATTCTGTCTTCTCGGGTGAAGACAAGAATGATGTGTCTATCTCTCCCTCTCAACTTAGGGAGGAAATACCTATTCCACTGAAAGAATGTACTCATTCCTATAAAAAGGAATGTACCCAAGCTCCCTCTTGACTAGGGACTCGCTTTCAGCAGCTTTTCCAGTGGAGATCATGGGACAACCAATTGCTTGTAGAACTCCTTCCTTTGATGTCATGAATTCTTTCGTTGTTATAGAGTCTACATTTTTCGGGACTTCTTTGTAGGGCATAGACCATCCATCACTTTCATCCACGAGTCAATCATGTCATCACTCCTTTTATTGGAAAGTGATCCATTAGTCCATATTTGGTCTTCCTTTATTCCATGCTGCCTTCTCCATGCCATGTTTTCTTAAGGGTATTTCATCCTTCTACATGATCATAAATGGTGGAAGACATCCACAACTCTTCCCTTGGCAGCCCTACATAAGCCCATCCATATATGAAATGAACATTAAATCAAAATTACCTTTGTGATGGTCTTTCATCATGACATCTTCCTGTTTGCATCAACACCCTGCATACAAGTTGACACATCTCCAAAAGATATAAATTGTCAAGGGTCTCCTTCTTTTTCAGACTTCGTCAGGGTCTTCATATCTTTCATGGAGATATTTTAGTCAAATCTCTTAGTCCTTGGATGTTGATTCCCTTCTTCATAGTTGCATATTCCATGATCTGTTCCCTTCTTTCTTCACGCATTTTTCTTCCCGGGAACTTTTAATCAAAGTTCCTCCTATTACTGTCAACCACCTCATATTTCATATGAGGACATATTATGTTGATTTCATCTAGTTAATGTATTAGTAAAACCTCTTAGCCATGTTCGACTAAGGTTTTCCTTTTTCGTAAATAATCTATCTCAGTCCCGAAAAGGGTTAAACTTATACTGAGTAGATGTTGTTTCATTTACTTTTACGAGCTCGAAAAGACAAGTGCTCGACAATCTTTTCATATTATCGGAGTCTAAAATGAGCTAAAAGAAGACTCTAGGGGGTTCCTTTTTCGTAGTTATCGAAGCTCGAAAAACAGATAAAAGTGCACTTCAAATCATTTTTCATTTTTATCAAAGCTCGAAAAAATAAGAATAAAAGTATGCTTTGTGGTCAAATCATTCTTGAATAAATGTGCGAGACTAATCTCATTGTATCAGCTATAAAACATGTTCAGAAAACCATCAAACGGATTAAAAATACCCGTTTCATAGCAAAAATGAATAAAAACCATAGTCACAACTTTAAATATTATTTAAAATAATCAAATTGACTAATTAAAAGAGTTTTTACCATTCATTTTTACTATTCCAAAGTTACCATTTGAAAATTAGGAGCTCTGAACTAGTTTTGCCCCCGAACTTCAACGGTCGATTGCAACAGTTTCGAAAAGCTTGCTGGTTCCACGACACTACATCTTGCAAACATGTCATACATGCAGTATGCACTTGAGTGTTTAGAACGAACAGTATTTAACTGGGTTGAAGTTGTTCTCTTTCAAATGAAAGAAAAGCTGACCAAATCAAAGGGAGGAAGGAAGAAGAATTTCAACTATGGCTCGATCCTGATTTCTTTCGCCTTAGAGCGGATTCCATTGATGCAGCCCCAACATGTTACACTGTGAATATCTGGCCCTAGATATCCACGAATGTAGAGATGGGTTGAATTGATGTCTAGACATGTTGGTCAATCGACCATCATATTCTCTACTGCATACTTCGCCTGGCTCAGACGACAAATGGTCGCCATAGATGAGTATCCATATGCAGGCATAGACTTTCGAGGAGATCTAGACTTGATTCTACTATATGGCGCTCAATGGGGTGCAATAGGTAAGAATGTTTTGACCAAGTTTTTGTATTTTTCTAAGGTTTCTACATGTTTTTGTATTTTGACGTTTCCCAAGACTAAACTAAAGTTTTGATGTACGCAGATGTGGGTCGTGTTCGACCAGTGGGTTAGCTAGAGAAGGGAGCAGATGAGCCAATAGAGAGGGTTGTCGGGAGAGAAGTCCTTTGGGATTTAGATATGACCAAGACTTTTGCTGAGCTACAGCAACACGTGGAGGGATTGACCCTTGGGATTCCGGATTGCCGGATTGAAGAGTTACCTGTGAGACTGCAACGCTATACTTTTGGCATTCTAACCGTTGGATGCGGTTATTGTGTCAGATAGCTAGATCGGTAGTTTGATATCACGAGCATCACTAGTTTACTTTGCCATTTTGCATACATTTTAAGGTCAGATGACCAATGTGTTTTGGGCACAAATTTTGTAAAAACCTATAACTATCTATCTATTTGTTTTCAGTGTTTTCCTATGTTTCTTGTGCAATCCTATTCAATTATGTGATGTGAATTGAAAATATTTCTTTACATGTCTTTCCAAAAGTCTAACTCTTAGGAACATACGATGTAGTGTTGGATTTTAGACAGTATAAATGCAAGTAAGTTGTAATACAACAAGTTGTGAGTCTAACCTAATGATGATGCATTTAATACCATATGAAATGGAATCAGAGAGAAGCTATATCAATGCGCTATATTCAACGATATTGTTTGTAAATCAATCGATACAAATCCCTTGAAAACTCACTAACTCGCCGCCTGGAGCGAAAATGGCCCATGCCGCAGAGGATAGATTCTGCGTACTACGACTAGCACCATCGACATACCCAATGAATGGTTCCAAAGATTCAGACATCTGCGATGAAATGTAAAGTGGATTACTAACTTCAAGAAAACTCTAGAAAAACAAATTAAGACAGTAAATGCAAATCAAAATAATATATACAATATAATACAAAAGTTTACTACAGTCAACTAAGCATAGTAATGTTTAAGATACATCCCATTTCGAGGTTGCACCAGTGGAATTCCATCGTAATCTACTAACTCGTAGCCGCACTTAGCCAAAACTCTTTTGACAATGTAGGGGCCATGCCACAATGGCTCAAATTTTCTTGTACCTATTACATCAACTTCATGATCATAAAGTAAGACCAAGTCACCCTTTGAGAAGATACAAGGCTGGACATGTTGGTCGTATTGTGCCTTAATTCGTCTCTTATGCGCTTCGTTGGCCAATGCAGCTTCACGACGTGTTTCATCAAGATGGATGTGGTTAAAAAGACACGCTTTTTCAATAGAGGTTTCAGGTAACAAGTCAACAACAAGTTTTAACGACGGTATTTCGCATTGGATAGGCAAGATAGCTTCCAAACCATACACCAATTGAAAAGGGGTAGATCCATTTGCATTTCTCACTAAGGTTCGATTTTCCCACAAAGCTGAGTACAGGATTAAATGTCAATTTCGTTTATGAACTCATATCATTTGTTGAAGCATTCGCTTAAGGATCTTGTTAATAGCTTCAATTTGTCCATTGAATTGTGGATAATAAGGAGTAGAACTATCATGCGATAGTCCTAATTTGGTAGTCAACTCATTCATCATGTGATTGTGAAAATGCTTACCATGATCTGTGACTATAGCCTGTGGAACACCAAACTGTGAGATGACGTGATTGAAAAAGAATAATGTAGTTGTTTCGCCTGTGTTATAGAATGTAGGCATCTTTTCATCCCACTTGGTAAAGTAGTTTATTGTGACAATAATATAACCATGCCCCCCAAGACAAACGAGGGTTGCAGGTCATGAAGTCAATGCCCCATTTTGCAAATGGTCCCACAGTGATAATAGGATGCATCGACCTAGCGGTTTGCGGATTTACGATCAAATATCTGGCACTCGTGACAACTTCTGACCACGAGGATGTAGTCGTGAAATATGGTAGGCCAAAAGTAACCAGTGCATAGCATATCCAGACAAGTGTCCACCACAAGCCCCAACATGACAATCATTTAGAACCTTCTTGGCCTCCTCATGAGTGAGGCACCTCCTTAAAATTGTATCGACACCAGGACGATAAAGTGTATCGCCGACGATCATATAATCTTTGGCTTGGTATCGAATACATCGTTATTGAGAGCGAGAGGTATCGGGCCGAAAAGTCTGAGTTTGGAGATAAATAATAAAATCCCCATACCAAGGATCAGATGATCCGATAAGAAACAGAGACTCATCGGGAATTGATGGTTCTGATGTAGCATCAGTACTATCAAAGGGAAGGTCGCAGAGAAGTTCAGCCAAAACTAAAGACTTATTTGACTTGGATTTGATTAATTCCAAATCAAATTCCTATTAAATGACAATCCATTTTGAATATTTTTCCCCCAGCAATTGACGTCACAGAATGTATGTCATGGGGTTTCAATTCGAAATGACAATGGTCTTCCAAAACAGGATATAGTGGCGAAATCTTTGGACAACTTGAACAACCACCAAGGCGAGCTTTTCGACGTATGAATACTTCACTTCCGTATCATTGAGATTACAACTCAAATAATATATTGGATGTTTTATCTCATCTTCTTCTTGGACCAATACCATAGCAATGGTCGTATCTGCCGCAGGGATATATAAGAAATAATCATTTTGATAATTGGGGGATACATTAATGACGCCCGGACCAGTGTATCCTTGACAACATCAAAAGAAGCTTGCGCAACCTTATCCCAATGGAAGGGAATCCCCTTTTTCAAGGGACAAGTAAATCCTTTAGACATTTCGGTGTAGTTGGGTATGAACCTCCTTAGGAAGTTAGCCTTTCTTGAAGTTTCTGTAATTGAAATAAATTTGATGGCGCAGGCAAATCAAGAATAGCCTGGACCTTCAATGGGTAGATTCAAATTCCATCTTTTGAGACGAAGAATCCAAGAAAACAATCAAAACCAACACAAAACACACATTTGTGTGGACTGAGGCATATTTTGTAGTGTCAGCAGCGTAAAAAGATAGTTCTCAAATGCATCGGGTCATCAGTCCGGTTTCATGAATGCGCGGGTAAATCGTCTGCACAAGGTTGAACAATGTGCTTGATGTCATTGAAATCATAATCCATTTCTCTCTGAAATGTTGCCCCAACGTTCTTCAAACCAAATGGGAGTTTAAAATAAGCAAATGCACCCTAGGGACAGATGAATGTTATCTTATATTGGTCCTCTGGGAAGATATTGATTTGATTATAACCAAAGAATCCATCCATGAACGAAAAGATTTCACACCCGATGCATCTGTCAATAATCTGGTCGATAAAGGGAGTAGGATAGTTGTCTTTTGGACAAGCAAGATTGACATCCCGATAATCGATGCACACTCTGATTTTCCCTTGTTTCTTCATAAGAAGAACAATGTTGGAAACCCAATAAGTAAGCGGAACAGGGTATATGAAACCAACACGCAAAAGTTTTTCAACTTCTGCTTTAATGGCAACAACCTTCTTCGGATGAGCAGGGCGAAGGCATTGACGTACCAGTCTGACATTAGGGTACATTTTAATGGTGTGATCAATGATACTAGTATCTATGTCTAGCATTTCCTCATAAGACCAAGTGAATATATCTCAGAATTCATGAAATAGAGAGCGATAAGTTTTGAGTTTGGATGAAGAACAAGACATGCCGACATGAATGTTTTCTACAACGTCGAGTTTGGTCGAAATATCGATAGAAATGGTTTCTTCAATATTTGATAAATTTCGCTCGGATTTGATTGCATTAATGGGAAAAGAATTTGAAAAGAAAGTTTTGATTGAAGGGTGATATAGTTCAATGAGATTATATTCTTTGTAATCCTGAAGATGGGAACGATGATGATGTTCTTCCCATGGTTCTCCTTCTGGCATCATGGATTCCACAATGCTCTCATCAGTCAATAAAGTGGATGAAAAAGGATCAGGTGGAGTACCAAAATCTAATGAACGATTGACCCAAACGATCGACGACGATGAATTATAATTCGTCGCCCAAATGATGTAGATTGATTGCTATGCCAACTCAGTTGGGTTGGGTGGAAGGAATTTATCCAATGTAACAATTTCACAATCATTGGTAATATTCCTTAAGCCAGATGGAGTGGAAAACATCATGCAGCAGGTCTCTATTCTTGCAATTTCTGCCGACGTAGTGGTAGTAATGCAAAGGTTCCCATTAGGGAAGAATCCTTTAAGAGTCCTACACCAACGTTTTGAAGTGATAGCTGGGGTGCATAAACTAACGGAATGCTTCCAGTTACCTAGGAACTGGAGGCAAAGAAGGAGAGTTGATTGATGATTGTGATAACACCTTTATGAGGAAAGAAGATCATTCTAAAATAAGTAGAGACGATCGTAGTCGTAGCGTAAACCCATGGCCTTCTGAGTAAAATGTTGTAGTCAAGGGGTCCATTAACAAGCTCAACTACAACAGTTATAGTTTTTCCCCCTAGTTCGACATGCAGGGTATTGATGATACTGCAAGGCTTTTATGTACGACCCTTAAAAGCTTTCAACGTCATAGGCAATTGAGATAGCCGCGGCGAGCCAAGTGACTTCCAGCAGTTTAGAAACATAATGCAAGTAGATGCTCCCTCATCAATAATAGTATGATGAACGAGGTGATTGAGAACAATTAATTGGATGGAGAATGCCAATTCTGTTGGTAATTGCAGCACATAGCCCATATGATTAAAGACTACAAGATTGGAATCTGTCAGGTCGATTCCACCAATTGATGACAACAAAGCCTACTTCTGGGAGGGACAATTTTGAAGTACCTCAAGCGTCGACATAGCTGAAGGGGATTGAGCCAAATCTTCAACTATATTATAATTTTGAGCAGCTCGGGCTCGAGGATTGAATGTCGATTTATAATTGACTCCCTTCGATGGCTTTATTGTTAACTCAGGAATAACAGTTGGCGGAATAGATTTCATGGACGGATTCGTGGTCGAGGTAGTAGGTTGATTAGTAGCCTGACTACCGTAATCTTTATTTCGCGTTGACACCAAAACATCAGTTTTTGGCTTTGTGACAGATAGCATAAGCACTTGGGAACTAGAAGTTGGATCTGTAGCAACCATATTTGTGTCTGGATTCGGAAATGGATATGTCAACATAGCAAATGCAATTGAGGTGTTAAGAAATTTTGAGACTTCGGCGTGGTGAGGACAATCGCAAACAAAGTGCTCCTCATTACATATTATGCAATGGTAACGAGGTTTCCGATTGTTTCTAGTTTGTTGATCAGATCATCGTTCCTACGGGGTTGAATTTTGCTTTTTCTTCACTTTTTCCTTTTTCTTGCTTTTGGGTTGCTTGTCACTTTTGCGTTTGTTAGATGACCCGACATGAATTCTGGAAAAAGGGTACAGGATCAGATGCAGTAGAGTGGTGAGTATTTTCAGTACCTATCATACCGTCGTCGGCATGAGAGTCCTGAGATGGAGGAGGAATAGTAAAATTAGATCGCAACACGTTGTGAATTTTCTCATAGAGCATGCCAGACTGAGTATAAATCAAATCTAAGTACTGGCATGATTAATGAATTGTTCCCAATGGAGTTGTCAATTTGTTATATGGAATTTTAATCTACGGATAAACTAAATTCCCTGAGTGTGGTGTTCCTTCACTCAGAACAACAAAAGAAAGACAACTACTATTTTCTCTAAAACAAGAAGATATACAGAATGGGAAAGAAGCCTACTTGTGATACTTTCGCTTTCCTTCTCCTTCTGTCATTATTGGTTGCCATAGCTCTCAATCCAAATCAAGTTGATAGATTGATTCCCGCAAACAAAAACAGAGAACAACAAACAACATACAATATACAAGTATCTACTTATCTTAATCAAATCAAACCAATTAGATCTGAAATACATACATCATCAAGAATACATTTAACAAGATATATACATATGTATGGGAAAATGAACAAAAATATTTATTAAAGAGTAGGAGGAGAAGATTACAACCAATGAATTGATTTGTCGTCAACCTGCTCCAACTTCATTCCAGCCTCATCACATCCAACATCATCTCAATAGCATATTAGTACTTCCACTCTCTTATCAAATGAGAATCCAACAACATAACTTTGCACAAAATTATTCCTCCCTAACAGTAGGATGAGTGCTCAATTTATAGGGAAACTGATGGTATTTTCTCATTGAATGGCTTTCTAATAATATGCAAGACATGTTTCCAAGTTCAGAGGTGTTAGATGGACACTTGGATTTGAAGTATGACACCTATGGACTCTTCTAGAAGGCACCGTCCATGTGGAGATTCCCAGAACAATGACAATTCCGCTCCGAGGTGACCAACACACTCTTGAGTGTCGGGAAGTGCACTACAGTGCACCCTTGCATGGAGGTATTGGCACTGCAACGCAGTTAGTCCCTTGCAGAGGAGCGTTGGTGAGTCAATGGGTCATATAATATATACTTCAAACCTTGGAAGTCTCACAATTGAAGCCATGAATGGAATCTCTTCACTTAGGGCATATAGCAACTGATATATAAGGGGATGATAGACCCTATTCATTGGTCCTGGGGGATGATGTCCAGTTTGACCACGTCTTGGGGGATGATGCCCAAATTGACCTATAACAATTAATCTGTTGGGTTTATAATCCCTTGGGTTTTTAATATTAATCCATTGGGTTTAGTATTCCATTCGGTTTAATATTCCATTCGATTTATAATATCAATTATGGTAGACCATGGTAAATCATGGTCAGTGATAGTCAACCATGTTTTATAAAATCAATCATGGTCAACCATGGTCAACCATGGTCAATCATGGCCAACCATGGTCCAACATCATATTGTGACAAAGATTGTCTCAATATATATATATAAAAAACATGGCCAACGATGGTCCAACGTCGCATTGTGACAAAGATTGTCTCGATATGAAAATCAATCATGGTCAACCATGGTCCAACGTCACATTGTGACAAGGATTGTCTCATTATGACAATCAACCATGGTCAACCATGTTTGTTTTAGGGTTTATAATATTTATCTTAGGGTTTATATATCTTGGCTTTATAATATTAATTCCTTGGGTTTAATATTATTCCCTTGGGTTCATAATACATTGTGGTTTTAGTATTAATCCCCTAGTTTTATGATATCAATCCCCTGGGTTTGATAATCTAAAGGTTCAACCATGGTCGAGCATGGTCCAACACCGCATTATGACAAAGATTGTCTCAATATGAAAATAAACCATGGTCAACCATGTTTTTTTAAGGGTTTATAATATTTATCTTAGGTTTTATATACCTTGGGTTTATATTATTAACTTGGGTTTATAATCCCTTAGGTTTAATATTATTCCCTTAGGTTCGTAATCCCTTGGGGTTTTAGTATTAGTCCCTTAGGTTTATTAATCTAAGGGTTCATATTATTAGGTTTTAATATTATTCCCTTAGGTTATAATATCAATCCCCTAGGTTTATTAATATAAGGGTTCATATTCCTAGGGTTTAGTAGTATATCCTTGGGTTTATTATTATTTTCTTGGGCTTATAATCCCTTGGGTTTTTAGTATTAATCTCTTGGGTTTATTTAATACTTGGGTCTCAATATGAAAATCAATCATGGTCAACCATGTTTATTTAAGGGTTTATAATATTCAAGGCTTCAACCATGGTCTAGCATAGCCCAATGTTGCATTGTGACAAAGATTGTATCAATGTGAAAATCAACAATGGTTAACTATGGTCCAACATCACATTGTGACAAAGATTGTCTCAATATAAAAATCAATCATGGTCAACCATGGTCAACCATGGTCCAATGTTGGATTGTGACAAGGATTGTCTCAATATGAAAATCAACTATGGTCAACCATGTTTATTTTAGGGTTTATATACCTTAGCTTTATAATATTAATGGCTTGGGTTTAATATTATTCTCTTATACCTTGGGGTTTTAGTATTAATCCCTTGGGTTTATAATATCAATCTCTTGGGTTTATAAATATAAGGATTCAACCATCGTCGAGCATGGTCCAATGTCACATTATGACAAGGATTGTCTCAATATGAAAATCAACCATGGTCGAGCATGGTTCAACGTCACATTGTTACAAGGATTGTCTCAATATGAAAATCAACCATGGTCAACTATGTTTCAATATCAATCCCTTGGGTTTATTGATCTAAGGGTTCATATTCCTCAGCTTTAATATTATTCCCTTGGTTTAATATTATTCTCTTGGGTTTATAATACCTGGGGTATTTAGTATTAATCCCTTGGATTTAGTTTTCCATTTGGTTTATAATATCAATCATGGTCAACGATGGTCAATCATGGTCAATGATGGTCAACCATGGTAAATCACGGGCAATGATGGTTAACCATGGTCAACCATGGTCAACCATGTTTTATATAATCAATCATGGCCAACCATGGTCCAACATTGCATTGTGACAAAGATTGTCTCGATATGAAAAATAAACATGGTTAACCATGGTCCAACATCGCATTGTGACAAATAT
The DNA here is from genome assembly GCA_034641835.2 of Pinus albicaulis. NCBI lineage: Eukaryota > Viridiplantae > Streptophyta > Pinopsida > Pinales > Pinaceae > Pinus > Pinus albicaulis. Next base: position 543,454,627 of record CM076572.1, read on the forward strand.
TATCTCGATATGAAATTCAATCATGGTTAACCATGGTTCAACATCACATTGTGACAAGGATTGTCTAAATATGAAAATCAACCATGGTCGACCATGGTCAACCATGTTTATTTTAAGGTTTATAATATTTATCTTATGATTTATATACCTTGGCTTTATAATATTAATGCCTTGGGTTTAATATTATTTCCTTGGGTTCATAATACCTCGGGGTTTTAATTTTTATTCCTTGGGTTTATTATTCCCTTGAGTGTATAATATCAATCCCCTGGGTTTATTATTCCCTTGAGTGTATAATATCAATCCCTTAGGTTTATTAATCTAAGGGTTCAACCATGGTCGAGCATGGTCCAACGACATTGTCACAAAGATTTTCTCAATACGAAAATCAACCATGGTCAACCATGCTTATTTAATGGTTTATAATATTTATCTTAGGGTTTATAAACCCTGGGTTTATATTTTTTTCTTTTGTAAGCTTGGCAACTCCTTTTCTTTTCTATTAATCAAAAAAGCAGGTTACATATATATGATGTTCGATGGCCTCAACCTGCTCGAAGGAAACTAGGTATTTTGGCCACCAAACTACTTTATAGGCCATCCAAAACATGAACATTTTGAGTCTACCTACCCAGGCCATATGGGCCTTTAAGTCTATTACACTACTATACTTAAGATTACCGAAATAAAATTTATCCGTCAAAAACATCATAACAAAATAGGAAGATTAGCATATATTGTTGGTAGTTATTCATCAAACAACTTTACCGATGTTCAGATGAGTATAAACTTGATATGTTTCTAACACTGTCAAAATTCTACCAAAAAGGAATATTTTAGATTCCTCAAGATTTTGGTAAGGAATATTATGTGGACTATTCTAGGGGAATATTCCCTAGAATATTCTCATCTTGAAATGTGTGCCCACACTACGTCTAGGTTTTTCCCATATGGTTCCTGTTGACCTCCGATGGTTGGGCGAATGGTAGAAGCATGTTCTTAAATATGGTATTGGGAAGATTACCCAACGCGCCTAACTAGGCGATCCTGATTGGTGGAACTCCATATAGTAATTAGTTGGGCGAAGGTCCAGGGGTCAAGCCCGCAGGCTTACGCCATTGGTTATACGATGGTGGTCTATTTTTATCATTGGAGGCATATTAAAATATGAGGGTTTGTTTTAAATGTTGTGGTGGTAAGGGTTGTCGTTTGTTAAATGGGTTTGCCGATGGGCCGACCAACACGAGTCCAACTCATGCCGACCCCGATACATGTAGTCGGTCGTTATAACGATCGTGTGCCATTCATTTATATGTATGTATGTATGTATAAGTATAGTGGGGAGTGGGAAGTTCCATGAGACCCACCCCCTTTTTTTATTTTTTATTTTTATTTTTAATAATACAACCTATCAAAAACAGTCACCAGATTTATAAGAGTCACTGGACAAATTAAGGAGGTGACAATTTCATCATTTCTGTATGCCGTGAAGTGTCAAATTGTCACTTAGTTAACTATTTCCAATTTTAGTGGATTCAATTAAATTTATCTAGTTCGCCAAATTTAGTGAGCCTTCCAAATCTAGTTGGTGAAAAAAGTACTAAAACTTTGGCTTGAACTTTGAATATGAATATCTTGCACGTACGAAGTCGGATTTGAGTGTCATCTACGCCGTTGGAATCACGATGACAAGCTCTATGTTCTAGTTATAGTTTCAACAAAATATGAAGACTTTGAGTTTCGAGTCTCTCTAGAGCCACCTGGATTAGCACAATAGAGTACAACTTAAGAGGGAGTTGGTCACATTGTTGGTAAATGGATCACAACAATTTCGAAGTTATAAGTTGGTCTCCAATATGAGGACATGTTGGAAGGCTTGTCCAACTATAGTCCATGGAAAGAAAGGATCAAATTGGTTTTGATGGTCAACAGGATCTAGGAATTCGCTGAGAAAACAATCAAGAAGCCAATGGGCCCTAAGGATATGGGAGTGTACGAAGAGTTGGATAGGAAGGAAAAATTGATCATCTTAGATGGTGTTAAGGATTCCCTAATACCTTATATGTTTGGAAAGAACACTTCCCATGAAATGTGGGAGTCTCTTCAGAATTTGTTCCAAAATAAGAAAGAGAATTAGGTATTGGCAATGGAGGATAAATTGAAGGCCACTGAGACGATACAGGGTGAAGGAGTGACTTTGTATATGACGAGGTTGTCTCGAGTTCAAGATGAGCTTGTCTTTGTTAGTGTGAGTATTGCAGATTTTGACATGGTGAGGACTACCTTGAAGGGGTTTACTCTATAGTGGAAGTCATTCATCAAGGGGATCATTGCCAAGGACAAGTTTCCATACTAGAATAGGATGTGGTATGACTTCATTCAAAAAGAGTTTCTAGACAAGGATCTTCATTTGAACAAGAAGGCTTTAGATGATCACATGACACTTGCAGCGAGAATGAAGGTCAATCAGAAGAACTTGAGTAAGATCAAGTGTTTCAATTGTGGCAAGATGGACCATTTTTCGACGAGATGTCTGATGAAGAAGAAGGGAGATGATGAGAATAATAAAGGAAAGCAAGTTGCAGAAGTCACCATTTCCAATGAGATAGATGATCTCTTTAGAAGTTTGGAGATAAAGGACTTTTCTTTGATATCTCATTTCTCACAGGGTATCATCGACAAGGCTGCATGGTACATGGACAATGGAGCGTCAAAGCATATGACAGGGTCATAGGAGGTGTTCGAAACTCTAGCTAAGTGGGACTCGAAGTTTCACATGGTGTTGGGTGACAAGAGTCAAAAAGAGATCAGAGGATCAAGGGTATTTCCATTCAGGATGGATTCAGGTCAGGTGATGCGAGCTCGGGATGTACTGTTTGAACCAAGATTCTGATACAACGTGATGTTTGTCGCAACAATCGAGTAGAAGGGGTTTGAGGTCTTGTTCCAAATTGGGAAGAATAGACTCATGCCCAAAGGATCTAGCTCCACAGGTTTCATTATTAGAGTTAGAGAGCATGGTATATACAGGCTGACGGGCAAGCCTATAAATCATGAGAAGAAGTAGCATAACCAGGTACAAGTTCTAGAGAAGCAGGTGCAAGTTTCATAGGAGTAGGTATAGGTTCCAGGGAAGAAGCTCCAGGTTCCATAGGCTCAGAGGAAGTCGAGTTCTAGAGGGAGTTTGTAGGGTCAGAGGGAGATTGTGCAACACAAGAAGAGTGTGTTGTCAGTGGGGAGCAAGGGTGCTTCTACAACTACCTGTTAGCCCCCCTGTAAATTTTTGACAGGCAAAGTAGGGGGCTAAATTGTTTCTGAGCCTTCAATGAATGCATCTCCCCTGGAGACACATCATCCTTGAAGTCTCCTGTGCCTTTGCCCTGTGATGAAATCCCCTCTGTTGTATCCATACAAGTAACCTCTCTGATTGTGAAATTGTTGCTCCTGAAGGCCTCCCTTTACCCATGAAACCCTGCAGAACATCCCATTTTAACCTATGTCTTCCCCTTGTCAAATTCCCCTCCATAACCCATAGAACTTTATAATAAAACTCTATATTATAAAGACCCCGCCACTAACCACTTCCCCTTTCCACCCCCGCCATACATTATTATAAAAATTTATTATAAGGTTTTATAACCCCGCTGCTTATTGATCGCAATATCACAATTGCATGCTGTGTTTTAATGTTCCGATCATTCATCGCAAATATTTGCGATGCGATGATCGCGACTCGCCCCAATCGCTCCATCCCTCTGATCGCATAATCGCAACTTCTGTTCTCCCGATGCGATTACCCCCGCTCCCTTCCGATATTGCGATTGCGATAGACCCCCAGCCCCTTTCCCGCTAAGCCCACACCCCTTCCTCCTCGTGATCCAGCGCCAGAACCACCCACCAGCCCGAAAGGCGCTTGTCGTATTCGTTTATCAGGTGCAGCATCAACCGTTGATCTTGGTTGATCGGACGGTGATTGTGGACTCCACAATGCCCATGCTTCCCTGTTCAAACTCCCAACCACGCCATCGCCGTCCATTTACATGCAGATCCGACGATTCGAAGTTTACCTGCCCCTGTGGACCCCACGCACTGTTCATAAAACAGCCTGTTTCCATCGCACCGCCTTTGGGAAGAGGGCAGTATTTCTCGATCGGCCAGCGATTCCATATAGCTCTCGCGCGTGGCATCGGTACGGTTTCAAAACCGCTATCCCATCGCACGTCAAGGTTCGTCCATGGATGCGTAGCGATATTGTTGTGAGCCGTTAGATCTGGAGCAACTCATCCAATGGCTGTCGCTCCACGAATCTGCACGCAGTTTAAACCATAGCCGCCGTACCCCTGGCCCACCGTCCGTCGCCCTCTGACGCGTCCTCAGCCGTCGATCTCTGCCGAGATCGGACGGTCCAGATTTGTTTGCCCCGCCATTGACCATCCCGTCATCGCCCGGTCTTGCCACGTCACCCCCACGTGCATCCGTCGTACGTCAGCCCATCCCGTCGCGTATATTTGTAAAAAAGTCATGTTGTTTAAGGATTTTTTCATTTAAAACTTCTTCTGCTGCAGTTCGCCATCTTTCTCCGTTTTCCGCTCTTGCTACACTTTTCCGCCATCCCCCTGCATCATTCCATCATTCCACCAGCTGCACAGCCATTTCCGTCATCCACACTGCATTCATTAACCCCCCCCCCCCCCCACATCCATGGATTTCATAACAAGTTTGCTATTTTGCAGGCTTTCAAGCGCGGAGAACCGCCATAACTCATTAGATCTGTCACAGTGGCAGAAAATGCAGGAAAAGGCCATCTGAAAAGATCCAATTAATGAAGAAAGGCCCGAGAAGGTGTTTTGACACAACTGTAATCAAAGGACAGGGTTAAAACTTTGTCAAACTTCTCCAGAGCTATTGGAACGCAAATTTCGCAGCCAGAGGTAATTATGGGAGCGGCAAAGAGCATCAATGGGGAAATTAAAGAGTTAAGGCTTAAAATTCAAGATTTTAAAGTCCTAATCCAGTTATTCAAAGGCATAGTACCAAATTGAAAACCCAGGGATCATGCAGAAGGTACAGTACACAGAAATCAACGCATATCAGGGTTTCTACAGCAGCAAAATGTTTCCTTCCATAAAGGACAAAGTGCCCATACAATTTTCATTCCATGCCGTGTTCTAGAGAAGGTTTCTGTCCTGACAACAGCCCAGAATATTATCAGAAGCATTTGTTTCACAGTATGGAGACCCAAACATTGTTATTTTATCTTTTGTTTAAGTTACCAAAAGTACTGCAGAGTACTAGAGCCAAAGTACATCAAGAGACAGACCGAAGTAAATAGAGGCCTGAAGAAGATCACTCTTCCATCCAAGAGTGACAGGAATTGAATGCTCAGAGTTTAAGACAGAATGGGTTGCGGCCTTCTTCATCTCCTGAGTTTTAATACTGCATTTAGTTTTTCACCTACCGCCTCTGTTTCCCTTCAGCTATAAAGTTCATGAAGAAACTCATTGTAAAGGTTGTTGATCAGTTATCAGAGAACTACAAGTAGTTTCTTTCGAGACACAGTCTCTGTGTAAAGCTGTAAGATAGATTGAAGGAGATGTTTTCAGACTGAGTGTTCAGCTATTGGCAATGTTGTACTTGACAAGCACATTTCTTTGACAAGCACATTTCTTTGGATCCTGATCTGAAGCAGCGGTGATGTTTTCCTATCTTTGTGTTTACATTCATTTCATTTCGTTTCCACTGGCTTGCATCAGAATATTGGCATAGGATTTACCCTTGTTAGGTACCCTATGTTTCCGCTCTCCTTGCCATGTATGTTTCTCTTCTAAATGTATTATCTAAGAAATGATTTCAGTTGGTTTAACCACTGTAGTGGATGTTATTGCCTGCTCTCTGATGTATGAATTAAATGAATTCAGTTCTTAGATGTTTCTTGTTATAGATTTAGTTGGAAGATTTGGGAACACTGGGGATTAGAGTTAGCCCTGTCCACTAGGATCCTTGTACGACCAGCTGGTCTTTAACTATGTGCTCTAAATCTATGTTACCTCCTCCTCTCCTGCTTTTCCATATCATAATCATCTTGAAGATCCTACGTTTCAGATGACTAGCCCAATTGAAAGCCTGCCTATTGATTAGCATAAAAATCCTTTCCTGACTCCATTGCCCAATGGTTATGAATATTTCCTGGAACACTTCACCTCTGCCCTTTCCATCTTTGCTCATCCTTGTCTTACATTGAACCCTTCTTTCCTGATAACCAGCAACCAAACCAAATCAAACAAACAAACCCCGTGCCTATAACTAGCCTAAAATCATTACAGTTGAACCTTAAAGACATACAACTTTGATATATCATAGAGAGATCCCTCTCTGGACCCAGGAGGGCTAGATCCTGAGGTCTGAAAGTGGTTTGATGTTGTCTCATCTTTTGGTATTTCCAACCTTGCCAAAACATGGGAACCCCAACATAATGGCGACTCCACTGGGGAGCTCTTGAGTGCATTACACCTTAAACATCCTTAGGCATTCAAAAGACCTATGATCTCTGGTTAGGTTGGCAGTTAAACAGTCCCATTCACACATCAACCTCTATACCATTTGTTGTGTTTTCCCATACTCTTGGACAGAGTCTGGAAAGGGCCAGGTAGCCTCCATATCTCACACTCTTTCAGAGGTGACATATCTGGTAAATGCCCTCCCAATCAATCTCTGGTTAGAGTTTGCTGTGTTTGGAAGATATCCTTGAAAGAGGACATCTCATAAGCACTGTGGTGGACAGCGTACCCTCCAAAAACATCCTAAACCTTCCACCTGGTGACTCCATAGTTCCTAAACGTTCTAAAGACTCCACTGGTGATCAATAGGCCTGCTGATTATCTTGGTTCACAATAGACTCCACTGGAAGACCAGCCTCCATAACAACATCAAACACAGTAGAAGTAACGAGTAGGGTTAAGCTGCTTGGTTAGGAAACAACATTCTGGCTTCTAGAACCATTCATACAAGGGCTTACCCTAACCCAGACCCACCTGAAATAGTTGATAATCCTGAGAGCATCCTCAAGGGAGCTCCTACACCTAAAAGACCAACTATTTCCAACCACATCTATAGAGCTAATTCTGCGCCAGAAGATCTTACATCTCTATCACACCTTCACCTTGACCTAGACCTACCTGATAGATTACCTTGAACTAGGTCATTCAGTACCTTAGATTAGCTAGACCCTGAGCTTCCTGGTTCACCACCCCAAAGTGGTAGACACCTAGGGAATAGACAGACCCCTCCATCTACACCTCTAGATATACATTTCATACAAAACTTGGGGCTCACTCACCCTAGATCTGCTCATCTGTCTTCTGTTGGTCATAATATCCCTGTCATCCATATACCAGCTGCCCAAGTTAACCCTTTACCTCATCAAAACATCATTATGGCAGCCTGGTATGCACCTCTGGTTTTACCTCAACCTCTAGTACCCTTACCAAATGATTATCAGTCAAAGATCCCACACTTCACTGCAAAAGAGTCCATCACAGCCCAGCAACATGTAGATAGGATGGAAGATTCTTTTGACTACATGGAAATAGATGATGATATAGTCAAAATGAGAATCTTTGCCCAGAGCTTAGGGAGTGATGTGAAGAAATGGTTTAAAGGCCTACCTCCAGGTAGCATCAATGATCTTCCGGGTCTATATCAGAATTTTTTAAACAAATGGGAAACTAGGGCAAACCCTCGCCAACTCCTGGCAGAATACATGACCCTCAAAAGAAACGCAGGAGAGAGTGTTCATGATTACACAACAAGGTTTAATAGCATTTACAATGCCCTCCCCCCACATATGAAACCTCCACAGGGCATGGCCCTAGCAAAATACCCTGAAGGCTTTGATGCTGACATGGCCTATGAGCTTAGGGATAAGGAATACAACACACTGGAGGACATGCAGAAAGGAGCAGTGAACATAGAGGCAAATCTGATTGAGAAAAGAGCAAGACTGAGATCTGAGAAAAGGGTAACATATAGGGATGACACTGTAGCTTCTACATTTGATCCAAATTATGATAAATTGTCTAAAAATGTGGAAAGGTTACAACAAATGATGGAAAAAATGGTTGTCATAGTTAGTAACCAGAATAGAAATCAAAACCAGAACCAAAAATTTAGAAGAAACAATACCACTCCCAACAGACAAAGAGAATCAGATCAGCAAGTTATTCCCCCTTTCCAAGAGAACTTCCTGGATGAAGATGAGGGAATCATAGAAGAGTCTGAGGGAAACACAATAAACATGTTTGAAACAGAAGATTCAATCCATAACTGTTACTCAGAAGAAGATCAACCCTCACCCTCTGGTTGGGAGGAGGAATGGTTGGAATCTGAAGATTACAGATTAGGATTTGAAAATGCCATGATGCAGGTCAGAGAACAGTATGAGCCCAGGAGTAAAAAGAGCCAAGAAACTGTCAAACCCAAAGCTTCTGAGGTCATCATCAAGAAGAGACCTGAGAAAACTTCTAAAGCAACTGCTGAAAGTAACAAATCAGCAGCTGAGAGTTCTGGAAAGAACAAAGAAAAGGACAACCAAAACACGAATACACAAGGTAAACCAGCTAGTAGCACTAGCACTACAGTTAGTGCTCCTGATAAAATTGTCACAAACACTGTACATAACGAGAATCAACACACTGATTCAGCCACTAAGGCAGTGGCAAATAGAATAGCGTTGAGTATCCCAAAGAGCCAGTCCACTTTCAATTTGGAAAGTGAGATTGCAAGAATTAAAATCTCAGTCCCACTTTCTGAGCTGGCCACTCAAGATGTATATAAAGGCTAGATTTTGAAAGCTTTGAACCTAAGTGAGAGTGGGGACACTGTAAACCTGAATGATGATCAGCCTGCCCTCCTGTTTGGACCTAAGGTAGAGGGGAAGTTTCAGGAAGGGGTAGTTCCACCTTTCTATATCAGTCTCAACATTCATGACAAGATCCTGCATAATGCAATGCATGATTCTGGAGCATCTCACAACCTAATGCCTAAGGTAGTCATGGAGAGGTTAGGCCTAGAAATAACTCGTCCCTACAAATATTTATACTCTTTCGACTCTAGCAGAGTAAAATGCCTAGGCCTGATCAAGGAATTATGTGTGAGCTTAACTCAAATCCTGGCTAAATGTATGGTCATGGATGTTGTGGTGGCAGATGTGCCACCCAAGTATGGCATGTTATTATCAAGATCATGGGGAGCCAAGATGCAAGGTACAATGCAGATGGATGGCTCATATGCCACAATCCCAATCTTTGGCCAACTTAGAAAACTGTATAGGGAGGCACAGATGAAATTCCTAGTCAATAGCCCCGAAAAACCAGAGAATTCACCTGTTTATTCTGTACACACAGACCTAGACTCCTTCATCCTGTGTAATGATGAATCCTTAGAAGGGTCAGAGTCCCAAAACAAAGATACAAGCGGAGAGGCAAAGGCCATGGACTTTGACATAATGGCTACTCTGGATTTAGAGGACAACAAAGAAGAAAACCATAATGAAACCTGTAGGATATGTGGTGGAGACCTAACTCCGAGTGAATAAGAAACAGAGCGTAAACAGCCATCTGGCCAGATCCCTGAAACGCATACATTTCACGAGGAACAAAATGATCCATAGCCCAGTACAGACCCTATAGAGCAATATAATGGCAAACCCAGCCATAGGGAAAGGAATGATAACGAAACCAAGAGTGAACCCCTGTGGGTGATGAACTTTGATGGTTCATGCACCAAGAGAACTGCCGGAGCGGGGGTATGGTTACACAATATAGAAAATGATTACGCGGAGAGCCATGCTTGTAATCTGCATTTCAAATGCACGAATAATGTTGCAGAATACGAGGCTCTAATCCTGGGTTTAAATCTGTTAAAGAAATTGGGGGCTCGTAAGATAGTTGTGCAAGGAGATTCTGAGCTGGTGATAAAACAGGTAAACGGTGAATACACCGCCAAACACCCTAGGTTGAGGGCGTATAGGAACGATGCCGTAGATATATTGAAAACGTTTGTCGAATACGAGTTAGTGTTTGTCCCCAGGAGTCAAAACATTATCGCAAACGGGTTGGCTTGCCTGGCTAGTTCCTACCCTAAGACTCCAAACGACCAGCAGATC